>JBBDGP010000999.1:600000-1187108 GCA_037952835.1 Lithobates septentrionalis | reverse complement strand
ATTTTACAACTATTTATCCAGGGTCTGTTTAGTCATCCCCTGTGTTCGCCGCAGGGGGAACCGCTTGGGGCCATGCGTACCCACAGCCAACCATAGAACGGGTGAGCGCATTCTTTCTCATTTGTTTGTATATATATAATGTATTTTCCACTGTTTTTGCTGCCTTTTTATATCCCTGTACATTCTGTGTATGATTGTATTCATTACATTTACTGTATGTTGCACCACAGATATTGCTCTCCTGAGGAAGCGGTGAAACCGCGAAACCGGTCGAGAACCCAAGCTCTATTTGTGTCTACACCACTACAAGTTGTAACCTAATTGGTTGTATGCATTGCTCCCGTTTTTTGATTGCAACTGTATGTGACATTGTTACAATCTTTTAATCATGGTTTCTATTAAATTGGAATTTTTATATTTTACTACAGTCTTTGTATTATCACTGTTTATTACTAATAGCAATCTTACCTGGTACCGGAATAGTCCCCTCGTTTCCCCCCCCCCCTCTTTAGGGGTTTTTTTGTGCCTTAGTGCATGCGGTATTGAGATATTGATCGACAGTGGCAGCTACCTGCGACCTCTCTTTACCCCATGCCCTTTGCCTCTATACAAGATATTTGGGATGATGGTACTTGTACTTGTCTATATGCTTTTTTGATATAAAACGCTCCCCTTCCCTATGGTTTTAAACATGCCTGTTTTACCAATAAAAGGCCATTTATAATTCATGGGACCTAAAAAAATGTTATACACCAAAGATGTTGGTTTGTTCAAAACCCTTTTTTTTTTTTTTGTTTAATACATTTTTATTAAAGACAAGAGAAACAATACAGCAGTGTTTACATAAAGCCGCAAGTAGGCCTTTCAACATTATCATAATCTGGTTCACTTGAGACTCATAAAATCACTTTAAAGTTTCCCAATTGAGACCAATCTAACACTTTCAATGTTGTCTAGCATCGCGTCAATACCGCATCTTGTCATTTATATAAACATACATTCTAGAAAGAGAACAGAAACAGAAAAAAGTGAAGGAAAGACAAGAAAGGGGGGAGAAAGAAGTAGGGGGGCGGGGGGTAGAATAGAAGGCAGGAGGAGGGTGTTCGTCTCAGTCAGCTCCCCTGTATCAAAAGTTTGAAGCATTAATACTTATGCCCCGTACACACGGTCGGATTTTTCAACGGAAAATGTGCGATCGGAGCGTGTTGTCAGAAATTCCGACCGTGTGTGGGCTCCATCGGACATTTTCCATCGGATTTTCCGACACACAAAGTTTGAGAGCAGGCTATAACATTTTCTGACAACAAAATCCAATCGCGTCAATTCCGACCGTGTGTGGACAATTCCAAAGCACAAAGTGCCAGGCATGCTCAGAAGAAATTCCGAGATGGAACAGCTCGGTCTGGTAAAATTAGCGTTCGGAATGGATATAGCACTTTCGTCAGGCTGCAATGTTTAAAATTGTTTAATGCAGCGCACTCTCTTCTTCTTTATAATTTGAGAAGAATTAAGTTGTTTTGCTGCTCATATTCACACAGAGTTCTTACAAACTTCTTTCTTTATTATTTATCACAATTTCATCAATATATTTTTTGATTTGTCACATCTGTCAAAAAAAATATATGTTTGTTTTTTTGGGTTTGTATTCTTTTCAAGCCTGATCGTGTTTTTTTTTTTTTTTTTACTTGAGAATATTTTTGGGTGTGTTTTGTGTGTCAAGTTACCACAACACGATTATTATCTTGTCTTATTTAATCTCAAGGAGATTGTTTGGTGTTGGTGTCCCTTGTTAATTTCACATTGTATTTTTGAAATGTACCTGCCTCCTCACAAACAAACTGTCTTTTTTGAAGTAAAACAAACATAGGTGAGTATATTTGAAACCAAAATTCCTTTATTAAGGGATCATAACCAAACAAAGAGGGAGGCAATGCTGGATAAACATCATAAATTGGCGAAGCCTTTGGCCCCCAGGGCAGACATCAATTCTTTTCCAGCAAAACTGGTGGCCTGAGGAGTCCATATCTAAGGGAGTGCAGTCTGGTCCAGAAGTCCCAGAGATCATGAAAGCAGCAGATAACATGTATGCTCCCAGGCTGTGGTCATACAAGAGGCTGCATCTTTTGTCAGACCAGACTGAACCCAGGCCATCACTCTCTGGTCTTCCTTCCACGCTTCCTTCCTGGCTGAGGCTCTGGTGTTGGAGGTGTGGCAGGAGGAGAGTAGGACCTGGAGAAGGAGGAGGACCATGGGTGGGCTGACAAATGTGGGTTTCACATGTGAGTTGGCCCCTCAACCCCTTTTTTAGATCTTCCAAATTTAAAAACTCACATAAGAGGCGTTGGCCCTCCTCCATCTGCATCATTTTGCATGCTGTTAGGTCAGCAAAATCCTCTTCCACACTGTGGGGTGTTCTGAGGGCCTCACTAGTATTCCAAAATAGGCCTATTGCAGCCTCCTCCAGGTTACTCCTCTTCCTGCCACTTTTTCTTTGAAGGCGGAGGGGAGGGACCTGGGTATTGGGCAGCCTGCTTGGCCCAGCCACCTCCTGGCTGAGACTTCCCTGTGTATGAAAAAGGGACATCGTTTTGGTTCATCAATCACAATCATAAATTAGTACTCCAAATCTATTTAACATCATTGATTGGACAACCAGAAATATTTAGAAGAATGCTATACCTGGCTCAATCTGGGCTCCTCCACATGTTGCTGCCTGGAAGGCCCAGGTTGGGCGTCAGAAGCCTCAGCTGGGGGGGAAGGAAGCGTGGAAGGAAGAGTAGAGAGTGCTGGCCTGGGTTCAGTCTGACCTGACAGAAAATGCAGTCTGTTATAGTACCACACCCTGGGGAGATAAATGTCATCTGCTGCTCCTGATCTCTGGGAATCCTGGACCTTCTTGTGCTCCCTTAGATAAGTGCTTCTCATGTCACCAATTAGGATCTTCAAATAGGTGATGTCTGCCGTGGGGATCACCAGTTTCACAAATTGCAGCAAATTATCCAGCGCTGCCTTCCTCTTTGTTTGGTTCTTATATATATCAGGGTGGTTTACCTGCCACAGACAGGGCAGCTCCCTGAACATATCAATGAATATGGGGATAAAGTCCTGATCCTTCAAGATATCCATTTTCTCTGCAAGACACAACACAAGACAAACCCTAATGTCAGGCTAAAGTCTCCTAATCTTGTCACAATACAGGCCTCAATCTAGAAGCAGTATAGGCACAATTTTAAATCTTACCTTCGTTATCACGATTGGCGCCTCCGATACTCCTTCCTCCGCTCACAGATTGTACGTACTACGCACGCATGTTATGCTTTATAGACACTGCGCATTAGGGATGAGCCGAACACCCCCCCGGTTCGGTTCGCACCAGAACCTGCGAACGGACCGAAAGTTCGCACAAACGTTAGAACCCCATTGACGTCTATGGGACTTGAACGTTCGAAATCAAAAGTGCTCATTTTAAAGGCTAATTTGCATGGTATTGTCCTAAAAAGGGTTTGGGGACCCGGGTCCTACCCCAGGGGACATGTATCAATGCAAAAAAAACTTTTAAAAACGGACGTTTTTTCGGGAGCAGTGATTTTAATGATGCTTAAAGTAAAAAAAAAAAAAAGTGAAATATTCCTTTAAATATCGTACCTGGGGGTGTCTATAGTATGCCTGTAAAGTGACGCGTGTTTCCCGTATTTAGAACAGTCCCTGCACCAAATGTCATTTTTAAAGGAAAAAATCTCATTTAAAACTGCTTGCGGGTTTAATGTAATGTCGGGTCATGGCAATATGGATGAAAATCAGTGAGACAAACGGCATGGGTACCCCCCAGTCCATTACCAGGCCCTTTGGGTCTTGTATGGATGTTAAGGGGAACCCCGCACCCAAATTAAAATAAGGAAAAAATAAGGAAAGGTGTGGGGCCACCAGGCCCTATATACTCTGAACAGCAGTATACAGGCGGTGCAAACAAGACAGGGACTGTAGGTTTGTTGTTAAGTAGAATCTCTTTGTAATTTTGAACGGGTACATTTTTAACGTGTTTAGCTCCAGCCAAAAAATCTTTTTTAAGCTTTTTGGAAAACATAGGGAAGGGTTATCACCCCTGTGACATTTGTTTTGCTGTCTGTGCACCTCATCAGAAGATTTTACCTCACTTTTTGTCCCAATGAAAAATGTTTTTTGAAAATTTGGGGTTTTTTTGTGGATCAAGGATTGGAAAGCATCAGTGGAAAGGAGAATTTTTTTTCCCATATTAACTCTTACAGGAGAGAATTTCCCTTCCTAGGGGTAGATTTCATCTCACTTCCTGTTGTCTCCTTCCGTTTGCAAGTAGGAGTCGTTTGTAAGTTAGATGTTTGAAAGTAGGGTCCTGCCCTATATACTCAGCAGAAATTTGGGCCTTAGGTGTTGCTGTGGCCACAACGCTGTAAGCCCTCACAGGGCCCTGCTGTGAAATATTAGATCAAGAATTGTAATTACATGCCCCTGTTGAACAGGAGCTGAAAAATTAGGCCTTAGGCACTGGTGCTGGTGCCACAACACTGCAACCCCTCACAGACACTCTAGTTGGAACGCAGGAACGAGCCCTGTTGCAAAGTATTGCATCAAAAATTGTAATTACACACCCCTGTTAAACAAGGGCTGAAAAATTGGGCCTTAGGCACTGGTGCTGGTGCCACAACACTGCAACCCCTCACAGACACTCTAGTTGGAACGCAGGAACGAGCCCTGCTGCAAAATATTGCATCAAAAATTGTAATTACACGCCCCTGATAGACAGGGGCAGAAAAATTGGGCCTTAGGCACTGGTGCTGGTGCCACAACACTGCAACCCCTCACAGACACTCTAGTTGGAACGCAGGAACGAGCCCTGCTGCAAAGTATTGCATCAAAAATTGTAATTACACGCCCCTGTTAGACAGGGGCAGAAAAATTGGGCCTTAGGCACTGGTGCTGGTGCCACAACACTGCAACTGCCTTAGGCACTGGTGGTGGCGCCCAGAACCAAAAATGTTCTTACAAGCTATCAGCGTGATGATTGAGGAGGAAGAGGATAATTACTCAGGGATAGTCACTCAGCATCAGCATAGGCAGTCTTTGAAGGGATCTGAGATTTCAAAAAAAATTATTCGGTTACATCAGCATCAGGTGCTTGGTAGCTGGTGGTGATCCAAGACTGATTCATTTTTATGAAGGTCAGTCGATCGACCGAGTCGGTGGACAGACGCACCCTGTGATCGGTTACCACACCTCCAGCAGCACTGAATGTGCGTTCCGAAAGAACGCTGGATGCAGGACAGGCCAGTAGCTCAATTGCATACTGTGCAAGCTCTGGCCAGTGATCCATCCTCAAGACCCAGTAACCCAGAGGATTTTCGGTGGGAAAGGTGTCCAAGTCTGATCTTGCCCCTAGGTATTCCTGCACCATGTAAAACAGACGCTGGCGA
This sequence comes from Lithobates septentrionalis, assembly GCA_037952835.1. Lineage (NCBI taxonomy): Eukaryota > Metazoa > Chordata > Amphibia > Anura > Ranidae > Lithobates > Lithobates septentrionalis. The sequence goes on along the minus strand of JBBDGP010000999.1, from coordinate 1,181,661 downwards.
TGGTTGCTGGAACCGATCATACCTTGGGGCTGCGGACCAAAAAATTGTCTGAACGCATCGGTCAGACGGCCACCTTCTCCACCGCTCCTTCTTTGACTGACCGAAGCCTCAGCAACACGTTGTCCAGAAACAGGAGTTTGTAACCTCCCAGTCTCTGGGAACGCGTTGCACAGACCTTTCTGCAAGGCCTCCCGAAGATGTTTCATCCTCTGCTCCCTCTGCGATGGCAAGATAAGGTCCGCAACCTTACCCTTGTAACGTGAAACAAGGAGGGTTGCCAGCCAGTATTGGTCCTTCTCCTTGATACCACGAATACGAGGATCCTTACGCAGGCTTTGCAGGATCAGGGAGGCCATGCAGCGTAGGTTTGCAGAGGCATTCGGTCCGGAGTCCTCTGGGTCACTAAGGACGACATGGTCCGCAGCCACCTCCTCCCAGCCACGTACAAGTCCATGTGTTTCTTGGGACTGATCCCTTAAAGACTGCTGCTGATGCTGAGTGCCAGGCTCCACCTCCATACTGACACAATCTTCCTCCTCCTCCTCCTCCTCCTCCTCCTCGTCCTCTTCTTGTGTGATCGGCGGGCACGCAGGAACACTGTCTGGATAAAGGGGGCCTTGAGAGCTAAGGAAGTCCTCCTCTTCCTGCCTCTGTTCTGCCTCAAGTGCCCTGTCCATTATTCCACGCAGCGTGTGCTCCAACAGGTGGACAAGGGGGACAGTGTCACTGATGCATGCACTGTCACTGCTCACCATCCTCGTGTCCTCCTCAAATGGTGACAGGACAGTGCATGCATCCCTGATCATGGCCCACTGGCGTGGGGAAAAAAAAACAAGCTCCCCTGACCCTGTCCTGGTGCCATAGTCGCACAGGTACTCATTGATGGCCCTCTGCTGCGTGTGCAGCCGCTGCAGCATGGCCAACGTTGAGTTCCACCTGGTGGGCATGTCACAGATTAGGCGGTTCTTGGGCAGGTTAAACTCCTTTTGGAGGTCCGTCAGCCGAGCACTGGCATTATATGACCGGCGGAAATGCACACAGACTTTCCTGGCCTGCCTCAGGATATCCTGTAAGCCCGGGTACCTGCCCAAGAATCGCTGCACCACCAAGTTAAGGACGTGAGCCAAACAGGGCACATGGGTCATTTGTCCCTGTCGGAGGGCAGAGAGGAGGTTGGTGCCATTGTCGCAAACCACCATTCCTGCCTTAAGTTGGCGTGGTGTCAACCACCTCTGAACCTGCCCCTGCAGAGCTGACAGAACCTCTGCCCCAGTGTGGCTCCTGTCCCCCAAGCACACCAGCTCAAGCACCGCATGGCATCTTTTGGCCTGCGTACTTGCGTAGCCCCTTGAACGACTACGGAGCACCACTGGTTCCGAGGAAGAGGCCATGGAGGAAGAAGAAGAGGAGGGGGTGGAGGAGAGAGGTGTGTCACAATCATTAGCATTTTGGAGGCGTGGTGGCGGAACAACCTCCAACACTACTGCACCTTGTCCTGCATCCTTCCCAGCTGCCAGCAGAGTCACCCAATGCGCCGTGAAACTTAGGTAACGTCCCTGTCCATGCCTGCTGGACCATGAGTCAGCGGTAATATGCACCTTGTCGCTGACCGCCCTGTCCAGCGAGGCATGGACATTGCCTTCCACATGCCGGTAGAGAGCCGGAATCGCCTTCCGTGAGAAAAAGTGGCGTTTGGGTACCTGCCACTGAGGAACCGCACATTCCACAAACTCACGGAAGGGGGCAGAGTCTACCAACTGAAAAGGCAGCAGTTGAAGTGCTAGCAATTTTGCCAAGCTAGCATTCAACCGCTGGGCATGTGGATGGCTGGGAGCAAACTTCTTTCGGCGGTGCAGCAGCTGGGGCAGGGAAATTTGCCTGGTACAATCTGACGTCGGTGTACCAAAAGCAGATTGCCCACAAGTACTTGGCTGTGACACACCTAATTCTACACCTTCATTCCTCTCAGTGCAGGTCTCAGAGAGGACTGAAGGTCTAGTGGGGTTGGAAATCTCAGCTGATGAGGAGCAAGGAGAGGTCCTCTTTGTTCTTTGGTGTGGGTCTTTTAGATATGCTTGCCAACGAACTGCATGGCAGGTCAACATATGTCTGGTCAAGCATGTGGTACCCAAGCGGGAGATGTTTTGGCCACGTGAGATACGCTTGAGACATATGTTGCAAATAGCAGCGGTGTGATCTGATGCACTCGTCTCAAAAAAGGCCCACACCAAAGAACTTTTTGAATAACGCGCAGAGACTGCAGCGCCCTGCACATGTGGAGCTTTGGGGTGTGATGCAGTCAATGTGCTGCCCTTAGGCTGGCCCCTGGAGGGCATCCTGCCTCGTTGGTGATGTGCCGCCTCCTCCTCCTCCTCCTCTCTCCTATCAGGCACCCACGTTGAGTCAGTGACCTCATCATCCCCTCCCTCCTCATCACTGGAGCAAACCTGGCAGTATGCTGCAGCAGGGGGAGCATGACTGCCAGATTGCTGTCCTTCTTGGGCACCCCCTCTGTCCGTGCTCATGTTACTGCCTTCATCGAGCTCAGCATCATCATTGGAGCCTTCCAAACGCTGGGCATCCTCCTGGAGCATGTACCCAACACTGTGGTCAAACAGTTCGAGGGACTCCTCAGGAGGACATGGTGGAGCTAGGGAAGGAGTCACTGATGACATTGAGCCGAGGGAAGAGGCCGCTGCTTTGCCAGACAAAGCACCCTGGGCATGGGTGAGAGAGGATGAGGAGGATGAGGACGGCTTGGTCATCCACTCGACCAAGTCTTCCGCATGTTGCGGCTCAACACGGCCAGCTGCCGAAAAAATGGCCAAGCGTGTCCCATGGCCACGTACTGATGAGGATGCACCGTCTCCACGACCAGCACTAGACACAGAGCCTGCTTGCCCTCTCTTATTGGCTTGTGACTGTCTGCCTCTCCTTCCTGGCCTTCCAGACATACTAATGGCCTGTAGCTGGACTAAACTTGTATATATATATATATATATATATATATATATATATATATATATATATGTACTGATACTGCAGCTAGCAAAATCAACTGCCTGCCTGTAGTATGAGAACACCACCAACCTTCTACAGGTAGCTTTAGCTGAACACTGTGAGGTGGACGCACCCCACTAACTTGTAGGTTTAGCTGAACACTGTGAGCAGGACGCACTGCACTAAATGATCTAATAGTCTAGCTGCCTGACCGTGGTACTAATAGGATCAAAAGAACACCAGTAATTTTCTTCAGGTAGCTTTATATACTGTAACAAGACAAGCCTGCCTGTCAGTAGGAAGATAACAGGAACGGATCTAGCTGAACACCATGAGCAGGACGCACTGCACTAAATGTAAATAGTTTAGCTGCCTGACCGTGGTACTAATAGGATCAAAAGAACACCAGTAATTTTCTTCAGGTAGCTTTATATACTGTAACAAGACAAGCCTGCCTGTCAGTAGGAAGATAACAGGAACGGATCTAGCTGAACACTGTGAGCAGGACGCACTGCACTAAATGTAAATAGTCTAGCTGCCTGACTGTGGTACTAATAGGATCAAAAGAACACCAGTAATTTTCTTCAGGTAGCTTTATATACTGTAACAAGACAAGCCTGCCTGTCAGTAGGAAGATAACAGGAACGGATCTAGCTGAACACTGTGAGCAGGACGCACTGCACTAAATGTAAATTGTCTAGCTGCCTGACCGTGGTACTAATAGGATCAAAAGAACACCAGTAATTTTCTTCAGGTAGCTTTATATACTGTAACAAGACAAGCCTGCCTGTCAGTAGGAAGATAACAGGAACGGATCTAGCTGAACACTGTGAGCAGGACGCACTGCACTAAATGTAAATAGTCTAGCTGCCTGACCGTGGTACTAATAGGATCAAAAGAACACCAGTAATTTTCTTCAGGTAGCTTTATATACTGTAACAAGACAAGCCTGCCTGTCAGTAGGAAGATAACAGGAACGGATCTAGCTGAACACTGTGAGCAGGACGCACTGCACTAAATGTAAATAGTCTAGCTGCCTGACCGTGGTACTAATAGGATCAAAAGAACACCAGTAATTTTCTTCAGGTAGCTTTATATACTGTAACAAGACAAGCCTGCCTGTCAGTAGGAAGATAACAGGAACGGATCTAGCTGAACACTGTGAGCAGGACGCACTGCACTAAATGTAAATAGTCTAGAAGATAACAGGAACGGATCTAGCTAAACTGAATACAGTGTATATATATATATATGCAACACCTGGGATGCATATATATACACAATACACTTTAAGTGCAGCTAACTGACTGACTGTCCTGCCTAATCTAGCTAACTCAAATGAAATGACACTGTCTCTCTCTCTCTCTCTCTAAGCACACCGGAACACACTGCACAGGGCCGCCGTGCAGGCAGCCTTATATAGTGTGGGGCGTGTACTAAATCCCCTGAGCCATAATTGGCCAAAGCCTCCTTGGCTTTGGCCAATTAGGGCTTTCTGTTCAGGCGGCGCTGTGATTGGCCAAGCATGCGGGTCATAGTGCATGCTTGGCCAATCATCAGCAAGCAATGCACTGCGATGCCGCACGAATTTGGCGCGAACGGTCCATATCGTTCGCAATTCGGCGAACGACCGAACAGCCGATGTTCGAGTCGAACATGGGTTCGACTCGAACATGAAGCTCATCCCTACTGCGCATGCATCAAACTCTGCCCGCCCCTGACATTCTTTCTAGTCTATTCCCCGCCCCTTATCGTTCGGTGCAGTGGGGGAAGAGCACATGGCGGAGACAGAGCAGGTGTCTGATAATTACACCAACGAAGAGGAGGAAAGCCCGGAGCCAGAAACGTCCCGATCCCGGAAGAGACGATTTAAGGCATCAAATATGTCCTTTGGGGAGAAGTTGGAGATGGTCGACATAATGAAGAGGGCCGACTATGACGGGAAGTATGGACCTTACCCCAACCCCAATGTCAGAAAGGCCAAGATCATGGCGAAAGTGGTCAAAAGTCTGCACCGGAATTTTGGGGTACGACGATCTAAGGATCAACTCAGGAAGCGGTGGTCGGACCTCAAATTAAGGGAGCATGAGCAGTACAGAAGGATCAGGAGAGTGCTGCAAAAAAGTAAGTAGTTGTCCTGTGTTCCTATTCTTTATGTTTATTATGTTTGTGCTGCTCCATGTGTTTTTCTTTACTGTTGTACAGTTTAAAATGGCAACTTTCATGTTCATGAGCACATTGTTCATTCGTATGAAACATTGTTCGTTGGGCATAGAAAACCCCATTGTTTTAGCCATATGCATTTGAATACCTTTTGTCTGGCCTACTTCTCTTCAAATAATTTTGTTGTGTACAGTGGCTTGCAAAAGTATTCGGCCCCCTTGAACTTTTCAACCTTTTGCCACATTTCAGGCTTCAAACATAAAGATATAAAATTTTTATTTTTTGTGAAGAATCACCAACAAGTGGGACACAATTGTGAAGTGGAACGAAATCTTTTGGATTTTTGAAACTTTTTTAACTAATAAAAAAATGAAAAGTGGGGCGTGCAAAATTATTCGGCCCCCTTGCGTTACTACTTTGTAGAGCCACCTTTTGCTGCGATTACAGCTGCAAGTCGCTTGGGGTATGTCTCTATCAGTTTTGCACATCGAGAGACTGAAATTCTTCCTTGCAAAACAGCTCAAGCTCAGTGAGGTTGGATGGAGAGCGTTTGTGAACAGCAGTTTTCAGCTCTTTCCACAAATTCTCGATTGGATTTAGGTCTGGAATTTGACTTGGCCATTCTAACACCTGGATATGTTTATTTGTGAACCATTCCTTTGTAGATTTTGCTGTATGTTTGGGATCATTGTCTTGTTGGAAGATAAATCTCCGTCCCAGTTTCAGGTCTTTTGCAGACTCCAACAGGTTTTCATCCAGAATGGTCCTGTATTTGGCTGCATCCATCTTCCCCTCAATTTTAACCATCTTCCCTGTCCCTGCTGAAGAAAAGCAGGCCCAAACCATGATACTGCCACCACCATGTTTGACAGTGGGGATGGTGTGTTGAGTGTGATGAGCTGTGTTGCTTTTACGCCAAACATATCGTTTTGCATTGTGGCCAAAAAGTTGGATTTTGGTTTCATCGGACCAGAGCACCTTCTTCCACATGTTTGGTGTGTCTCCCAGGTGGCTTGTGGCAAACTTTAGATGAGACTTTTTATGGATATCTTTGAGAAATGGCTTTCTTCTTGCCACTCTTCCATAAAGGCCAGATTTGCAGTGTATGACTGATTGTTGTCCTATGGACAGACTCTCCCACCTCAGCTGTAGTTCTCTGCAGTTCATCCAGAGTGATCATGGGCCTCTTGGCTGCATCTCTGATCAGTCTTCTCCTTGTCTGAGCTGAAAGTTTAGAGGGACAGCCAGGTCTTGGTAGATTTGCAGTGGTCTGATACTCCTTCCATTTCAAAATGATCGTTTGCACAGTGCTCCTTGGGATGTTTAAAGCTTGGGAAATCTTTTTGTATCCAAATCCGGCTTTAAACTTCTCCACAACAGTATTACGGACATGCCTGGTGTGTTCCTTGGTCTTCATGATGCTCTCTGCGCTTTCAACAGAACCCTGAGACTATCACAGAGCAGGTGCATTTATACAGAGACTTGATTACACACAGGTGGATTCTATTTATCACCATCAGTCATTTAGGACAACATTGGATCATTCAGAGATCCTCGCTGAACTTCTGGGATGAGTTTGCTGCACTGAAAGTAAAGGGGACGAATAATTTTGCACGCACCACTTTTCAGTTTTTTAATTGCTAAAAAAGTTTAAAATATCCAATAGATTTCGTTCCACTTCACAATTGTGTCCCACTTGTTGGTGATTCTTCACAAAAAATTAAAATTTTATATCTTTATGTTTGAAGCCTGAAATGTGGCAAAAGGTTGAAAAGTTCAAGGGGGCCGAATACTTTCGCAAGCCACTGTAGATGGGTTGTTAACTAGAATGAAATGCAAACTAGAGGGGCGCCCCCCTCCCCCAAGGCACCCACCCCCCCATGTTGAGGGCATGCGGCCTGGTACGGCTCAGGAGGGGGGGGCGCTCGCTCGTCCCCCCCCTCTCCTGGCCGGCCGGGCTGCATGCTCAGATAAGGGTCTGGTATGGATTTGGGGGGGACCCCCACGCTGATTTTTCGGCGTAGGGGGTTCCCCTTACAATCCATGCCAGACCTAAGGGCCTGGTATGCCCCTGGGGGGGAACCCACGCCGTTTTTTTCATTTAAAATTTGGCATGGTGTTCCCGCCTCAGGATTCATACCAGACAGCTGTCAGCACTGCCTGTCACTCATCAACAAAGTTTTCCTTTCCCGATGAGTGAGCCAGGGCGACATGCACAGTACCCTGTCGCCGAGAACCAGCGCGATGCTATCGCGCTGGAAACACAATCTTGTGGTCAGGTACTGTAGCAGTTGGGGGAAGGGAGGGTTCCAAATGATTTTGGGACACAAAATAAAGCCTCTGACACTCTGCCAGAATTTTTAAGACACATCACAAATTTCTACATTTTAGGGGGTTTTTAGGGTAAAGCACTACTATGGAGCTGACAAAATACATTGTTAAATGAGCAGACGAGGTGAATATAGGCCCAGGAGAGCATGCTGGGGAAGTAAGTGAAGGCAAATATGTATGAAGGACAAAAAAAAATTCCAGCATGCATGAGGACAAAGGGGACATTCACAGCATATTACAATCATGGTAATTAGGAATGAGGAAAGAAATACAATATATTAACAAACATTATATACAATAAAATGTGATTAAAGGATAAATCTTACCTTAATATAATCCCTCTGCAGGACCTGGATGATGGCAGAACAGGTCTCTGGGATAATGAACCCCAGAGCCTGGGGGGAGATGCCTGTCGAGAACTTCAAGTCCTGCAGGCTTCTCCCCGTCACCAAGTACCGCAGGGTGGTGACTAGCCTCTGCTCTGGAGTGATGGCTTGCCTCATGCAGGTATCCTGCCTGCTAATATAAGGGGTCAGCAAAGCCAGCAAATGGTGAAATACGGGGTCTGTCTTCCTGAGAAAGTACCTGAAATCATCAGGATTATTCTCACGGATCTCATGGAGCAAAGGCATATGACAGAACTGGTCACGCTGGAGCAACCAATTCTTGGTCCATGAACTCCTCCCCACCCTGTTAATGGACTGGACTTGTGTCAAGGTAAGGACCCCAACACCAAGCCCCCGCACAGCAAGAACTCTACGAGGAGTACGTATACACAACATGGCTAGAAAATGGTCGGCTGCTCAGAACGAAGTAACAGAACACACTGAAGAACAGCAAGGCCTGTGAAGAGTGACCTGAAAAACAGTAACGAATGAACAAGAACACAATGACAGAGTCACGCGTAGCTCGCTGCACGCACTGAAGACCAGATACAAATCCACAAGCACAAACTGAACAGCAGAAAACAATCTGAAAGCCAAGAGTCTGACAAAGCGCGAATCGTCTCTCACCAAACTTTTACTAACACGAGATTAGCAAAAGGAGCCCAAAGGGTGCCGCGCTTGGTTCTGAACCGCCCTTTTATAGTCTCGTCATACGTGGTGTACGTGACCGCGTTCTTGGCGATCGGAAATTCTGACAACTTTGTGCGACCGTGTGTATGCAAAACAAGTTTGAGCCAACATCTGTCGGAAAAAATCCATGGATTTTGTTGCCAGAATGTCCGATCAATGTCCGACCGTGTGTACGGGGCATTACAATTACTACGTAATTGAAGCCATGATTTCCGCATGCAGTTGTCTTTTTCCAGTACCGGGGAATAAGAGCTTTAGCAGCGTTTAGTAAATGTGGTGTTATTGATCTCTTATATGGTCCTATTGGCCTGTCCGTACAATGCAGCAATACTATCCTTGGGTCAACTAGGATAGTCGACCAGTATGGTTGAATAATCGGGCAGTACCACCAAACATGTACATGTGAAGCCCGTTCCCCACATCCACGCCAACAGAGTGGGGATGTCTCTGGGAATGTTTTATGTAGAACCTCTGGGGTGTAGTGCCACAGTGTTAGAAGTTTATAGTTAACCTCTGCCAGTTTGAAGGACAATGATGAGTGAGATAGAGTGAAGATTGTAGATCTCTTAATCTCTGTAAGTTCCTTTTGAAGGTCCTTCTCCCAACTGCTGATGAAACTGTAAACTTGGTAGAAACTTGGTAGAAGTATGAAAGGGGTTTCTCCACTGGTTGATCATCTATAAAAGCAGATTCTATTAATGTTAGATTAGAAATGTCCCGTATGGGTTTTGGGAGAGAATTAATTAAAGCTGTTAATTGGTGGTATCGCCATTGGTCCATTAATGACGTTGTTGGTGTGGATGCGAGCGTTGAGAGTGGTACTATGCCAGATGTGTTCAAAAACCCTTTTATAAATGCACATGTGATTGTGCTTTGAGTAAAAAGTTTAATAATGAACAATGTGTGGCTTCTTCTTTCAATGCTCAAAAGCAGTTTTATGAGTAAAGTTGGTGTTTTCAGTGACAATGGGTGTTATTTATTAAAGGCAAATCCACTTTGCACTACAAGTGCAGTTTCAGTGCAGTCTCAAGTGCACTTTTGCAGTGCACTTGTAGTGCAAAGTGGATTTGCCTTTAGTAAATAACACCCACAGTGCTTTATAATTTTACACAATCACGCCATTTGCATGACTCCCCAAATTTCTGTCATGGTGCAGAAAAAGATGAATATTTTTGTCAGTAATGCATTACATACATTAACAACAAAAACAAGGTGTGTGTGTAGCAAACCCACAACATAATAATAATAGTTAGCTGAAGAAGAGATTGTCACCTCATGTCTCAAAGAAATTTTGTTTGCACTGTTGAAGAAAAAGGCCAAAAAAAAAATACCATTAAAAGATAACCGAGGAGACAGCTAAAAGAAAGCCAAGCAGTAAATCAAAGCAAATATTTGTTCAGTTTCAAATATATTTTTATTTTAAAAATGTCTCAGACATTGTCTGGCAAATCGATGGCCCCCTACCCGCAAAGTATTCCAGGTATCTTATACGGACCTCGCGGGCACTCTGGGGGGGGGCAAGCCAGGACGGCCAGTTTCAAGCGCCGTCAGGGTTGGTTCATTATGAATTCCGGCCTCAGGCCCAACTAGTTCAAAGAATTTCTTCTTAAAAAGTTGTGGAGAACACAGCAAGAAAGGATAATGTGATTCAGTTTATATTCCGCCATGTGTATAGGTGTAAGAAATAGGTGGAACCGGCTGGCCATTATTCCAAACGTATTCTCCACCACACTTCTGGCTCTGGCCAGTTGCTAATTAAAAACCCTCTGGTCCGAGGTGAGGGTCCTCATCGGGAATGGCTGCATAAGTTGGTCCCCCAGCGCAAACGCTTTATCTGCAACGAAGACGAATGGGAGTCCTTCCACACTGTCTTCTGGAGGTGGCAATTCTGGAGACGCCTGTAGAACTCCGCCTGGGCGATGACTCCACCATCCGACATCCAGCCATTCTTCCCCACGTCCACATACAGGAACTCGTAAGTAGCCGACACCACCGCCAACATCACAATACTATTAAACCCCTTGTAATTATAATAGTATGACCCCGAGGTTGGGGGTGGGCATGTTTCCCATCAATTGCCCCTCCACAGTTGGGAAAGTCCCAACGGGTGGCAAAGTGGAAGGCCAGAGTCTGCCATTCCTGTGGCGTGGAAGAAAACTGTGGAGTCAAACAAGAACAAAAAAATTTGTAATTTTGCACATAAACATTGAAAGCAGATTAGACACAAACATTCTTCGCCAACATCAGTATAACATTTATTTTAAGGAGTATTTAAAGACAAAAATATTAGGTCCACCTATTAGATTCCTCACCCCCTCTGATGGCCCAATAAAAATATTTAAGGAGGGGGATGATTTGGACAGGTAACCCTCTAAACTTCATTGAGAGCTGAATGCATACATAATGTGTGTTACTTTGGCCAGCCCCTCCTTACTTACACTATTGGCAGCCCACTGGACAGGTAAGAAGTCTCATAATACAAATATACACACTGTCCAAATTTAAGCACATTTTTACATTCTGCAATTACCTATCAAGATAATAATAGGAGAAAAAAAATGTAAACAGTACCATTTGAAAGTATTCAGGTAGGCCCTTGCACTACATGCTTTGGGGAATTCATCCATAAATCTGACCACAAAAGAGGTAGGTATAGTGTGTATGGGTTTGGCAAAGTCAGCAGATAGAAAATTGGTATCAGCTGACGGTGGGGGGGAGGGGGGTTCCAAATTTTTTTGGGACCCCAAAAAAAAGTCTCTGGCACTCTGCCTGAATTTAAGGACACACATAACATTTGGACACATTTTAGGGGGTGTTTAGGGTAAAGCAGTGCTATGGAGCTGACAAAATACATTGTTAAGTGACTAGGCGAGGTGGATATGGGTCCAGGATAGCATGCTGGGGTGGTTAGTGAAGGCAAATATGCATGAAGGACAAAAAAGGAACTTTTAAAAATTCCAGCATGCATGAGGACAAAGGGGGGCATTCACAGCATATTACAATCATGCTAATTAGGGAATGATGAAAGAAATACAATATATTAGCAAACATTAAATACAATAAAATGTGATGTTAAAGGAGAAATCTTAATATAGTCCTTCTGCAGGACCTGAATGATGGCAGAACAGGTCTCTGGGATAATGAAGAAACAAAAAAGACTCACAAAAGTGAAGGAATAATAGGCATGAATTGTCATCCTCTCCCGATGGCCGGGTGAGAGTGGGGGAGGTCCATGAGATGAGGCGGTGGCTGTGTCTCCTGGATCCAATCCTATGCCAGTCACACCGCTGGTTCACTGTGCTGTTCGGTGGATAGGAAAGGGGATCGATGGTGGACACTGCTCGCTGTGGCGGACGTCACTTCCGGGTGACATGCGTCCAAACCGCGAGCACCTCCCGCCGACCCGACTTGGAAGTGACGTCCGCCACAGCGAGCAGTGTCCACCATCGATCCCCTCTCCTATCCACCAGACAGCACAGTGAACCAGCGGTGTGACCGGTATAGGATCGGATCCAGGAGACACAACCACCGCCACATCTCACGGACCTCCCCCACTCTCACCCGGCCATCGGGAGTGGATGACAATTCATGCCTATTATTCCTTCACTTTTGTGAGTGTTTTTAAACCTTTTTATTGATTAAACCGGCCTGTATACTGCACTTAGAGGGCGCTGTTCTTTTTTATTTCTCCATTCCAGAGTTCTTGTTCAGTCTCACTCCGAATTGGCAGCCATCTGTGGACAGTTTTATCCCACTACATAATTCCTTTGATTTCTTATAATTTCAACATCTGGTTTTATATTGTTTTTATATCATTTTCTTTATATTGTTTTAAACTATTGTGTTTTGTCACTGTTCACTATACACTGATACATTGTTTCATGGTTTTAGTTTGTATCATTAGATACCTGATTGTTGTAACCTGAGAGCGCCGTATCCTACTCCTTTTTATTTCTCTGGGATAATGATCCCCAGAGCCTGGGGGGAGATGCCTTTCGAGAACTTGAGGTCCATCAGGCTTCTCCCAGAAGTACCACAACGTGGCGACTAGCCTCTGCTTCGGAGTGATGGCTTGCCTCATGCAGGTATCCTGCTTGCTGATATAAGGGGTCAGCAAAGCCAACAAACGGTGAAAAACGGGGTCTGTCATCCTGAGAAAGTTCCTGAAATCGTCGGGATTATTCTCACGGATCTCACAAAGCAAAGGCATGTGAGAGAATTGGTCACGCTGGAGCAACCAATTCTTCATCCATGTACTCCTCCTCGACCTTTTCATGGACTGGGCTTGTGTCAAACTAAAAGCCCAACACCAAGCCCCTGCACAGCACGAACTCTACGACGAGTACGTACATGCAACATGGCTTCAAAGCGGTCAGCTGGTCAGAACGAAGTAACAGAACACACTGAAGAACAGCAAGGCCTGTGAAGAGCGACCTGAAAATCAGCAACAAGTGGACAAAAATGCACTGATAATCAAATACGAACTCACTGCATGCACTGAAGAACAGATACAAACCCACAAGCACAAACTGAACACCAGAAAAATGATCTGAAAACCATGAGTCTGAAAAGCGTGAATCGTCTCTCACCAAACTTTTACTAACACGAGATTAGCAAAAGGAGCCCAAATGGTGGCGCTTTTGTTATTGAACTGCCCTTTTATAGTCCCGTCGTATGTGTTGTACGTCACCACATTCTTGACGTTCGGAAATTCCAACAACTTTGTGCGACCGTGTGTATGCAAGACAAGTTTGAACCAACATCCGTCGGAAAAAATCCAATGGATTTTGTTGTCGAAATGTGCGATCGTGTGTACAGGGCAGAAGCGTTCTAGAAGTTTAGAAGTGAATGGGGCAATGAGATGGGTCTTAAGTTGTTCAGGTTGGTGGGGTCCAATGAGGGCTTTTTAAGTATGGGAGTGATCTGTGCATGTTTTAGAGGGATGGGGAAGGTGCCACTAGAGAGGGAGAGATTGAAGATGTGAGTGAGGGAGTATAGGATAGAAGAAGAGGGTGACTGTAGTAGTTGTGAGGGAACAGGATCCAAGGGACAATTGGTTAGGTGGGCATCTGAGAGAAGTTTGTAACCTCTTCAGTAGTAGCGAATTCAAAAGAGGAGAGTGTTGAATGTGCTGTTAGGCAAGGTATGTTGGGTGGAGAAGATGTACGCACAGCAGGGCCGTCCTAATAGCATCATGGGCCCCTGGGCAAAGAAATGCTCTGGGGCCCCTACAATGGAGACAGCACAGGTAAACAGACATCAAGTAGGTAGGAGGCAGACAAGCGGAGCTTCCCCTTTTGGGTGGAGCTCCGTATTAACTAAATGAACAATCATTTTGTACAACAAAGAAACAGTGGGAAAATACTACATACATAAAGTAACAAAGGTTTCCTGTGCATATAATATATCTGCTAGACTGATGCCTCCCCAGAACTATGGCCCCTCTACACCCCAGATATCCCTCTAGCACTCTTACCCCTCTACACCCCAGATATCCCCCCAGCACTCTGACTCCTCTACACCCTAGATATCTCCCCAGCACCCTGACCCCTCTACACCCAAGATATATCCCCAGCACTCCGACCCCTCTACACCCCAAATATACCCCCCAGCACTCTGACCCCTCTACACCCCATATATCCCCCCAGCACTCTGACTCCTCTACACCCTAGATATCTCCCCAGCACTCTGACCCCTCTACACCCCAAATATACCCCAGCACTCTCACCCCTCTACACCCCAGATATCCCCCACAGCACCCTGACCCCTCTACACCCTAGATATCTCCCCAGCACTCTGACCCCTTTACACCCTAGATATCCCCCCAGCACTCTGACTCCTCTACACCCTAGATATCTCCCCAGCACTCTGACCCCTCTACACCCCAAATATCCCCCCCAGCACTCTGACCCCTCTACACCCCATATATCCCCCCAGCACTCTGACTCCTCTACACCCTAGATATCTCCCCAGCACTCTGACCCCTCTACACCCCAAATATACCCCAGCACTCTGACCCCTCTACACCCCAGATATCCCCCACAGCACCCTGACCCCTCTACACCCTAGATATCTCCCCAGCACCCTGACCCCTCTACACCCTAGATATCGCCCCAGCACTTTGACCCCTCTACACCCTAGATATTCCCCCAGCACTGTTACCATATACCATAAGATACCCCATGTATTGTGACCCCACTACATCCCTGATACCTCCTACACTGTGGCCTCTCTACATCCCTGATACCTCTATACACCCCAGATCGCCCCTCAGCATTGTTTTCTCCTATACACCCTTGATATCCCCCAGCACCATTATTCCATTCATGTAGTACCCCCTTTCCCAGTGGAGATACAGTGCATATAAACTTTTGGCTATGTGCCCACCTCCAGCACTGGACTCACCTATAGCAATCAAGCAGGCAGAAGGAGGAGCGATGGAGGAAGCATACCTTTGGTGCAAACAGTGCTGGACAGCTGGGCTCACCATGACACCATTCACAATGCTGCTTCTGCAGGTGGGCTCTCAGTGCTGCCGACTCAGCAGCTCCCACTCCAGCTCCGACCCCACAACCTTCAAGTCCCGAGCATTCAAGCTGCATGGGGCAGGGTAAGAGCATCACTAGCCCCTCCCTGCTGGCTGTGAAATAATAGGTATCGTTCTGCACAGCACAGCTCACCACTGCCAGCCTGTCTCTCCTGTGTATCTATCACTCTCAGTGCCATCATGGGGCCCCCAATTTTGGGGCAGCGTGGGCTCAAGGACCAGCTGCTTTGAGGAAAGTGCAGGAGCCCCCATGCAGCTGGGGCCCATGGGCAGTGCCCATGTGTGGCCACTCATTAAGACAGCCCTGACGCACAGTGGAGGTGTCCTCACGAATTGCATCAATCTTGTCTTTGAAGTGATTGGAAATCTCTTGGGCAGTGAGTGAGTTAATGGATAGAGGGGGTGGGGGATGAAGCAGAGAGTTAAAGGTTGAGAAGAGCCGACGAGGAATGGATAACAAGGTATTAATTATGCCCTGTACACACGACCGGTTTTGCCATCGGACTAAACTCTGAAGGTTTTTACGACCAAATTCCGACCGTCCAGAACATGGTGACGTACAACACATATGACGGGACTAGAAAACGGAAGTTCAATAGCCAGTAGCCAATAGCTTCCATCTCGTACTTGCTTCAGAGCATGCGTTGTTTTTAGTGCGTCGGAACCGCATACAGACGAGGGGTTTTTCCGATAGTAATTTGTTCCGTTGGAAAAATATAGAACATGTTCTCTATCTAAGTCTGTCTGAATTTTCGACGGAAAAAGTCCGATGGGGCATACACACGGTCGGAATATACGATGAAAAGCTCCCATCGGACTCTTTCTGTCGGAAATTCCGCTCGTGTGTATGCGGCATAAGAGAAACAAAGTAGGCTTGTTTGGCAGCATGGATCCTTTTGTGTCAGATTTTTTAAAGGCCCTGTCTAGATCTAAGCCAGCAACATCCCATCCTGGGACCTTTCATTGGTACTTTTGTCAGATCCTTTTGAATCCCTGGAGGAATCATCAAATAAAGTTGCTGACCCTAAAGACTGTCTTGTTAGTTGCAATCACATCCACCCGTAGGGTCAGTGAGTTGAGTTGCAAGCTCTTTCGATAAGGAAGTCGTTCTTGACAGTTTTTGAGTATAGGATAATACTCAAAACAGATCCTGCGTTTCTCCTAAAGTTATCCTCGTCCTTTCATAGGTCCCAGGATATATTCTTACCCACTTTTTGTTCTGCTCCTGCTAACAAGGAAGAGGAAATGTAGAGTCATTTGTTTTACCTTGAAAGTACCGAGGAATTTGGAAAGTCAGACTCTTTGTTTATAATTAATATATTAATGCACACTTAACCAAAGCCTTGTCGGCATCATGGGCAAAGAGGGCTAGTGCCTCACCAGAGAAAAGTTGCTAAGCCGCTACATGGTCCAGCTACTCTACCTTAGCAAAGCACTATCACCTGGATCTGCTTTCAAACAAAGATCAGGCGTATGGATATAAGGTCCTCCAGGCAGTGGTCCCTAAGGTGTAGGTAGGCAGTGGTCCCTAAGAGGCTGTCCTGGAGGACTGCCCATTAAGTTGCGTTGACGTGGTTCCTGTTCTGGAGGGAGGAGCTCTAGGTCTGAGGCTGTCCTGTAAGACTCCTAGAAAATGAGTTACCGGTAAGCCAAACTCTGGTTTTCATTTGCATGAGTTGACGTTTGTGTTGCGTAGCCAAGAGGGAGCCTATTTTGTTCCCCTGGGAAAAAGAGGTGAGTCTGAACTGTAATGTCCTTTTTGAGAGATTTTAGTGACTTGATGTCTAAGGCAGTGTTCTCAACCTGGGTGCCGTTAAGAGTCCTCAGGTGTGCGGTGACAAAAGGATAAAAAAAGCTGCCCCAACTAAGGCAGGCAGTTAAAAGTAACATTCTTCACTGCTGCCTCAAGCCTTGTTTTGAACTGCAATGTTAGTGTGCTGTGCTATGAAGGCTGTCCACCCCTTCCTGCCAACCGATGACATCATCGGTTGTAAAGGAGCACGTCGGGAGCTCATCCAGTACCCTTCCTTGGTTGCCCTTAATTGCCTCCACCACTGAAAGGGAGGTACAGGTCGAGAGGGGTTGTCTCTGGCTAGGAGTGCTGTGTGTTGCAGGATCCCTCTATTGGAAGGTACACCATAGAAATCAGGTGCACACATACACACACATACACACTTTTTATATTCTATGAGCTATACACACCACCTTTTTTAAATCTATGATCTATTATGAAAATGCAGAAACCTTTCTCCTAGAGAGTATATTAAGTAATGCAAACAACACAACATGCATTTAATGTTTTTTTTCCATACCATGCTGCAAAAAGACTAGCGTAATCTTTTAGTTAGTATCTGAATTACAAAATACCATGTATTACTAAAGTCTAAAAGAAATCCTAGTCCAATATGGTAATATTTTCTCACGGCTCTACATTTAAGAAAAAATAGTGTGCAATTTTCTCTGCAATATCTTAGATTCCTGTAGAGCTAGCCATACACTAACTAGGTAAAAATTAAGATTGTTCTTTAGAAAATACTATTCATTTCAATGTTTAATGGAGGAATAATGAAGCTCATAGGGAGTTTCAATTATTTAGTCTTCTTAGCAATTCAAAATAGTTATTGCTAGATGCTATAGCACATACAAAACTTTTATGTCACAGATGCCAAATACATTGAGTAAAACATTTTATAAAATCATCTGTCAGTTGACTTTTGTAAGGATGTTATTGCGTGTTTGAATTAACCCCTTATCTACCAGTGTTTAAAAACGACAGCTGGTAACGAGGGCTTTTAAATTTCCCCCCAGCTGTATGTATATGTATAACTGTCAAGCCAATTGTTGGCATGCTGGTGGAAATGATCTGGGCAGCTTAAACTTGCCGACCAGCCGCCGTCATTATATTGCGGCAGGTCGGCACAATCCCGCAAATCAGCATAGGCATACATCGGTACCTTTAAGGGCGATAGCAAGCACACACGCTGCAGATGTGTGTATGTAAACACACAGATCCCCGTTCTGACAGGAGAGGAGAGACAGATATGCTATTCCTGGTAATCAGGAACAGCGATCTATCTCCTCCTCTAGTCAGTCCCATCCCCCCACATTTAGAAACACACATGAGGGAACACATTTAACCCCTTGATCGCCCCCCTAGTGTTAACACCTTCCCTATTAGTGACATTTACACAGTAATCAGTGCATTTTTATAGCACTGATTGCTGTATAAATGTCAATGGTTACAAAAATGTGTCAAAAGTGTCTGATCTGTCCGCCGCAGTACAACAAAAAAATGCAGCTCGCCGCTATTACTAGTAAAAAAAAAAAAATGTATCCTCTATTTTGTAGACGCTATAACTTTTGCGCAAACCAATTAATATACACTTATTGCAATTTTTTTTTACCAAAAATATGTAGAAGAATATATATCAGCCTAAACTGATGAAGACATTTATTTATTTATTTTTTGGGGGGGGATATTTATTATAGCAAATGTTATAAAATTTAAAATTGTTGCTCTTTTTTTGTTTATAGCGCAAAAAATAAAAACCGCAGAGGTGATCAAATACTACCAAAAGAAAGCTCTATTTGTGGGAAAAAAAGGACGTCAATTTTGTTTGGGTACAAGGTCGCACGACCACACAATTGTCAGTTAAAGCGACACAATGCCGCATCACAAAAAATGGCCTGGTCATTAAGGGGAAAACCTTCCAGTCTGTAAGTGGTTAAAGGCAGCATAACTCCTACACAAAGCCAAATATACTCTCCCCCTGCCCAACTACTTCATAATGTATTCCAGGCTCCACTATCCCTCCTGCAGGTTTGTGACAGGCATGGCAGGCATCAGCAGGTGAAGCGGAGGGGGATCAGTGAACATTTTTTAGCTTTTTGCCCCTTCACTGAATGAATATGGTAGCAAGAGCATTTTATCACTTTTGGGTTCACAGCTGTCATTTCCTGGCATTGCTGGTCAGGGAAGAAGTTGATCAAGCATGATTTGAGGTTCATAGGTGACATTAGGGATCTATTAGTTCCCTAATGTCTCCTTAAAGAGGACCTGTCATTTCTTCTATGCTATTACATAAAGAACTCTTAGCCACCTTTGTGAATTGTAAAAAAAAAAAAGTTTTAAAGAATGAAAGTAACACATAATAAAAAGCACACAATAAATAACGTACAAAAATGTCAAATTGTTATGGTTCCTGGTTATTTCTAAATTGATGACCTGTAAAGGCTTTTAAAGTGTTGCTTATGGACAATTTTGGGCACCGTTTGTCGCCATTTCACAGATGTGCACAATTTTAAGGCTTGACATGTTTGGTATCTGTTTATTTGACTTAACCTCATATTTTATATTTGACCAAAAAACTTGGCAACATGTTTGTGTGCAATAAAATTATCTTCATTGTATTTTTACTAAAAAGATGGGTTTAATAAACATGTGTGCTAATATCACATGATATAAAGAATTGCGCGGTAGCTCCCAAAATGGCTGCTTGACTCCAGAGCTCTGTCCCGCTCCAGCCGACCGAAGCTCCCTGCAGACGTACAAACACACCAAATACAGCGCAGACCACAGCCAGAGGTAGGGGAGAACTTGCTGGTCTACCCTATGTCAGTGGGGACAGCACGCCGGTTCACTGCGAGTGAAAGTCCAGCCACGGGCCTTAAGATGGCGGACTGCACACAGCCACAACCACAGGATCCTTTCCTTCTCCCTCAGATGGTTTCTCCTGTGATGGGCCAGGCTCTGGGACCCCACTTGAGTACCTCCCTGCTGGGACCAGTTTCCCCTGCATAGAGCATACCCTGGAAGAAATAACATTCTCTCCCATAGATGTGGGCCCCCCAAATCCCACTACCTGACACAGTCACCGGGTCTATACCCCTAGCAACATGATCCAGTCACAGCCATGTTCGATAAATTCGCTGACTTACTGGACCATGGGCTGACTAATATCACTTCCAAGATTACTGGTGACATTAAGGCTGATTCACAAAACTTGGGGTCCCATATGGAAGATATTGAGCATAAAATAGATAGCACAGTTGCTAGAACCAACCAAAACTCTGAAAGCATACAAGATCTCTAAGACCAACTGGACACGGCCCTTTTAAAAATTGACGATCTTGAAAACATAAATAGGAGGTAGAATTTTAGGATCAGGGGCCTTTCTGAATTGATTAAAGATGTTCCTGAAGCTGTTCACTCCTTTATTAAGGAACTCATGTCCGACATACAGCCACATAGACTGGAGCTTGATCGTGCCCATAGAGCTCTCAAACCTCCACGCTTGGAAGGCCTCCTGAGGGACGTGGTAGTTAAGCCTCTTCAACTGCATAAAAATGCGGAAGTAATGCGAAGAGCCAGCTCCATGCCTCAGCTTTATTTTCAAGGGCAGCCTATCCAGGTCTTCACTGACCTCTCTCCTTCACGATCCATAGGCGGAGGTCCCTCAAACCCCTGCTCACAAATATTGGTTGCTTTTCCCTTTTAGTCTGAAATTTTAATACAGACACAATGCCTACACCTTCACCATGCTCCAGGAGGGTGAATGCTTACTGCTGAAACTGAATCCTATCTCAGAGGACTCATCCACTTTAGGGGCCTCCAAATGGCAACTTCCCTCCCTCAAAGTCAAAGAAATCTAAGGATAGTCGCCCTCTTTGAAAGGAGCTCTAGATGATCTTCTGTTTTTTTCCATTCTTTCCTCCTGGAAGGGCTCTTGTTCCCAGTTCTCAGTTCCCAGTTTTTTCCTGAAACTGTTTACTTAACTATTTTTTGCACACTTAACTGGCTCTAGTCAGACCCAAGGGTCTTTAAGTTCTATGCGCCTATTTTCTGGTTGTTAACAGGGTGCTCAGCAGTCCCAGGAGCGGGTTTAAACTCCTCTTCCCATTGGGTTGATTTACTAAATCCTGGGGGTGGGTAGGATCTCAATTTTATGGGTTCGGATTACTTCCACCTTGACACATTTAACCCCTCGCCTGGTTCACTCTTATATTATGCTCGATGGTTTAATTTTAGTTGTGGCTTATTGAACTAAATGTAATGTGCATCAACAGCTTTGTTTATCCTAAAGCATACATTGAGTATGGGGTCTCGGCTCCTATTTACAGCATATTAATAAGGTTTTACCTTTGTAATTATTGTCCTTCTCTCCTCCATGTTCCTTGCCCCTGCCTTTTCCCGCTTAACTCCCCTAACACCCCTCCCTCCTTCTTTGTCCCTCCTTCCTGATATGTGTGATCAATATCCTGGTTTGCACTGTAACATGTATTAATAACTGTAGATCTTTTTTCAAGCGGGTTATCACTTGCTCCTCTTTGGCCTATCACTAGCTCTCCTTGTTTAGGTGGAGTTTGGCAACTGGGGCGGTTCTCATGCCCCTCCTCCTGTCTTGGACATATAGAATTTTCCTCTCTCCTGGGCAGGAATGCTCCCTCTCTGGTAGAGTTAGGATTTAAGTTGAGGTATAAAGGCTATGGGGGTTGGCTTTCCCCCTACCTTTGGGGTCGATATCAGACTCCTTCCCTGCTCCCTTTTTGTTATTGTTTCCCTTCTTTCTCTTTTTCACCAACTTTACTTTTCTTCTAGTGACCAAATTGGAAATGAAGGCCTCACATCTTTTAGTTGCAGTGGCTACCATACAAGCTCCAGGACTCCTTGCTTCCACTCTGTGGCGGTCTGGGTGAGTTTTTTACCTTATCCTGGCTTTCCCGTCCCTCTTGCTCCATGGCTAATAATGGCTCCACTGTGGCCCATTTAAGGGTTGATTTTCATAATACTCATGGCCTTAACTGGCCAGTTAAACAGAGGGAAATTCTCCAGAATTACCATGCTCAAAAAGCAGATATAGTCCTGCTCCAGGAGACCCATTTTCTTAAACGGTATTGCCCTTCATTCATCCATGCTAAATTTCCCACCTTCTTTCTAGCCAATGTGGAAGACAAAACTAGGGGGGGGGGGTGTCAGTTCTCTTTTCCCACAACTGTAAATTTTTACTCTCGCTAGAGTATAAAAACCCAGAGGGGAGATTTTTACTAATTAAGGGGGTTAGCAATGACCAAATTTATTCATTTATCTCATATTATGCACCAAATCAGGGACAGGCTCAGTTTTTCCAAGTCACGTTTAAAACTTTGAACCCCTTACTGGAAGGCACAGTAATTTATGGTGGAGATTCCAATGTTGCCTTTGATCAAGGTTTGAATCAGAAGAAACCTCTTAGAGGTCTCACTCATCCCTCTAAACAAACGTATGTATTGCTAAGTTGATTCGTCAGCAAGGGCTGGTGGATGTTTGGCGTGAAATCAATCTGACGATGCAAGATTTCACAAATTTTTCTTGCCCACATCAATCCTTTGCCAGGATCGATCATATTTTTATCTCAGCAGCTAAAATTCCCCTGGGCACTAAGTCCTTTATTAGGGATTTGGCTTGGTCAGACCACTTTTTTTTTACTTCTTCACCATCCATCGGGCCAGAGAGGCAGTTTTCATTGGAAACTTAATGAATCTATCCTTAGCGAACCTATCAGGGTTATTGAAATTGAAAGGGCCATTATTGAATACTTCCTCCAAAATGATAATCAGGAAGTATCCCTGGAAACTCTTTGGGAGGCCCATAAAGCCATGATTAGGGGGGAAATCATCCAAATTGCTTCCCAAATACAACATCTAAGTGAACTGAAATAAACAGAATGGAAGGAGAATTCTTAACTCTGAACAGAGCACACAAACGTGACCCTAACCTGGTTCTTATAGATAAAATTGATGCTACACGAGCAGCGCTTAACCTGGCCTACACCTCTAAGGCAGGGAAAAGTCTGCGCTGGAGTGGCGCACACTTTTATTACCAAAGGGATAAATTGGTATCTATGTTAGCGGGAAGGCTTACCCCTAAATTTTGCTCCCACACTATACCTAAAATTAAGATAGCGGGAGGTACTTTGTACCAGAACCCGCAACGTATCATGGAAGCCTTTCAGGAATTTTATCATAAACTTTACGGTATCAATGGGGATATGACTCAATCTGGGTTAGTTACATTTTTGGATTCAATTCAGAGCCCCAAATTGGAGAACCAGTATCAACAAAGACTAGAGATAGATCCAATCTCTGCCGAAGAGGTGTCACAGGTGAGGTGTCACAGGTGATTAAAAAGTTGCTCTGCTCCGGGTCCTGCTCCATATTACAAAACTTTCTCTGCCATTCTGTCACCCTACTTGGCCAGTTTCTGTAATGCACTGCTCTCCTTTAGACCGATCCCTTAAATCGGCCTATCTTTCAGTCATCCCCAAACTGGGCAAAGACACTAGCTCAGTTAACATCTATCACCCAATCTCAATTATAAATAATGACCTGAAGATCCTGACTAAAATCCTTGGGGACCATATCTCCTAATTTATAGGTCTTTATATTCAAAAAGACCAGGTTGGCTTAATTCCGAGATGACAATGACCTGACCAAATTCGCAGAGCTATTGATGTTATTTCTCTCTTAAAATCAGGTTTTGATGGCGGACCAGCTCAGAAGGGTTTTCTGCTTTCCCTAGATCTCCAGAAAGCTTTTGATTCTGTATCCTGGCCCTATTTTTTCGCCATCCTGAAATGCTGGGGCTTTGGTGAGTTGTAGGGATGAGCTGAACACCCCCTGGTTCGGTTCGCATCTAGAACATGCGATAAGGCAAAAAATTTGTTCGAACACGCGAACACCGTTAAAGTCTATGGGACACGAACATACATAATCAAAAGTTCTCATTTTAAAGGCTTATGTGCAAGTTATTGTCATAAAAAGTGTTTGGGGACCTGGGTCCTGCCCCAGGGGACATGTATCAATGCTAAAAGAAGTTTTAAAAAAGGCCGTTTTTTTGGGCGCAGTGATTTTAATAATGCTTAAAGTGAAACAATAAAAGTGTAATATTCCTTTAAATTTCATACCTGGGGGGTGTTTATAGTATGTCTGTAAAGGGGCACATGTTTCCTGTGTTTATAACAGTCTGACAGCAAAATGACATTTCTAAAGGAAAAAAAGTCATGTAAAACTATTATGGCAACTATCACTACTAACTACTGTAAAACTACTATCACTAGCGCCGGCTATAATGAATTTTTGGTCCAGCAATACACATAAAAGTTCATTGATAAAAACGGCATTGGATTCCCCCACAGGGGAACCCCGAACCAAAATTAAAAAAAAAAAATGCGTGGGGGTCCCCCTAAATTCCATACCAGGCCCTTCAGGTCTGGTATGGATATTAAGGGGAACCCAGCGCCAAAATTAAAAAAAAATGGTGTGGGGGTCCCCCTCAAAATCCATACCAGACCTGCAGGGTCTGGTATGGATTTTAAGGGGAACCCCGCGCCGAAATTAAGAAAAAAATGGCGTGGGGTCCCCCCAAAAATCCATACCAGACCCTTATCCAAGCACGCAACCCGGCAGGCCGCAGGAAAAGAGGGGGGGACGAGAGAGTGCCCTCCCTCCTGAACCATACCAGGCCACATGCCCTCAACATTGGGAGGGTGCTTTGGGGTAGCCCCCCAAAACACCTTGTCCCCATGTTGATGGGAAGAAGGGCCTCATCCCCACAACCCTTGCCCGGTGGTTGTGGGGGTCTGCAGGTGGGGGGCTTATCGGAATCTGGAAACCCCCTTTAACAAGGTGACCCCCAGATCCCGCCCCCTCGTGTGAATTGGTAATGGGGTACAAATGTACCCCTACCATTTCACAAAAAAAGTGTCAAAAAGGTTAAAAAACACAAGAGACGGTTTTTGACAAGTCTTTTATTAATTTCTTCTTCCTCCATCTTCTTTCTTCTGGTCTTCCTTCGGTGTTCTTCTTCTTCCTCCATCTTCTTCTTCTCCAACTTCTGCTCCATCTTCTTCTTCCGCTCGTCTCGTCCCGCATCTTCCTCCGGCTTCTTCTCCATCCACACGATCTGCCTCAGTGGGAGTCTTCCGCCGTGTGACGCTTCGGTTCCTCTGACACTTCTTATATAAGGGAGGGCGGGGCCCAGTCTTCAGGGGACTTCCCTGTGGCTTCCCCGTGTTGTCAGAGGGGGGCGGGGTCACCAGTTCACGTAACCGGATTCTCGCTCCAACCCTCTCCCACTCCTTCGCCCTTTGGGACCTCAACTGGTTTCTTCCATGAAGCCATTTATTTAGAAACCCTCAATTCCCGCCTTGCCTAGAAATAAAGGCATTCAAATGGTGGTTGAACAAAGGGCTATAAAGGATCGGTCACTTTCTTCTTCCCTCTGGCCCAATTACTAATAAAACAAAAAGGGGAAAATTGGGACTTTGAATGAGACATGTAGGATTACATGTCTTCATCCCTGTATCTATGCAAGAAAAAAGGGGGGATTTTGGGACTTTAAATGAGGTGAGCATTGGTAGCTGAACGTTGAGTTGTAAATGTTGTAAAACATGTTTCTTTTTAAATGATATAATACATGCAGATGTGAATAACTTATTGATCACAATATTACAAAATAACTATGCAAAAAAGCAATGAGAGCATTGAAGCACAACCATGGCATGGTCTGAACTCATTATCCTTGTGTATAAAAACACTAAAATTACACAACCAATATGATAGACTCAAAAATAATATGGTGAGTGCATCCAGTAAGGCTGACACGTTTCGTCGTACCCACACTTCAGGGGCATATACATTACATTCTACAAAGAGAAAAAATATATATGTATATGAGTAAACCAGTGTGGACTAGTGTTGTACCCACAGTACTTACATAGCAGTGAGGTCTGCAGCATATGAGAACCAAGATATTTGAGGCCGCTGAAAATATCTGTCCCGGGAGCTGATGAAGGCACCCACAAAGGAAAAAAACAAGCGTACAACATCCCAAAACAGTAGGAAATAGGTATACAAACATCAGTGTTTATGGACACCATTTCTAGGATATAAATTAATAGGGTATACTAAGAATATAAATTATTATGTAATATTATGGGATAAAATGGAGCCCAACACCAAAAATAAGGGTAAAGTGCAGTGGAGCAGAAAATAATGTGGTCCAATTACTAACAGCTATTGTGCTAATAAGCTGGATATGCCAGTTTCTGAAAAATTTTGCAATTCCCAAATTTCACATTTCCTGCACAAAATCTGGGAATCCAAACCTGAGCCACCCACTATCAGGGCATATGAACAGTGGTGTGGACGAACCATGGAGCAGGGGGGGGGGGGGGATTTCAGTGATTTATAGAGCATTCTCTTCAGTTCAAAAAAAGACCCCCATATGTTAGTGTGGGAAAAAGATTTTGCTCAGGAGTGGGAACCTGAGGAGTGGCACAGGAACTTTGTTTTCCCAGGGCATTCTAAATATAGCTTTAGTGGAAGCTAATTTAAAGGTTGATGGAGAGGAGGTACCTGGTTCCTGCTAAATTGTCTAGGTTTTACCCTTTTTCCTCCCTTCTTTGTTTCCAAGGCTGTGAACATATTGGAGATATGCTGCATGCCTGGTGGCATTGCCCAAAATTAGAAGCTTCTGGAATGAACTTTTCAATATGCTCAGGAAGATCTCTGGTCTATTGATCCCAAAATCACCACATATTGCTCTACCTAACTCCCTGGTAGATGCAGCTTCTAATGCCGTGTACACACGGTCGGACTTTCCGGCAGGAAAAGTCCGATGGAATCTTTTCATCGGACATTCCGATCATGTGCAGGCCTCATCTGACTTTTTTTTTTCAAAAATTCTGACAGACCTGGAAATAGAACATGTTTTAAATTTTTCTGAAGGAATCAATTCCTATCTGGAAAACTGCTTGTCTGTATGCTGTTCTGACGGACCAAAAACGACGTATGCTCTGAAGCAAGTACGAGACGGCAGCTATTGGCTACTCGCTATTGAACTTCCTTTTTCTAGTCCCGTCGTACGTGTTGTACGTCACCGTGTTATAGGCAGTCGGACTTTGGTGTGATCGTGTGTACTGTAGGCAAGACATTTTCAGCGGGAACTCCGTCGGAACTCCGCCGGAACTCTGCCGGAACTCCGTCGGAAAAACCTTCAGAGTTTATGCCGACGGAAAAACCGGTCGTGTGTATGCGGCATAAGAGTTTGCTATGTCGCTAAATCACAGGAGACGAGTTACAAACTGCTGATGCATTGGTACAACACACCGGATAAATTACATAAGTGGAACCCGCAGAAGTCAGAATCTTGCTGGAGATGTCAGGGGGAGATAGTTACATTGGCCCATGTCTGGTGGCACTGTCCTCCCATCGCAAACTTCTGGTCTAAAATCAGGGATCTGATTAAAAAAATTACTGAAACCAGAATAAATCTTACCGCAGCTTGCTGCCTTTTACACGTAACGAATCTCTCATTTAAACGGTACAAGCACTCATTGACTAAGCACCTTCTTAATGCGGCCAAATCCTTGATCCCGTTACATTGGAACTCCGCGAGAGTTCCTTCTACAGCAGAATGGTTGCGTAGGGTAGGGGTGATTTGCGAAATGGAGGACACGCTGGCACAGGACAGGGGCCACATTGAAAGGTTTCATAAGACCTGGATCCTCATGGGGCCAAATTAACGATGCAAAAACTCTGAAAAACTTTCAGAGTTTATGCCGATGGAAAAACCGGTCCTGTGTATGTGGCATAAGAGTTTGCAACGTCTTATTCTCTTTATCCTCATGGGGGCCAAATTAACGATGCTTGGAAGTGCTTGGAAGCAACCTTTTGTCTCCTTTAATAGAGCAAAGGGGAAAACCTCCTGGATTATGGCCCAAGAGCAGACGGATAGCAAGCTCTTAGACTCCATGAGGAAATTCAAAGCTATTTGGAAACCATGGGCTACGTACATGCACATATAATTGTTTCCAAAGGATCCTCAGAACACTCTACCTTAGGGTTGGACTGTTCCTTTTGGGTTACTAGTCTTTCTCCTCTGGATTATTTTTCTTCTCTTTCCTCCAAGTCTCCTTACCTTTTTTCTTACTCCTCTTGTCAATTTCCTTGTTTGTTTACCCCATCTTTTTCATTTCATGCTTCTCTGTCACTTTCCTTTTCTCTTTTGATTTATAGACAAGACTATTGGTTGGTCTTATTATGGGACCTAACCCGCATTGGTCCCGGGGTTTGACTTGCAAGGGGCCACCATGTCTTGCAACAGCCATTTCTCCTTTAGAAGATTTATTAACCGCTTCAGCCCCGGAAGATTTTACCCCCTTCCCGACCAGAGCACTTTTTGCAATTCGGCACAACGTTGCTTTAACTGACAATTGCGCGGTCATGCGACGTTGCACCCAAACAAAATTGACGTCCTTTTTTCCCCACAAATAGAGCTTTCTTTTGGTGGTATTCGATCACCTCTGCAGTTTTTACTTTTTGTGCTATAAACAAAAAACAGCGACAATTTTGAAAAAAATGCATTATTTTTTACTTTTTGCTATAAAAAATATCCCCCAAAAATGTATATTTTTTTTTTTCCTCAGTTTAGGCCGATATGTATTCCTCTACATATTTTTGGTAAAAAAATTGCAATAAGAGTACTGTATATTGATTGATTTGCACAAAAATTATAGCGTCTACAAAATAGTTTTATGGCATTTTTATTTTTAATTTTTTTTTATTAGTAATGGCAGGGATCTGTGATTTTTATCGGGACTGCGACATTATGGCGACATTTTGGGACCATTGTCATTTATACAGCGATCAGTGCTATAAAAAAATGCACTGATTACTGTGTAAATGACGCAGGCAGTGAAGGGGTTAACCACTAGGGGGCGATGAAGGGGTTAAGTGTGTCTAGGGAGTGATTCTAACTGTGAGGGGGGTGGGCTTCAAGTCACATGACAGCGATCAACGCTCCCGATGACAGGGAGCAGTGATCTCTGTCATGACACAAGCCAGAACGGGGAAATGCCTTGTTTACATAGGCACTTCCTCGTTCTGAGACTCCGTGACCTGATAGCCAGAAGACTGGCGGACATCGAGTTCGCCGGTCCCGCAGGCATGACCACGCTGTAGGTGGCGGGTGCACGCCTGCTATCCCTGGCTCTTAAAGGGGACGTACAGGTATGCCCATTTTTTTGTGTTCTAAGTACCTTATAATTGCACTGAGGGAAGACTATGGGGGGAGGGGGGTAATGCCATGTTTTTCCACACTGGGTGACACCAACCCTAGTGAGGCCACTGGTAACTGGGGACAGCTGATGTAAGGAGGGACTCTACTGGGAATGTCTGATGTAAGGAGGGACTCTACTGGGAATGTCTGATGTAAGGAGGGACTCTACTGGGGGCACCTGATGTAAGGAGGGACTCTACTGGGAATGCCTGATGTAAGGAGGGACTTTACTGTGGGCACCTCATGTAAGGAGGGACTCTACTGGGGGCACCTGATGTAAGGAGGGACTCTACTGGGAATGACTGATGT
Source organism: Lithobates septentrionalis (assembly GCA_037952835.1). Taxonomy (NCBI): domain Eukaryota; kingdom Metazoa; phylum Chordata; class Amphibia; order Anura; family Ranidae; genus Lithobates; species Lithobates septentrionalis. The sequence continues at coordinate 1,152,137 of JBBDGP010000999.1, read as the reverse complement.
AAGGAGGGACTCTACTGGGAATGCTTGATGAAAGGAGGGACTCTACTGGGAATGCCTGATGTAAGGAGGTACTCTACTGGGGGCACCTGATGTAAGAAGGGACTCTACTGGGAATGACTGATGTAAGGAGGGACTCTACTGGGAATGCCTGATGTAAGGAGGGACTCTACTGGGAATGCTTGATGTAAGGATGGACCCTACTGGGAATGCCTGATGTAAGGAGGGACTCTACTGGGAATGCCTGATGTAAAGAGGGACTCTACTGTGGGCACCTCATGTAAGGAGGGACTCTACTGGGGGCACCTGATGTAAGGAGGGACTCTACTGGGGGCACCTGATGTAAGGAGGGACTCTACTGGGAATGCCTGATGTAAGGAGGGACCCTACTGGGAAAGCTTGATGTAAGGAGGGACTCTACTGGGAATGTCTGATGTAAGGAGGGACTCTACTGGGGGCACCTGATGTAAGGAGGGACTCTACTGGGGGCACCTGATGTAAGGAGGGACTCTACTGGGAATGCCTGATGTAAGGAGGGACTCTACTGGGAATGCCTGATGTAAGGAGGGACTCTACTGGGGGCACCTTATGTAAGGAGGGACTCTATTGGGGACACCTGACGTAGGGACGGATTCTGCTGGGAATGCCTGATATAAGGATGGACTCTGCTGGGGACACCTGATGGCATCTGGTGGCAGGCGATGTGACAAGTTACACACTCTGGGCTCCCACTGATTCTGCATTACGGTGAGTTGAACTATTTCATTATATATTACAATGTAATAATAGAAATAATGCGCTTTAATCATCCTGACACCATAACAACCATGATGCCGTGATGATTGAAGCACTAAAATCAGCTGTTTGGAGTATCTTTATCTGTTGATTGTTAAACTTTCTGGAATACATATATTGCTATTGTGGTGTAGGATCTGGGCCTGTTGTCTCTCCATCCCTCTCTTTCCTTCTCTCTTCTTCCCTCCCTATCTTTCTTTCTTTCTTTCTTTCTTTCTTTCTTTCTTTCTTTCTTTCTTTCTTTCTTTCTTTCTTTCTTTCTTTCTTTCTTTCTTTCTTTCTTTCTTTCTTTCTTCCTTCCTTCCTCCATCCTTCAGTCATCTCAGACTCGAACCACACCCTTGTTTAGCCACGCCCATTAAGACAAGCCCACTATTTAATTTAAGCTCCTCCATTTTTTTGTGGGGGGGGGGGGGGGCTGTTTGCAGGGGGGCCCATACAACATTTTGCTATGTGGCCCTGTGATTTATAGTTATGCCCCTGGTACCCATGTGTGCAACTGGGTTTAACAGCAAGCCTGTAGTTTCTCCTGTTTATTTTGCCCTGTTTTGCTGAATAAAGCTAGCTACTTTTTCTTTTAATGGACTGTCTCTGAGCCGGCTGTTCACCCCTCTGACCCCTTACACTTGGTGGAGGCATTGGGCAGTTTGAGGGGTGCAGGCCAATCCCATGTCCTGGGTGAAAGCTGCACAGGCTGTGAATTCTTTGGAACAAGCAATGGAAGAGCTTATTAAACAGTTACATTTATTTGCGCAGAAAAGAAAGTTAGAATAGTTTGAATTTATCATATCTTATCTCAAGTGATGTTACAGTTATAGTGTAGTCAGACTACCGAGATAATTTAGGCCAACCTTAGATAAGATTACACTGGACATACACAGACTATCAATATTATAAGACAACTCCTAGGATACAAAAGGTTAGGAAGAAACAGAAAGAGCGATACAAGAATACTTTACGCGGACATAATGTCGCCTCGATGGTCTGGGGCTGGACAGAAAGAGAGCCAGAACTTTAGCTCTCTTCCTCTTTTATATGCATTCTCCACCAATCAACAGATGCAACATATTCATTGGTTCAAAGTTGCCTCAAAGTCTGGTTGGCTACATTTAAAGCTTACTGCTCATTGGTTTACAGTTGCCTCAAATTCTAATTGGCTGTAATTTCAAGCCCAGTTAAACATCATGCTGGAACATTAAAACTTCCGGTGCCTCTCAGTCTATGAGTTAATGAACAATCTCCTTTGATCCCCAGCCCAAACAGTTCCGACATTAGCACGCAACGGTCCCCTGGTGAGTTGAAGCCTTAATGTCTGCAAATACTCTTTGATTCAATTAACACCTGGGGACCATCCCTGGTTCCCACGAGAGTACAGGAAAAACTGCATTCCTAACAAGGTGAGCTAGGCCCTATCATGATATTAAAAACATATACACACATATATACATACATCCTAAGGGGCACGGCTATTTAATTAGAGTCCTTGCAATGGTTCGCTTGGAACTCCTTGATATAAATATGGAATTCAAAATCTCCATCACATTCCCCCCTGAATTTCATTTTTGAACTTATATCCTCCTTCAATGATTCTGTACCCACCCACAACAGCCCAGACCCTTCCCCACCACCACCAAGGCCTCTTCTTCCTTTCTTGAACATGCCAGAACTCCTCAAGGTCAAAGAAATCCTGGTGCCTTTGAGACTTCACATCTAAACCATGAGTGTCTGTACTGCAATGTTTCATCGCCCTTCTGCCTTGGAAGAGCGGAACGCCAACATTGATGGCAGGATCCTGGCATATCTAGTCCTGTAACTTGGTAAGACCGTGTAATGGTTGCACCGATTGGATCGGACTACAAGAGAGCACTTTTCAGCATGGTGAAGGAAATTTCAGGAAAGTCTTATTCGTGACACATTTGTCTCAAGAAATGAATTGGTTGTCTTCGGGTGGTGGTTGGGCGGGCTTCCGGACAGTCGTACATGAATACAAAAAAAGAGAGGAGAACATGAGTGTACAGTTATTGGAAGAATGCCAGACAGGAGCAGCGGGTTGGCCATTAAGGCTAAATACTTATAAGGGGTGTAATGTGGACGAGTAGAGTGGGAACCCCACAGGTTACAGAGTCCAAGCAACAGCCAGTATCATCCATGGCCCTTGATGGTAGGGATAGTCAACACTGCCTGTTTTTGCCAGGTCCCTGGGTTCACCACACCTGCTCACGGGGCTCAGGGTAAAGCAGTAGGCAGACTAGGGGAGGTAAAATTACATTAAGACATCAAAACAGAGTCAGGCAGAAATGGTAAAGCCTTACAATTCACAGTTCATCTCTGATATAACACAAGTTCCAGAAGACTAATACATTTATTTAAAAGATATAGAAGAAGTTAGAACATTATCAGCTAATCAGCATTATCAAGAATGTCATTAATCTCTCTCTGAGCAACAAAGCCCTGTTTACTGTCTGAAGCAAGAGCTGAGAGTTTGTTCCTCAGGAGATCGATGTCCACTCCATTAAAAACACCAATCCCAGCTCCTATTCCCCCAATATAGTGCTGAATACATCCCTCCTCTTTCGGGTTACTCCTCAGACAATAAGCGTCCTGCATGAACCTCATCCTGTGTCCGCACATCTCTGGGAGCAAGCCACTGGTACAATGACCGCACTTGATTCAGTGTATACTCAGCACATATAGGGTAATAGGTTTTTTTCAACCACTGTGAGATGTTGCAGCGCCATGTGGTGAAGAACAGCCACATCCTGATTTCCAGCTCCCTTGTCACCTCCTCCCATGCTCAACATCAGGACCGCTCCAGAACCTCTGGAACTCCCCACCCCAATATGTCAAGCCAGGCCTGTCCACCACTAGGTGATACCTAAAAACTCTTTTATTCCGGGAAGCCTACCCCGCCTCCACCTAAAATGTTACCTCAGCCAACTCCATATTCCCAGCCGCTATTATTTTTGTACCACCCTCCTCTCCTTAGATCATAAACCCCTTGAGCAGGGCCCTTCTATTCACGCCCTGCACAGACTGTTGGCACTATCTAAATTCTGTTGCCCAAACTACCCAACTTCTAACTCCTCCTTGAATCCCAAAGGAAGTTTCAGTAGGTGTAAGGGGATGTCAGGTTTGCTATAAAACCTTTCTTCAGGGGTGATCGGGGTACAACCCGTTGTTCCTGCTATATCCATGAAGGGCCAGAGGAGATGTACCATAGACTCCCAGAGGTAGTGTACCCTGCTGAGTACCATCTAACCTGATGCTGAAAACAGTGCATCATTAGACATGTGATACCAGCACCAGTACCCTGGTCTCCAGTCTCAAGTATTTTTAACTTTGTTTAGGACCCATTGGGACACTACCCCGGCATCCATTAGACATGACCCCCTCCTGTGCCAGCATGGTTGCCTTTTCCCATTGCACAACACCTTCCTTTCTCCAGCTCCATAGTGTTTTAAGGTACCCAGTGCCCCACCTGCAGCACCAAAGACAGTCTCCATTAAGCCTCTCTTTCCTAAGGATGGGAAATAGTCAGAATACCCGGATTGAAATCCACCTGCCACCAGGTACACTTGTTTCTTTATAGAGGCTGCACACCTTCTCCCTCCTTTATCAATCTGATAATTAGACCATTTTATCCTTCGCCCCTACAAAATAAACTGTCTACACTATTCAGACAGGACTCACATGAATGACAGGGGCATAGTGCAACACTGGGGCACTGGTCTTCCTGGCATGCAGGACACAGACCACTAGTTAAGGTACGCAAGGAGTCTAGGACAGGAAGGACACCTGTGGGTATTAACTGAGGAGAATACAGCATGCCCACACAACTCCATCCCTGTGCCTGGATTTCAGAGACCATGCCCAGGGTATACAATGCACCTCTACCTATGGTCAGGCTCAAGGAACCCTCTAGTTCCAGGACTAACGTTACGTCGGTATTCTTTAGGACAAAGAAACAAACTCGTCTATGTACTAAATAATACCCAGGTGCTTCCTTCCCAGCAATGACCTCTCCATCCAGAACACAGAGTGCAATATCTTTCCAACATTTTTCACTCACCACCATGTATTGATCTGGCCTACAAAGGACCTCATGGTCATGCTTCCAACAGAGGGAAGTATCATCCTGCCTCCAGCTTCCATCTTCTCTGATCACATGTGGGTAATTTAGCCTCAAATGCAACAAGATAGAATCCTCAGGTCAGTAAGCCCATTGATGCCACCAAATATACAGACCGAGTCTGCACTTCTGTATATGGGATCATACAGCATAACACCTTCACAATCCAAACTAGTACAGCCCATCCAGGAATTCGACCACCACTTTGGATTAGTGTAAGCGACGTGTTTTGGCAAAGTCTTACTGAGTGGTGATGCTAACTCATCTTGTCACTGCCCCTCATACAGAGACTGTACAATCATCTTAATGTTGGCTGATAATTCCACCTCCAACTGCGTGCACACCAGAGCCAATGATATAATTTTGCCCTGTATTACCACACTATCTACCAACCTCTTAAAATGGCGGAGAAAATCTTGAGCTACTTTTACCTGGGTATTTATGTGACGTTGTTGAACATTATCAAGAATGTCATTAATCTCTCTCTGAGCAACAAAGCCCTGTTTACTGTCTGAAGCTAGAGCTGAGAGTTTGTTCCTCAGGAGATCGATGTCCACTCCATTAAAAACACCCATCCCAGCTCCTATTCCCCCAATATAGTGCTGAATACATCCCTCCTCTTTCGGGTTACTCCTCAGAAATAAGCGTCCTGCATGAACCTCATCCTGTGTCCGCACATCTCTGGGAGCAAGCCACTGGTACAATGACCGCACTTGATTCAGTGTATACTCAGCACATATAGGGTAATAGGTTTTTTTCAACCACTGTGAGATGTTGCAGCACCATGTGGTGAAGAACAGCCACGAGCTGGTAACACCCCACACCATCTTCCTGCACAACTCTTCTCCAGACTTACCCAAAACTCTGCAGGTAAATCTAAAGGAAATTGTAAAACAAAAATTGCATAATGTGTATCCAGCTCGAGGAACTGCTGCTAATGGTTGCACCGATTGGATCGGACTACAAGAGAGCACTTTTCAGCATGGTGAAGGAAATTTCAGGAAAGTCTTATTCGTGACACATTTGTCTCAAGAAATGAATTAGTTGTCTTCGGGTGGTGGTTGGGCGGGCTTCCGGACAGTCGTACATGAATACAAAAAAAGAGAGGAGAACATGAGTGTACAGTTATTGGAAGAATGCCAGACAGGAGCAGCGGGTTGGCCATTAAGGCTAAATACTTATAAGGGGTGTAATGTGGACGAGTAGAGTGGGAACCCCACAGGTTACAGAGTCCGAGCAACAGCCAGTATCATCCATGGCCCTTGATGGTAGGGATAGTCAACACTGCCTGCTTTTGCCAGGTCCCTGGGTTCACCACACCTGCTCACGGGGCTCAGGGTAAAGCAGTAGGCAGACTAGGGGAGGTAAAATTACATTAAGACATAAAAACAGAGTCAGGCAGAAATGGTAAAGCCTTACAATTCACAGTTCATCTCTGATATAACACAAGTTCCAGAAGACTAATACATTTATTTAAAAGATATAGAAGAAGTTAGAACATTATCAGCTAATCAGCATCATCAAGAATGTCATTAATCTCTCTCTGAGCAACAAAGCCCTGTTTACTGTCTGAAGCAAGAGCTGAGAGTTTGTTCCTCAGGAGATCGATGTCCACTCCATTAAAAACACCCATCCCAGCTCCTATTCCCCCAATATAGTGCTGAATACATCCCTCCTCTTTCGGGTTACTCCTCAGAAATAAGCGTCCTGCATGAACCTCATCCTGTGTCCGCACATCTCTGGGAGCAAGCCACTGGTACAATGACCGCACTTGATTCAGTGTATACTCAGCACATATAGGGTAATAGGTTTTTTTCAACCACTGTGAGATGTTGCAGCGCCATGTGGTGAAGAACAGCCACGAGCTGGTAACACCCCACACCATCTTCCTGCACAACTCTTCTCCAGACTTACCCAAAACTCTGCAGGTAAATCTAAAGGAAATTGTAAAACAAAAATTGCATAATGTGTATCCAGCTCGAGGAACTGCTGCTACCAAACACAAAGAAAAATCCCTTGCAGCACTGAGGCGCTGGGATCACTGAACAGTAGCGGGTACATAAGCCGACCGCTGTGCCTTGAAACACACAGATATTAGTAACAAATAGGGATGAGCTTCGTGTTCGAGTCAAACCCATGTTCGACTCGAACATCGTCTGTTCGCCCATTTGCCGAATTGCGAATGATATGGGCTGTTCGCTCAAATTTGTGTGGCGCGTCACGGCCCATAATTCACTGCGACATCGCAGTGCATTGCTGGCTGATTATTGGCCAAGCATGCACTATGACCCGCATGCTTGGCCAATCACAGCACTGTCTGAACAGAGAGCCCTAATTGGCCAAAGCCAAGGAGGCTTTGGCCAATTATGGCTCAGGGGATTTACTACATGCCCCACACTATATAAGGCCGCCTGCACGGCGGCCCTGTGTAGTGTGTTCCGGCGTTCATAGATAGAGAGTAGGGATGAGCCGAACACCCCCCGGTTCGGTTCGCACCAGAACCCGCGAACGGACCGAAAGTTCGCACGAACGTTAGAACCCCATTGACGTCTATGGGACTCGAACGTTCGAAATCAAAAGTGCTCATTTTAAAGGCTAATTTGCATGGTATTGTCCGAAAAAGGGTTTGGGGACCCGGGTCCTACCACAGGGGACATGTGTCAATGCAAAAAAAACTTTTAAAAACGGCCGTTTTTTCGGGAGCAGTGATTTTAATGATGCTTAAAGTAAAAAAAAAAAGTGAAATATTCCTTTAAATATCGTACCTGGGGGGTGTCTATAGTATGCCTGTAAAGTGACGCGTGTTTCCCATGTTTAGAACAGTCCCTGCACCAAATGTCATTTTTAAAGGAAAAAATCTCATTTAAAACTGCTTGCGGGTTTAATGTCATGTTGGGTCATGGCAATATGGATGAAAATCAGTGAGACAAACGGCATGGGTACCCCCCCAGTCCATTACCAGGCCCTTTGGGTCCTGTATGGATATTAAGGGGAACCCCGCACCCAAATTAAAATAAGGAAAGGCCCTATATACTCTGAACAGCAGTATACAGGCGGTGCAAACAAGACAGGGACTGTAGGTTTGTTGTTAAGTAGAATCTCTTTGTAATTTTGAACGGGTACATTTTTAACGTGTTTAGCTCCAGCCAAAAAATCTTTTTTAAGCTTTTTGGAAAATATAGGGAAGGGTTATCACCCCTGTGACATTTGTTTTGCTGTCTTTCCTCCTCTTCAGAAGATTTCACCTCACTTTTTTGTCCCAATGAAAAATGTTTTTTGAAAATTTGGGTTTTTTTGTGGAACAAGGATTGGAAAGCATCAGTGGAAAGGAGAAATTGTTTTCCCATATTAACTCTTACAGGAGAGAATTTCCCTTCCTAGGGGTAGATTTCATCTCACTTCCTGTTGTCTCCTTCCGTTTGCAAGTAGGAGTCGTTTGTAAGTTAGATGTTTGAAAGTAGGGTCCTGCCCTATATACTCAGCAGAAATTTGGGCCTTAGGTGTTGCTGTGGCCACAACACTGTAAGCCCTCACAGGGCCCTGCTGTGAAATATTAGATCAAGAATTGTAATTACATGCCCCTGTTGAACAGGAGCTGAAAAATTAGGCCTTAGGCACTGGTGCTGGTGCCACAACACTGCAACCCCTCACAGACACTCTAATTGGAACGCAGGAACGAGCCCTGCTGCAAAGTATTGCATCAAAAATTGTAATTACACGCCCCTGTTAGACAGGGGCAGAAAAATTGGGCCTTAGGCACTGGTGCTGGTGCCACAACACTGCAACCCCTCACAGACACTCTAGTTGGAATGCAGGAACGAGCCCTGCTGCAAAGTATTACATCAAAAATTGTAATTACACGCCCCTGTTAAACAGGGGCTGAAAAATTGTGCCTTAGGCACTGGTGGTGGCGCCCAGAACCAAAAATGTTCTTACAAGCTATCAGCGTGATGATAGAGGAGGAAGAGGATAATTACTCAGGGATAGTCACTCAGCATCAGCATAGGCAGTCTTTGAAGGGATCTGAGATTTCAAAAAAAATTATTCGGTTACATCAGCATCAGGTGCTTGGTAGCTGGTGGTGATCCAAGACTGATTCATTTTTATGAAGGTCAGCCGATCGACCGAGTCGGTGGACAGACGCACCCTGTGATCGGTTACCACTCCTCCAGCAGCACTGAATGTGCGTTCCGAAAGAACGCTGGATGCAGGACAGGCCAGTAGCTCAATTGCATACTGTGCAAGCTCTGGCCAGTGATCCATCCTCAAGACCCAGTAACCCAGAGGATTTTCGGTGGGAAAGGTGTCCAAGTCTGATCTTGCCCCTAGGTATTCCTGCACCATGTAAAACAGACGCTGGCGATGGTTGCTGGAACCGATCATACCTTGGGGCTGCGGACCAAAAAATTGTCTGAACGCATCGGTCAGACGGCCACCTTCTCCACCGCTCCTTCTTTGACTGACCGAAGCCTCAGCAACACGTTGTCCAGAAACAGGAGTTTGTAACCTCCCAGTCTCTGGGAACGCGTTGCACAGACCTTTCTGCAAGGCCTCCCGAAGATGTTTCATCCTCTGCTCCCTCTGCGATGGCAAGATAAGGTCCGCAACCTTACCCTTGTAACGTGGATCAAGGAGGGTTGCCAGCCAGTATTGGTCCTTCTCCTTGATACCACGAATACGAGGATCCTTACGCAGGCTTTGCAGGATCAGGGAGGCCATGCAGCGTAGGTTTGCTGAGGCATTCGGTCCGGAGTCCTCTGGGTCACTAAGGACAACAACGTCCGCAGCCACCTCCTCCCAGCCACGTACAAGTCCATGTGTTCCTTGGGACTGATCCCTTAAAGACTGCTGCTGATGCTGAGTGCCAGGCTCCACCTCCATACTGACACAATCTTCCTCCTCCTCCTCCTCCTCCTCGTCCTCTTCCTGTGTGATCGGCGGGCACGCAGGAACACTGTCTGGATAAAGGGGGCCTTGAGAGCTAAGGAAGTCCTCCTCTTCCTGCCTCTGTTCTGCCTCAAGTGCCCTGTCCATTATTCCACGCAGCGTGTGCTCCAACAGGTGGACAAGGGGGACAGTGTCACTGATGCATGCACTGTCAGTGCTCACCATCCTCGTGGCCTCCTCGAATGGTGACAGGACAGTGCATGCATCCCTGATCATGGCCCACTGGCGTGGGGAAAAAAAACCAAGCTCCCCTGACCCTGTCCTGGTGCCATAGTCGCACAGGTACTCATTGATGGCCCTCTGCTGCGTGTGCAGCCGCTGCAGCATGGCCAAAGTTGAGTTCCACCTGGTGGGCATGTCACAGATTAGGCGGTTCTTGGGCAGGTTAAACTCCTTTTGGAGGTCCGTCAGCCGAGCACTGGCATTATATGACCGGCGGAAATGCACACAGACTTTCCTGGCCTGCCTCAGGACATCCTGTAAGCCCGGGTACCTGCCCAAGAACCGCTGCACCACCAAGTTAAGGACGTGAGCCAAACAGGGCACATGGGTCAGTTGTCCCTGTCGGAGGGCAGAGAGGAGGTTGGTGCCATTGTCGCAAACCACCATTCCTGCCTTAAGTTGGCGTGGCGTCAACCACCTCTGAACCTGCCCCTGCAGAGCTGACAGAACCTCTGCCCCAGTGTGGCTCCTGTCCCCCAAGCACACCAGCTCAAGCACCGCATGGCATCTTTTGGCCTGCGTACTTGCGTAGCCCCTTGAACGCCTACGGAGCACCGCTGGTTCCGAGGAAGAGGCCATGGAGGAAGAAGAAGAGGAGGGGGTGGAGGAGAGAGGTGTGTCACAATCAGCATTTTGGAAGCTTGGTGGCGGAACAACCTCCAACACTACTGCACCTTGTCCTGCATCCTTCCCAGCTGCCAGCAGAGTCACCCAATGCGCCGTGAAACTTAGGTAACGTCCCTGTCCATGCCTGCTGGACCATGAGTCAGCGGTAATATGCACCTTACCGCTGACCGCCCTGTCCAGCGAGGCATGGACATTGCCTTCCACATGCCGGTAGAGAGCCGGAATCGCCTTCCGTGAGAAAAAGTGGCGTTTGGGTACCTGCCACTGAGGAACCGCACATTCCACAAACTCACGGAAGGGGGCAGAGTCTACCAACTGAAAAGGCAGCAGTTGAAGTGCTAGCAATTTTGCCAAGCTAGCATTCAACCGCTGGGCATGTGGATGGCTGGGAGCAAACTTCTTTCGGCGGTGCAGCAGCTGGGGCAGGGAAATTTGCCTGGTACAATCTGACGTCGGTGTACCAAAAGCAGATTGCCCACAAGTACTTGGCTGTGACACACCTAATTCTACACCTTCATTCCTCTCACTGCAGGTCTCAGAGAGGACTGAAGGTCTAGTGGGGTTGGAAATCTCAGCTGATGAGGAGCAAGGAGAGATCCTCTTTGTTCTTTGGTGTGGGTCTTTTAGATATGCTTGCCAACGAACTGCATGGCAGGTCAACATATGTATGGTCAAGCATGTGGTACCCAAGCGGGAGATGTTTTGGCCACGCGAGATACGCTTGAGACATATGTTGCAAATAGCAGCGGTGCGATCTGATGCACTCGTCTCAAAAAAGGCCCACACCAAAGAACTTTTTGAATAACGCGCAGAGACTGCAGCGCCCTGCACATGTGGAGCTTTGGGGTGTGATGCAGTCAATGTGCTGCCCTTAGGCTGGCCCCTGGAGGGCATCCTGCCTCGTTGGTGATGTGCCGCCTCCTCCTCCTCCTCCTCCTCCTCTCTCCTATCAGGCACCCACGTTGAGTCAGTGACCTCATCATCCCCTCCCTCCTCATCACTGGAGCAAACCTGGCAGTATGCTGCAGCAGGGGGAGCATGACTGCCAGATTGCTGTCCTTCTTGGGCACCCCCTCTGTCCGTGCTCATGTTACTGCCTTCATCGAGCTCAGTATCATCATCAGAGCCTTCCAAACGCTGGGCATCCTCCTGGAGCATGTACCCAACACTGTGGTCAAACAGTTCGAGGGAATCCTCAGGAGGACATGGTGGAGCTAGGGAAGGAGTCACTGATGACATTGAGCTGAGGGAAGAGGCCGCTGCTTTGCCAGACAAAGCACCCTGGGCATGGGTGAGAGAGGATGAGGAGGATGAGGACGGCTTGGTCATCCACTCGACCAAGTCTTCCGCATGTTGCGGCTCAACACGGCCAGCTGCCGAAAAAAAGGCCAAGCGTGTCCCATGGCCACGTGCTGATGAGGATGCACCGTCTCCACGACCAGCACTAGACACAGAGCCTGCTTGCCCTCTCTTATTGGCTTGTGACTGTCTGCCTCTCCTTCTTGGCCTTCCAGACATTCTAATGGCCTGTAGCTGCACTAAGCTGGGATAGAACACCTGCAATTTTCTTCAGGTAGCTTTATATACTGTAACCAGACAAGCCTGCCTGTCAGTAGGAAGATAACAGGAACGGATCTAGCTGAACACTGTGAGCAGGAGGCACTGCACTAAATGTAAATAGCAGGAACGGATCTAGCTGAACACTGTGAGCAGGACGCACTGACTGCACTAAATGTAAATAGCAGGAACAGATCTAGCTGAACACTGTGAGCAGGACGCACTGCACTAAATGTAAATAGCAGGAACGGATCTAGCTGAACACTGTGAGCAGGACGCACTGACTGCACTAAATGTAAATAGCAGGAACGGATCTAGCTGAACACTGTGAGCAGGACGCACTGCACTAAATGTAAATAGCAGGAACAGATCTAGCTGAACACTGTGAGCAGGACGCACTGCACTAAATGTAAATAGCAGGAACGGATCTAGCTGAACACTGTGAGCAGGACGCACTGACTGCACTAAATGTAAATAGCAGGAACAGATCTAGCTGAACACTGTGAGCAGGACGCACTGCACTAAATGTAAATAGCAGGAACGGATCTAGCTGAACACTGTGAGCAGGACGCACTGACTGCACTAAATGTAAATAGCAGGAACGGATCTAGCTGAACACTGTGAGCAGGACGCACTGCACTAAATGTAAATAGCAGGAACAGATCTAGCTGAACACTGTGAGCAGGACGCACTGCACTAAATGTAAATAGCAGGAACGGATCTAGCTGAACACTGTGAGCAGGACGCACTGACTGCACTAAATGTAAATAGCAGGAACGGATCTAGCTGAACACTGTGAGCAGGACGCACTGACTGCACTAAATGTAAATAGCAGGAACAGATCTAGCTGAACACTGTGAGCAGGACGCACTGCACTAAATGTAAATAGCAGGAACGGATCTAGCTGAACACTGTGAGCAGGACGCACTGACTGCACTAAATGTAAATAGCAGGAACGGATCTAGCTGAACACTGTGAGCAGGACGCACTGCACTAAATGTAAATAGCAGGAACAGATCTAGCTGAACACTGTGAGCAGGACGCACTGCACTAAATGTAAATAGCAGGAACGGATCTAGCTGAACACTGTGAGCAGGACGCACTGCACTAAATGTAAATAGCAGGAACGGATCTAGCTGAACACTGTGAGCAGGACGCACTGACTGCACTAAATGTAAATAGCAGGAACAGATCTAGCTGAACACTGTGAGCAGGACGCACTGCACTAAATGTAAATAGCAGGAACGGATCTAGCTGAACACTGTGAGCAGGACGCACTGACTGCACTAAATGTAAATAGCCGGAACGGATCTAGCTGAACACTGTGAGCAGGACGCACTGCACTAAATGTAAATAGCAGGAACGGATCTAGCTGAACACTGTGAGCAGGACGCACTGCACTAAATGTAAATAGCAGGAACGGATCTAGCTGAACACTGTGAGCAGGACGCACTGCACTAAATGTAAATAGCAGGAACGGATCTAGCTGAACACTGTGAGCAGGACGCACTGACTGCACTAAATGTAAATAGCAGGAACAGATCTAGCTGAACACTGTGAGCAGGACGCACTGCACTAAATGTAAATAGCAGGAACGGATCTAGCTGAACACTGTGAGCAGGACGCACTGACTGCACTAAATGTAAATAGCAGGAACAGATCTAGCTGAACACTGTGAGCAGGACGCACTGCACTAAATGTAAATAGCAGGAACGGATCTAGCTGAACACTGTGAGCAGGACGCACTGCACCAAATGTAAATAGCAGGAACGGATCTAGCTGAACACTGTGAGCAGGACGCACTGACTGCACTAAATGTAAATAGCAGGAACAGATCTAGCTGAACACTGTGAGCAGGACGCACTGCACTAAATGTAAATAGCAGGAACGGATCTAGCTGAACACTGTGAGCAGGACGCACTGACTGCACTAAATGTAAATAGCAGGAACGGATCTAGCTGAACACTGTGAGCAGGACGCACTGCACTAAATGTAAATAGCAGGAACAGATCTAGCTGAACACTGTGAGCAGGACGCACTGCACTAAATGTAAATAGCAGGAACGGATCTAGCTGAACACTGTGAGCAGGACGCACTGCACTAAATGTAAATAGCAGTAACGGATCTAGCTGAACACTGTGAGCAGGACGCACTGCACCAAATGTAAATAGTCTAGATAGAAGATAACAGGAACGGATCTAGCTAAACTGAATACAGTGTATATATATATATGCAACACCAGGGATGCATATATATACACAATACACTGTAAGTGCAGCTAACTGACTGACTGTTCTGCCTAATCTATCTAACTCAAATCAAATGACACTGTCTGTCTCTCTCTCTATCTCTCAGCACACCGGAACACACTACACAGGGCCGCCGTGCAGGCCGCCTTATATAGTGTGGGGCGTGTACTAAATCCCCTGAGCCATAATTGGCCAAAGCCACCCTGGCTTTGGCCAATTACAGCTCTCTCTACTGACGGCGCTGTGATTGGCCAAGCATGCGGGTCATAGTGCATGCTTGGCCAATCATCAGCCAGCAATGCACTGCGATGCCGCAGTGAATTATGGGACGTGACGCGCCACACGAATTTGGCGCGAACGGCCCATAACGTTCGCAATTCGACGGACGGTCGAACAGCCGATGTTCGAGTCGAACATGGGTTTGACTCGAACACGAAGCTCATCCTTAATAGAGAGAGAGACAGACAGACAGTGTCATTTGATTTAAGTTAGATAGATTAGGCAGGACAGTCAGTCAGTTAGCTGCACTTACAGTGTATTGTGTATATATATGCATCCCAGGTGTTGTATATATATATATATATATATATATATATATATATATATGTATACACTGTATTCAGTTTAGCTAGATCCGTTCCTGTTATCTTGCTATTGACAGGCAGGCTTGTGTTGTTACAGTAATTACAGCTACCTGAAGAAAATTGCTGGTGTTCTTTTGATCCTATTAGTACCACAGTCAGGCAGCTAGACAGTTAGTGTAGTGCGTCCTCCTTACAATGTTCAGCTAAAGCTACAAGTTAGTTTAGTGTGACCTCTGCACAGTGTTCAGCTTAAGCTACAAGTTAGTGTAGTGCGTCCTCCTCACAGTGTTCAGCTAAAACTACAAGTTAGTGTAGTGCGACCTCTGCACAGTGTTCAGCTAAAGCTACAAGTTAGTGTAGTGCGTCCTCCTCACAGTGTTCAGCTAAAGCTACAAGTTAGTGTAGTGCGACCTCTGCACAGTGTTCAGCTAAAGCTACAAGTTAGTGTAGTGCGTCCTCTGAACAGTGTTCAGCTAAAGCTACAAGTTAGTGTAGTGCATCCTCCTCACAGTGTTCAGCTGAAGCTACAAGTTAGTGTAGTGCGTCCTCCTCACAGTGTTTAGCTAAAACTACAAGTTAGTGTAGTGCGACCTCTGCACAGTGTTCAGCTAAAGCTACGAGTTAGTGTAGTGCATCCTCCTCACAGTGTTCAGCTAAAGCTACAAGTTAGTGTAGTGCGACCTCTGCACAGTGTTCAGCTAAAGCTACAAGTTAGTGCAGTGCGTCCTCCTCACAGTGTTCAGCTAAAGCTACAAGTTAGTGTAGTGCACAGTGTTCAGCTAAAGCTACAAATTAGTGTAGTGTGTCCTCCTCACAGTGTTCAGCTAAAGCTACAAGTTAGTGTAGTGCGTCCTCCTCACAGTGTTGAGCGAAAACTACAAGTTAGTGCAGTGCGACCTCTGCACAGTGTTCAGCTAAAGCTACAAGTTAGTGTAGTGCGTCCTCCTCACAGTGTTCAGCTAAAGCTACAAGTTAGTGTAGTGTGACCTCTGCACAGTGTTCAGCTAAAGCTACAAGTTAGTGTAGTGAGTCCTCTGAACAGTGTTCAGCTAAAGCTACAAGTTAGTGTAGTGCGACCTCTGCACAGTGTTCAGCTAAAGCTACAAGTTAGTGTAGTGCACAGTGTTCAGCTAAAGCTACAAATTAGTGTAGTGTGTCCTCCTCACAGTGTTCAGCTAAAGCTACAAGTTAGTGTAGTGCGTCCTCCTCACAGTGTTGAGCGAAAACTACAAGTTAGTGCAGTGCGACCTCTGCACAGTGTTCAGCTAAAGCTACAAGTTAGTGTAGTGCGTCCTCCTCACAGTGTTCAGCTAAAGCTACAAGTTAGTGTAGTGTGACCTCTGCACAGTGTTCAGCTAAAGCTACAAGTTAGTGTAGTGAGTCCTCTGAACAGTGTTCAGCTAAAGCTACAAGTTAGTGTAGTGCGACCTCTGCACAGTGTTCAGCTAAAGCTACCTGTAGAAGGTTGGTGGTGTTTTCCTGATCCTATCACTACCGCAGGCAGCTAAATTATTTACATGTTAGTGTAGTGCGACCTCTGCACAGTGTTCAGCTAAAGCTACCTGTAGAAGGTTGGTGGTGTTTTCCTGATCCTATTACTACCGCAGGCAGCTAAATAAGCTACAAGTTAGTTTTTTGCAACCTCTTCACAGTGTTCAGCTAAAGCTACCTGTAGAAGGTTGGTGGTGTTTTCCTGATCCTATCACTACCGCAGGCAGCTAAATAAGCTACAAGTTAGTTTTTTGCAACCTCTTCACAGTGTTCAGCTAAAGCTACCTGTAGAAGGTTGGTGGTGTTTTCCTGATCCTATCACTACCACAGGCAGCTAAATAAGCTACAAGTTAGTTTTTTGCGACCTCTGCACAGTGTTCAGCTAAAGCTACCTGTAGAAGGTTGGTGGTGTTTTCCTGATCCTATCACTACCGCAGGCAGCTAAATAAGCTACAAGTTAGTTTTTTGCGACCTCTGCACAGTGTTCAGCTAAAGCTACCTGTAGAAGGTTGGTGGTGTTTTCCTGATCCTATCACTACCGCAGGCAGCTAAATAAGCTACAAGTTAGTTTTTTGCGACCTCTGCACAGTGTTCAGCTAAAGCTACCTGTAGAAGGTTGGTGGTGTTTTCCTGATCCTATAACTACCGCAGGCAGCTAAATAAGCTACAAGTTAGTTTTTTGTGACCTCTGCACAGTGTTCAGCTAAAGCTACCTGTAGAAGGTTGGTGGTGTTTTCCTGATCCTATCACTACCGCAGGCAGCTAAACAATTTACACGTTAGTGTAGTGCGACTTCTGCACAGTGTTCAGCTAAAGCTACCTGCAGAAGGTTGGTGGTGTTTTCCTGATCCTATCACTACCGCAGGCAGCTAAATAAGCTACAAGTTAGTGTAGTGCGACCTCTGCACAGTGTTGAGCTAAAGCTACCTGTAGAAGGTTGGTGGTGTTTTCCTGATCCTATCACTACCGCAGGCAGCTAAATTATTTACAAGTTAGTTTTTTGCGACCTCTGCACAGTGTTCAGGTAAAGCTACCTGTAGAAGGTTGGTGGTGTTTTCCTGATCCTATCACTACCGCAGGCAGCTAAACAATTTACACGTTAGTGTAGTGCGACTTCTGCACAGTGTTCAGCAAAAGCTACCTGCAGAAGGTTGGTGATGTTCTCATACTACAGGCAGGCAGTTGATTTTGCTAGCTGCAGTATCAGTATATATATATATATATATATATATATATATATATATATATCCCAGCTTAGTGCAGCTACAGGCCATTAGTATGTCTGGAAGGCCAACAAGGAGAGGCAGACAGTCACAAGTATAATAAAAGAGGGCAAGCAGGCTTTGTGTCTAGAGACAACAGTGCTGGTCGTGGAGACGGTGCATCCTCATCAGCACGTGGCCGTGGGACACACTTGGCCTTTTTTTTGGCAGCTGGCCGTGTTGAGCCGCAACATGTGGAAGACTTGGTTAAGTGGATGACCAACTCATCCTCCTCATCCTCTCTCACCCATGCTCAGGGTACTTTGTCTGGCAAAGCAGCTGTCAACGCAGCCTCTTCCCTCGGCTCAATGGAATCAGTGACTCCTTCCCTAGCCCCACCATGTCCCCCTGAGGAGTCCCCCGAACTGTTTGACCACAGTGTTGGGTACATGCTCCAGGAGAATGCCCAGCATTTAGAAGGCTCTGATAATGATACTGAGCTAGATGAAGGCAGTAACGTGAGCACGGACAGAGGGGGTGCCCAAGAAGGACAGCAATCTGGCAGTCATGCTCCCCCTGCTGCAGCATACTGCCAGGTTTGCTCCAGTGATGAGGAGGGAGGGGATGATGAGGTCACTGACTCAACATGTGGTGCCTGATAGGAGAGAGGAGCGGAGGAGGAGAAGGAGGCACATCACCAACGAGGCAGGATGCCCTCCAGGGGCCAGCCTAAGTGCAGCACACTGACTACATCACACCGCAAAGCTCCGCATGTGCAGGGCGCTGCTGTCTCTGCGCGTTATTCCAAAAGTTCTTTGGTGTGGCCCTTTTTCAGATCGAACCGCTGCTATTTGCAACATATGTCTCAAGCGTATCTCGCGTGTCCAAAACATCTCCCGCTTGGGCATCACATGCTTGACCAGACATATGTTGACCTGCCATGCAGTTCGTTGGCAATCATATCTAAAGACCCACACCAAAGAACAAAGAGGACCTCTCCTTCTCCTCATCGGCTGAGTTCTCCAACCCCACTATACCTTCAGTCCTCTCTGAGACCTGCACTGAGAGGAATGAAGGTTTAGAATTAGGTGTGTCACAGCCAAGTACTTGTGGGCAATCTGCTTTCAGTACATCGACGTCAGATTGTACCAGGCAAATTTCCCTGCCCCAGCTACTGCACCGCTGAAAGAAGTTCGCTCCCAGCCATCCACATGTCCAGCGGTTGAATGCTAGCTTGGCAAAAATTGCTAGCACTTCAACTGCTACCTTTTCAGTTGGTAGACTCTGCCCTCTTCCGTGAGTTTGTGGAATGTGCGGTTCCTCAGTGGCAGGCACCCAAATGCCACTTTTTCTCACGGAAGGCGATTACGGCTCTCTACTGGCATGTGGAAGGCAATGTCCATGCCTCGCCGGACAGGGCGGTCAGCGGTAAGGAGCATATTACCGCTGACTCATGGTCCAGCAGGCATGGACAGGAACGTTACCTAAGTTTCACCGCACATTGGGTGACTTTGCTGGCAGCTGGGAAGGATACAGGACAAGGTGCAGTAGTGTTGGAGGTTGTTCCACCACCATACCTCCAAAATGCCACTACTAATGATTGTGACACACCTCTCTCCTCCACCCCCTCCACTTCTTCTTCCTCCATGGCCTCTTCCTGTGCTTTGTCCTCGGAACCAGCAGTGCTCCGTAGGTGTTCAAGGGGCTACGCAAGTACGCAGGCCAAAAGATGCCATGCGGTGCTTGAGCTGGTGTGCTTGGGGGACAGGAGCCACACTGGGGCAGAGGTTCTGTCAGCTCTGCAGGGGCAGGTTCAGAGGTGGTTGATGCCATGCCAACTTAAGGCAGGAATGGTGGTTTGCAACAATGGCACCAACCTCCTCTCCGCCCTCCGACAGGGACAACTGACCCATGTGCCCTGTTTGGCTCACATCCTTAACTTGGTGGTGCAGCGGTTCTTGGGCAGGTACCCAGGCTTATAAGATGTCCTGAGGCAGGCCAGGAAAGTCTGTGTGCATTTCCACCGGTCATATAATGCCAGTGCTTGGCTGGCAGACCTCCAAAAGGAATTTAACCTGCCCAAGAACCGCCTAATCTGTGACATGCCCACCAGGTGGAACTCAACGTTGGCCATGCTGCAGCGGCTGCACACGCATCAGAGGGCCATTAATGAGTACCTGTGCGACAATGGCACCAGGTCAAGGTCAGGGGAGCTTGTTTTATTTCCCCACGCCAGTGGGCCATGATCAGGGATGCATGCACTGTCCTGTCACCATTTGAGGAGGCAAGGAGGATGGTGAGCAGTGACAGTGCATGCATCAGTGACACTGTCCCCCTTGTCCACCTGTTGGAGCACACGCTGCATGGAATAATGGACAGGGCAGTTGAGGCAGAACAGAGGCAGAAAGAGGAGGACTTCCTTAGCTCTCAAGGCCCCCTTTATCCAGACAGTGTTCCTGCATGCCCACCGATCACACAGGAAGAGGTGGAGGAGTAGGAGAATTGTGTCAGTATGGAGGTGGAGCCTGGCACTCAGCATCAGCAGCAGTCTTTAAGGGATCAGTCCCAAGAAACACATGGACTTGTACGTGGCTGGGAGGAGGTGGCTGCGGATCATGTCATCCTTAGTGACCCAGAGGACTCCAGACCGAATGCCTCAGCAAACCTACGCTGCATGGCCTCCCTGATCCTGCAAAGCCTGCGTAAGGATCATCGTTGTCGTGGTATGAAGGAGAAGGACCAATACTGGCTGGCAACCCTCCTTGATCCACGTTACAAGGGTAAGGTTGCGGACCTTATCTTGCCATCGCAGAGGGAGCAGAGGATGAAACATCTTCGGGAGGCCTTGCAGAAAGGTCTGTGCAATGGGTTCCCAGAGACTGGGAGGTTACAAACTCCTGTTTCTGGACAACGTGTTGCTGAGGCTTCAGTCAGTCAAAGAAGGAGCGGTGGAGAAGATGGCCGTCTGACCGATGCGTTCAGACAATTTTTTAGTCCACAGCCCCAAGGTATGATCGGTTCCAGCAACCATCGCCAGCATCTGTTTTACATGGTGCAGGAATACCTAGGGGCAAGATCTGACTTGGACACCTTTCCCACCGAAAATCCTCTGGGTTACTGGGTCTTGAGAATGGATCACTGGCCAGAGCTTGCACAGTATGCAATTGAGCTACTGGCCTGTCCTGCATGCAGCATTCTTTCGGAACGCACATTCAGTGCTGCTGGAGGCTTTGTAACCGATCACAGGGTGCGTCTGTCCACCGACTCGGTCGATCGACTGACCTTCATAAAAATGAATCAGTCTTGGATCACCACCAGCTACCAAGCACCTGATGCTGATGTAACCGAATAATTTTCGTTCTCGTTCTCACAGCTACATCTGTGAGAACGAACGTCACACAACACGACACATATTGCATGTTCCACACACACTCACACAATTAGTTAGGTCAAAGCTGACCTCTAGACATCACACATATCAGCATGTTTTCTATAATCACCTGTACTTCTTCTTAAACCCATAACATTTGTTTGGTAAGGTTGAAATTCTTTCAGAGATCCATCCCATTTCGTTAGCCCCTTCTCAGCCTGTATGGACACATTCTCAGGAGTTTGGAAAAGGACCCCTGACCCAGGTGGTCCATACTTCCTACACCTAGGCCATGTGGCAAAGCGTGCAGAGTACACTTCAAAATCACGTCTTGTGGTCCTATATGGATTATGCTTACCGACTTTTTGACTGGAACTGGATAGACAGAATCTCAAGATGTGGCCAAATAAACCACATAAGTGACATTTTATCTTATTTAAAGTGGTACAACATCCCTTAACAAAGGGCTTTGTTTTTAGACGACTGAGAATGAGGGATGGCTTTTTCTTGATTAGTAGTTTTTACCTGCGGCTTACAAAATATAAGGGCAATTTTTA
This sequence comes from Lithobates septentrionalis, assembly GCA_037952835.1. Lineage (NCBI taxonomy): Eukaryota > Metazoa > Chordata > Amphibia > Anura > Ranidae > Lithobates > Lithobates septentrionalis. Next base: position 1,130,410 of record JBBDGP010000999.1, on the reverse strand, counting down.
AAGAGCTCATACCTTTCAGGGATTTTTTCTTGTTGGTACATACCTTAGGTGTGGAGGACGTCCCTCTGAATTCAGACCTACCCAAATCAGTTACCCTGTTATCTTCTCTATCTGAAAACTGAGCCAACGGCTCCTGGCAGCTGACAGATAATGGTTTCACTCCTCTTTCTGCATCCTCTAGTCTTTCTCCCAACAGATGAGCGTCTTCCTGTAATCTTTGGTTTTCTAGTACTAATTGCTGGTGGATAGCCTCAGAATTTAACATAGAAGCTTCTAAAGTACGGATGGTACCTTTGGTTACTTCTAGCGCTTCTTTTAGGGATGTGTTTTGCACTTTCAAATGTTCATACTGTTTCGCTAACCACCTGGCCGCAAAGATTAGCGGTGGTTTTCCCGTGCGCTTAGTAGAGCTTCTTTCAGTGAAATCTAATTTCACATCCTCTCCCGTCAGCGGGACAGAAAGTGTTCCTTCTGCCTGGAGACCTTCCTCCCTTAATGCCAGCATGGCCATTTCGTCTCCATGTCCATCCCCCTGTAATCCACATTTTACTGGGGTATCAGACTTGTGTTGTGGCTCTCCCTTTTTGTCCACCACTGAAAGGTGACAACTCATGTCAGCTCATGAGCACTCTACTGACAAGGACTGGGCAACTGCATAAGGCCCAAGTCCTGACAACTGCTCCTTGTCTCCCTGAAAATCACTGTCACCACTTGTTGGGGGTTGTGATGGTTTCCTCTTATCCCTACCTTCAAACATTGGTTGTAATGATTTCTCCTTAAATCCCACAGTAATAACATTCATTTCCTCTGTTTTATTCGCTGACTCCAGCATCCATATAAATAAAGTATCTTTTTCATATGGCTGTGTCATCTTTTTGTGGTGAGCACGGTACAGATCTTCCCAAGCTTTTGGCTTAAAGGAACCTCTTTTAGAATACTTTTTCCCAGTCCAGCTATCCCAATCTTGAATATATTTTACAACCCAAGGTCCATATTTATCTATCATCTCTTCCCTTGGGGTCATTTGATAGGGTTTACCCCATTCAGACCCCCTCTTTGAAGCGATTCAATTACCCATCCTTACGGATACTGGACCTTGAACTGATTCCCCAACCTTTTTACAGGTTGTCTTTACTCCAGAGGTAGCTACCCTCTGGCCAAGAATTGGGGTGACAGGTCCCGCCCCTGTCAATGTTGCTGCTTTTCTTTCACTACTTGCCAGAACAATATTTCCCCTGTCCTGGCTATAGTCCTTCAAAAAATTAGCCTGGAGATTTCCCAGACTAAATAATAGTTTAATCCCTCCTGTGGACTTTTCTGAAGTACTCTAAAAGAAATGCTTAACGAAAGGCTATTACTAATGATTAGCACAAACTTAGATAATCAGGACCCTATGCATGCTTGTAGTACAGGAGGTAGTTAATTGATGCACACCTAATTGCAATATGATTTGTAGGAGTTACAACATTACTGATCTAATTACAAAGCTTACGATCCCCAGTTAGTAGTTTACACAGAAAGATAGATACACACATCAAAGATCATTCAGTGTGTCCTAGGCCCACAGGTGCAATTCAATCTCAAAGATCGGGAAGCGTCTTGACCTAGACTCATGCAAGGGTCAACCAGAAGCGCTTGTTGGCAGAAAGGCCCAGATCCTAATTTATTTCACTGCCTTCAAGCATCCAATCAGAGCCCCTTATCATTCACGCTGACACCCTCCTGCAGTTTTGGCCCAACCAAGCAGGATGTCTTCTCATTCACTCAGTATAATTTTATTTCACTTATTTCACTTATACTGTTCATATCAGTCTCATCAAAGTATTAGTACAGAAAAAAAGATTATGTATATATAAACAATATTCAAAGAAGCTTGCTAGTTTGCGTGTTCAGACAGGGGAGACAGACATACAAACAAGGACATAAAAATGCTTACTGTTTTTTTTTTTTAGACTTGTCTTCCACCCACAAAATCACAAATCACTCAAACGTGAAGCTTCCTCACATGGGGCACCATATGTGTTGGCTATGTTTATACCTCACTTAAATGTTTAACGATACAAAAATAAATGATTAAACCTTTGTCTATTTACAAATAAAAACAAACGATAACAGGGCAAAAAGATAAACAATTACATTTATTTGCGCAGAAAAGAAAGTTAGAATAATTAGAATTTATCATATATCTCAAGTGATGTTACAGTTACAGTGTAGTCAGACTACCGAGATAATTTAGGCCAACCTTAGATAAGATTACACTGAACATACACAGACTATCAATATTATAAGACAACTCCTAGGATACAAAAGATTAGGAAGAAACAGAAAGAGCGATACAAGAATACTTTACGCGGACATCATGTCGTCTCGATGGTCTGGGGCTGGACAGAGAGAGAGCCAGAACTTTAGCTCTCTTCCTCTTTTATATGCATTCTCCACCAATCAACAGATGCAACATATTCATTGGTTCAGAGTTGCCCCAAAGTCTGGTTGGCTACATTTGAAGCTTACTGCTCAGTTGCCTCAAATTCTGATTAATTTCTGATATTCTGATAATTTCAAGCCCAGTTAAACATCATGCTGGAACATTAAAACTTTCGGTGCCTCTCAGTCTATGAGTTAATGAACAATCTCCTTTGAACCCCCAGCCCAAACAGTTCTGACATTAGCACGTCAACGGCCCCCTGGTGAGTTGAAGCCTTAACGTCTGCAAATACTCTTTGATTCAATTAACACCCGGGGACCTTCCCTGGTTCCCACGAGAGTACAGGAAAAACTGCATTCCTAACAAGGTGAGCTAGGCCCTATCATGATATTAAAAACATATACACACATATATACATATATCCTATGGGGCACGGCAATTTAATTAGAGTCCTTGCAATGGTTCGCTTGGAACTCCTTGATATATGGAATTCAAAATCTCCATCATACTATACAACAAGAAATAAATTTCTTAATGGTTGAACAGCTAGCAGGTTTACAGCAAGTAGCGACTCAGCAGACTGCAATGGTAAAAAGTGGCCCCACTGTAAAGCGTGACCCGCAAAAGGCAGTGCAGTGGACCCTGAAAAAGATGACAGCCACAGACAATGTTTAATCTACTGTGAAACAAAATGGGGTATAATGAGGCTTGTTTAGTCATGTAGACAAATTCGGTACCTTAGCCCTATGGTTGCCTTCCAACCCCCATAACCTAATGCAACAAGTTGTCCCAAACAGAGGGGGACCAAAAAGAAAAGCGGGGCTCAGGGGAAGGCACACACAGTATGTAGTAAATATAAAAATGCGTATTTATTGGTACAAAATAGATATACATGAAGATATGTGCACAAGCATGATCAAAAAGAAAAGGTATAATAATACTGCCCTTGTAAAATTGATCAAAAAATTGTTTTGATCAAGTACAAAACATACACAGACTAGGGAAACATAAAACATGTGTGGCTAGACAATGACAAGACAAATGCGTCCGGACGTCTTGGCTATTGATGTCTGCACAAACCACCTGGAAGGAATTTATGCAGCAGTTGCTGAATACGGTTTGTGGTGCAGGCATCAATTCCCCCGGGGGAGGGGCGGCTCAGAATGGGGGGGGGGAAGGGGGTGGGGGTGGGTTAAGGATAGTGGGGGGAAGGCGGAGGGAAGAGGGACGTGGACAGGGGGAAGGGGGGAGGGGGGAAGGAAAGAGGGGAGGGGGGGGATGGAGTGGGAAGGGATGGGGAACCTGGAGGGAGATGGTCAGCCGTGGGGGTGCGGTGCTGATAGAGGGTCTGTGGTCAGACTTCAATGTGTCCTGTAGGTAGAGATAAGATGTTGGTCATATATGTATTGCTGTGGAATCACTGTTCCCAGGTTCCGGAGTACTTAGTAACAACTTATACAGTTCTCCAGTGTGGATAGACTTTATGCAAGAAATGCTGTAGTAAAGTCGATTGGTGACAGGTGTAGGTAAAGAAACAACAAAGTTTGCCTAGTACGTTACCACTTCCGGGTCCCGTTCAGGACTGCTCAGATGCTCCCGGGTGGCAGTGGCTCCAATGTTGTGAGCAGACCTCCCTGTCACCATGTACACTTCCGTATCCTGACCTGGGTCATTATCCGTGATTCACGATGTATTTCTGTTGTGCCGCTGTTGTCTAACTGCGACCGTTCATACAGGTGCACCTGTCGTCCTCCATACGGCTGCTCCAAACTTTTGGAGCGAGATACTCCCTCGGTGTGTGAGCCGGCTAGCCCCAGCGGGGGATGACAGCGGGCGTGACGTCCGGGCGCGGTGACGTCGACGTGTTTCACAGGACAAATGTGCGTAGCTTCATCTGGACGTGTAGTAGACGTGCACGGGCTCCTTCTTATTCACGTCCCTCCCTCGTGCACGCCCACCTAATAGATTTAAATGAAGGAGAGTCTTTTCGTCTGTGTGTTATCCAGATCATCCTTCTTTGTTTGTCTGCCGCCTTGCTTGTGTAGAGACCATATCGAATCATGATCACAGAAAGTTCCTTCCGTGTTATATTGAGCGGGAAGGCCTGAAGACCAAGATATATACGGAAAGTGTGGTACAGTGTAGACCATCATGCAGAAAGCTTTTTGTTATCGTGCTGTCCATTTTGCATCCGTCCAAACATCTAGACAAGAATTCGGACATTTACATTTCAGTCAGTCCACCATGTCATATATCTGACCACTATTTAGGGAGTGTACATAGTATATATACCCTGTTAATTTGATGGAAGGAAGCTAGTGAGGGAAACAGATTCATATATGAAGGTATATCGATATGCAATATGAAAAAACGGGGGGGGAGGGGGGAGGGAAAAAAAAAAACACATATGATATAGCGTCTTCTGGTTTGTTTAAGTTGCCAGAAACGGCTGAAAATTTAATTCTGTATTTAACCCCAGGGGAACCAGAGAGCTTAGACGGAAGATCCATCGTTTTTCTTTTTGTTGTAAAATCTGGTCGAAGTCCCCTCTTCTGGGGGACAGGTTAAGGGCATAGATACCCTTTACTTGCATGCCAGACAGTTTGCCCTGATGATATTGGGCAAAGTGTCTGGCTACCGGTTTCTCCGGATTCTTTTCCAGGATTTCCCTCATATGCTCTCCTAGCCGAATCCTAAATTGACGCTTTGTCTTGCCAATATATATCTTTTTGCACGGGCACGTTAACATATATATGACCTTGGTGGTGGCGCAATTAATGAGGCTTTTAATCTCAAAATTATTTTTATTTCGGGAGTCGCTGAAGGTTGTTGTCCTATGTACATAAGGACAGACCTGACAGTGGCCACACGGGAACATTCCCTTGCTCCTGGGGAAGCGGGATAGATTTTTTGATCAATTTTACAAGGGCAGTATTATTATACCCTTTTCTTTTTGATCATGCTTGTGCACATATCTTCATGTATATCTATCTTGTACCAATAAATATGCATTTTTATATTTACTACATACTGTGTGTGCCTTCCCCTGAGCCCCGCTTTTCTTTTTGGTCCCCCTCTGTTTGGGACAACTTGTTGCATTAGGTTATGGGGGTTGGAAGGCAACCATAGGGCTAAGGTACCGAATTTGTCTACATGACTAAACAAGCCTCATTATACCCCATTTTGTTTCACATTTGATTTTGGGATCACTGGTGATCCATTCTAGAGGCATTTTCTGATATCTGCAGCATCTTCGACAAACTGCCCACTGTGTTCTATGTGATTTCTTGTTTGATTTGCTAGCTGTCTTGCGTGATAGAGTATGGCCTTCATGATCGGGGAAGACATCGATCTTGAGATTAGTCAGGCTTTCAGGACGGACACAGTGATTACTCCCACACAGGAGGAAGAGGTAAAAACTCGGTTCAAAGAACATAAAAAATTGATTATTAAACATCTAAACAGAAAGTGGGACGTGTCCTTCCTGGAAACCTACATTATCAACAGGATAGTACCGAGAGGACTTAGGGACAAAGTCATACCCGCAGAGCATCTCCACAGCCCCAGATTTTTGGAAAAGTGGAAGGAGCTCTGTGTGGATCACGGGATATCTGTTATGAAATTAATAGTGGAGGAAGAAAAAATACAACTAGAGGAATTGGTAAAAGCAATAACAGAAAGCTCCCAAGGACTAGAACCCTATAAAGAACTAGAGGAATTTCAGAAACTGAACGAGACCCTTAAAAAAGAGGTAGAAAAGACGCAGTCTGCTTTGAAAGCAACAAAACAATCTAAGTTCAGGAGGGACCTGACAGACTGGGAGAAGGGGGACATTTTTGACCTAACCCCACGACGAAGTAGAAGCAATTCTAGAAGAAGGAATAGGAGATCACTATCGAGAGGTAAAAAATCCCTGAGCGACACAGAAGAAGAAAGCGTGACTAAAACGGTAACTTTTTTAGAGAGGGAGGGGGCAGAGGGTATAGACAAGGGAAAACACCCAGACGCGAACCCAAACCCATACAAACAACTAGCCCCCGAACCGCAGAGACAGAAGTCCAGGGGGGGAGCCCGCACCAGAAGTCAACAGAAATAATTAATATTTTTATGGATGAAGAGAATAGGAATGACATGAAAATTATTAATCTCTCTGAATTTAAATTAAATAAGAGACATATTGATCTTCTACAAAGAGGGATGTCTTTTTCGCCCACCAACCAAATGGACGAATTTACAGTATTTAAAGACATCACCCTCTTTGTACGGAAAGTCTTCCTGCGCTTCATCCATACTAGCAACCAGGGGTTAGCAACAGGTAACAACACAGCTGAGAATCAGGATGAGGATGTATTGGCTGTCCTCAGTTCCCTCTTGGAGGAAAATGAAAGAGAGGAAGCTGAGGACACCCCCTACAAGAGACAGGCCAGACTTAATATTAAATCTATCAAGATGCCCCCACTCAACAAGAATAGATGGCTCAGTCTATTTTTGGATATGATACAAGCAGATCTCTCCAAGATAGACTGGAGCATAAAAAGCGAAGACAATCTCTCCCCGGAGGAACGTAGGGCCATTCGCGAACTGACGGTAGCCCCACAGCTAGTCATAAAAAGGAGTGACAAGGGAGGGAATGTGGTACTCCTGGACGAGAAAGATTATGAAAAAGAAGTCTTTCGCCTATTGGGCGATGATAAAACCTATGAAAAACTCTCCAGGGACCCCTTTCCCAACCTAGTCACTAGCCTCAACAACAAATTAAAATTAGCAGCAGAAGCGGGCCTACTGGCGAAACGGGAACTAAATTATCTTACCATCCAAGAATACAATGTACCAATATTCTATATCATCCCTAAGGTACATAAATCACTTAAAAATCCCCCGGGGAGACCCATTGTCTCAGCAATAAGGGGTCCCCTGGAAAGGACAGGAAAGTATCTGGACAGCCTGTTGAAAGAGATGGTCATAGACCTTAAATCATATGTGAAGGACACAGGAGATGTCCTGAGACATATTTCCCAGATTATTACTCAAGGGGAACTCCTTCTGGTGGGGATCGACGTGGAATCCCTGTACACGTCGATCCCCCACAGATGGGGTATAAGAGCAGTCGAAACCTCCCTTGATAAACACTTCCCTAAATGCGGCCCACAAAATTAATTCTTAGTGGACTTGCTTACCTTCGCCCTCAAAAACAACTTTTTTCAATTCCTCTCTAATTTTTATCAGCAAATTAATGGCACCTCTATGGGTGCACCATGGGCCCCAGCGTATGCCTGTCTCCACTTGGGGCTCTGGGAGGAGGATGAGGTATACACCTCGCCGATGTACCTGAGCCACGTACACACGTGGCTCAGGTACATCGACGACGTGTTTGTCATCTGGAAGGGTGACCAGGACACCCTGGCACAATTCATCACCCATCTCAATTCCAATGATCGGAACATCAAACTGACATATACGTGGGACAGAGAAAGGATTTCTTTTCTGGACCTATTTATCAGTAGAAGGGACTCCTCCCTGGTGACCCAGACATTCCGCAAGGAGACCTCTGCGAACACGCTTCTAAGAGCAGATAGCCACCACCCACAGTGGCTCAAGGACAGTATTCCCGTGGGCCAATTCCTTCGGATCAAGCGAAATTGCTCCAATAAGGAAGACTATAGACGCGAAAGCAATGAGCTATATAAACGCTTCCGGGAACGCGGATATTCTCATAAATAACTCAGGAGGGCCAAACGCAAAGCAGCAGGACGGGACCGCCCTGCCCTTTTAGATGGAAAAACATCAGAAAACCTAGGTTCTGCCCCCCCCCTCCCAGCGCCCCAGACCCAGTGAGAATCATCAATGAATTTGGGTCTCAATGGGACACTGTAAAAACTATCCTGGAAAAACATTGGGACTTACTTACTAACACCCCTGGTATAGCCCAAATAGTGGGTCCCACTCCCAAAATGGTAGCCAGAAGGGCCAAAAATCTTGGTGATTCCCTAATCCACTCTGAACACTTGAGAAACACCAATAGTTCGTGGCTATCCCGCTTCCCCAGGAGCAAGGGAATGTTCCCGTGTGGCCACTGTCAGGTCTGTCCTTATGTACATAGGACAACAACCTTCAGCGACTCCCGAAATAAAAATAATTTTGAGATTAAAAGCCTCATTAATTGCGCCACCACCAAGGTCATATATATGTTAACGTGCCCGTGCAAAAAGATATATATTGGCAAGACAAAGCGTCAATTTAGGATTCGGCTAGGAGAGCATATGAGGGAAATCCTGGAAAAGAATCCGGAGAAACCGGTAGCCAGACACTTTGCCCAATATCATCAGGGCAAACTGTCTGGCATGCAAGTAAAGGGTATCTATGCCCTTAACCTGTCCCCCAGAAGAGGGGACTTCGACCAGATTTTACAACAAAAAGAAAAACGATGGATCTTCCATCTAAGCTCTCTGGTTCCCCTGGGGTTAAATACAGAATTAAATTTTCAGCCGTTTCTGGCAACTTAAACAAACCAGAAGACGCTATATCATATGTGTTTTTTTTTTTTTTTCCCTCCCCCCTCCCCCCAACCCCCCCCCCCCTCCCCTTCCCCCCCCCGTTTTTTCATATTGCATATCGATATACCTTCATATATGAATCTGTTTCCCTCACTAGCTTCCTTCCATCAAATTAACAGGGTATATATACTATGTACACTCCCTAAATAGTGGTCAGATATATGACATGGTGGACTGACTGAAATGTAAATGTCCGAATTCTTGTCTAGATGTTTGGACGGATGCAAAATGGACAGCACGATAACAAAAAGCTTTCTGCATGATGGTCTACACTGTACCACACTTTCCGTATATATCTTGGTCTTCAGGCCTTCCCGCTCAATATAACACGGAAGGAACTTTTTGTGATCATGATTCGATATGGTCTCTACACAAGCAAGGCGGCAGACAAACAAAGAAGGATGTTCTGGATAACACACAGACGAAAAGACTCTCCTTCATTTAAATCTATTAGGTGGGCGTGCACGAGGGAGGGACGTGAATAAGAAGGAGCCCGTGCACGTCTACTACACGTCCAGATGAAGCTACGCACATTTGTCCTGTGAAACGCGTCGACGTCACCGCGCCCGGACGTCACGCCCGCTGTCATCCCCCGCTGGGGCTAGCCGGCTCACACACCGAGGGAGTATCTCGCTCCAAAAGTTTGGAGCAGCCGTGTGGAGGACGACAGGTGCACCTGTATGAACGGTCGCAGTTAGACAACAGCGGCACAACAGAAATACATTGTGAATCACGGATAATGACCCAGGTCAGGATACGGAAGTGTACATGGTGACAGGGAGGTCTGCTCACAACATTGGAGCCACTGCCACCCGGGAGCATCTGAGCAGTCCTGAACGGGACCCGGAAGTGGTAACGTACTAGGCAAACTTTGTTGTTTCTTTACCTACACCTGTCACCAATCGACTTTACTACAGCATTTCTTGCATAAAGTCTATCCACACTGGAGAACTGTATAAGTTGTTACTAAGTACTCCGGAACCTGGGAACAGTGATTCCACAGCAATACATATATGACCAACATCTTATCTCTACCTACAGGACACATTGAAGTCTGACCACAGACCCTCTATCAGCACCGCACCCCCACGGCTGACCATCTCCCTCCAGGTTCCCCATCCCTTCCCACTCCATCCCCCCCCTCCCCTCTTTCCTTCCCCCCTCCCCCCTTCCCCCTGTCCACGTCCCTCTTCCCTCCGCCTTCCCCCCACTATCCTTAACCCACCCCCCCTCCCCCCCCCCTTCCCCCCCCCATTCTGAGCCGCCCCTCCCCCGGGGGAATTGATGCCTGCACCACAAACCGTATTCAGCAACTGCTGCATAAATTCCTTCCAGGTGGTTTGTGCAGACATCAATAGCCAAGACGTCCGGACGCATTTGTCTTGTCATTGTCTACCCACACATGTTTTATGTTTCCCTAGTCTGTGTATGTTTTGTACTTGATCAAAACTATTTTTTGATCAATTTTACAAGGGCAGTATTATTATACCTTTTCTTTTTGATCATGCTTGTGTACATATCTTCATGTATATCTATTTTGTACCAATAAATACGCATTTTTATATTTACTACATACTGTGTGTGCCTTCCCCTGAGCCCCGCTTTTCTTTTTGGTCCCCCTCTGTTTGGGACAACTTGTTGCATTAATGTTTAATCTACCTAGGGATGTTTGAGTGGATTGCAGAAGGTCTGCCTGATAAAGACTGGGCAGATGTGCTGGCTCCTTTCCTGACCGCAGATCCCCAACAAGCATATTGTGACTTGGCCCCTGAATCATCACAGAACTATAAGCTGCTAAAAAGTATTAATCCTAGCAAGGCTAGGAGTGACTGTCGCTTTAAGGGCAAACCAAATCCATGGCTGGCGCTTTGACAAGGCTAAGCCTGCCCATGCGCAGCTGTACCACCTGATGCACCTGTTCCAGGACTGGTTGAAACCTGAGGAAAAGACATCCACTGAGATTGTGGAAAGAGTTGCACTGTTCTGTTTCCTGCATGGGCTGCCCAGGGAGCTCCACCAATGGGTGTCTCAATCCGAGCCTCAGTCCCTGGATGAGATGGCTGCTGCTGTTGCGTGCTACAGTTGTGCAGAAAATTTCCAGGAGGGTCCCTCTGTCACAAGAGAGCTGGCCCATGCCAAAGAAGTGTGTTCCAGCACCAGGATGGCACCCATTGATCGAATGGTGTCTGCTCGGGTGCATAATATAATTTCCAGGAGCACCCTAGGGCCAAAGCTTCTGGAAAACCAACAGACGAGATGAGATTCGCTGTTGGTCCTGGCATGAAGGTGGGACTGGCAATTAAACCAAATACTACGGTGGAATGTCTTGCACCATGGGCAAGTCAGATTGATATGGCCTTGGTTATGACAGTGGAGCCTTGATTTGGAGGGCAGAAGTTCATGGAGGACATGATGCCAAAGGTACAGTGGTTAAGGTCACAGTTTCCTTCACTGGATATAGAGGTAGATGGTGGTGTTGGACCAGACAATATACACAGATGTGCTGAGGCTGGAGCTAATATGATTGTATCTGGAAGTGCAGTTATGAAAAGTGATGACCCACGCACTGTGATCAATCTACTTAGAAATGCCTGCTGTGAAGCCATTCAGAAGCGCTCACTGGATCGGTGAAATCCTCGTTCTGGCCCTTATCAGACCACTGTGGAACCATTCACATACCAAGAGCAGACCCTGGGACATAGACTAGTGTGGCACAATATTGACCACCTTCAAAGTGCAGCTTTTCTTTGGCTAAAGACTGTAAGACAGATGCGGTTAGGGCGGCACAGTGGTGCAGTGGTTAGCACTCTCGCCTAGCAGTAAAAAAGGGTCGCTGGTTCGAATCCCAACCACGACACTACCTGCCTGGAGTTTGCATGTTCTCCCTGTGCCTGCGTGGGTTTCCTCCGGGTACTCCGGTTTCCTCCCACACTCCAAAGACATGCTGGTAGGTTAATTGGCTTCTGTCCAAAATTGGCCCTAGTATATGAATGGGGACCTTGGATTGAGGGTAGGAACTGATGTGAGTGTGCGATGTACAGGGTTAGGGACAAGGGTCAGGGTTGTAGACACACACTCACTCAGGTTGAACTGGATGGACTGGTGTCTTTATTCAACCTTACTAACTATGTAACTATATATCAACTGGGTCATCTGGCGGCCCAGTGTCCAAGACGGAAAGAACCTACGAAGTGCGACATGGGTCATCCTCGCTCAATGTGTACCTATGCATTATGTGCTGCAACCAGCCTGAATCTGCATGAGTGTGTGGTGCTGGTCAATGGACAGGAGGTGGTAGTGCTCCTTGACTCTGCAAGTTTCATCACACTGCTCTGAGCGGATGGGTTGCAGAGAAAGCTGGTACCAAGGGAACAGGTCGGAGTCATCTGCTTGCATGGTGATGTTAAAGACTATCCGGTGGCCTGTGTGACCCTGTGTACACCAGCGGGAGCTGCTACACTAACAGGGGGTCCCAGGATTACCTGATGACTTACTAATCGGGCGAGACTGACCATTGTTTTGGTACTTGTATGAGCAAAAGCTCAAAGGTTCGGTGGTTCCCCCAAAAAGCAAGAACCCACAGAGGTGGTAAATAATACTGTGTTGCAGGATGTTAATACAGAGGATCAGAATCAGATGGCTGAACCTGCAGAAAGTGAGCCTGATCACCTGGAGGCGTTTGTGGGATTAGAGGCAGAAAGTATCTCCTCTGAGCCAGATTGGTCAGATCTCGGGGGTTCCCTGGAAGATTTCCTTAGGGCTCAGATGAAGGACCCCATTTTGATCCCCTCCAGGGAACAGCCCACCATGTTAAACGGTGAACCGCAGCACCCTGGGGCGGATGTGCAGTCCCCCCATTTTGCTGTGAATCATGACTTGTTGTACAGAGTAACTAAGGTCAATGATGAAGTGTTGGAACAACTGGTGGTACCCAAACCTCATAGGTTTAAGGCAGTGATAGCGAACCTTTTTGAGCCAGAGTGCCCAAACCGCAACGCAAAATCAACTTATTTCTTTCTAAGTGCCAACACAGAATTAAACCTGCCAGTGGCTCTGTACAGAGGATGGGACTGATCATCCCTCTGAATGAGCCCTAAGGGACCAAAAACATACGATTCTGCCAGATTTGCTCAGAATGCAGGGATCAGGAATGCGTTTTGCTCAGAATACACTGACCTACCTGACCATTACACTCACCTACCTGACACATGCACTCACCTACCTGACACGTGCACTCACCTACATGACCATTGCACTCAACTACCTGACACATGCACTCACCTACCTGACCATTGCACTCACTTACCTGACACATGCACTCACCTACCTGACCATTGCACTCACCTACCTGACACATGCATTTACCTACCTGACCATTGCAGTCACCTACCTGACCATTACAGTCACCTATCTGACACATGCACTTACCTACCTGACACATGCACTCACCTATAGGACACATGCACTCACCTACCTGACACATGCACTCACCTACCTGACCATTACACTCACCTACCCAACACATGCATTCACCTACCTGACACATGCACTCACCTACCTGACACATGCACTCATCTACCTGACCATTACACTCACCTACCCGACACATACATTCACCTACCTGACACATGCACTCACCTACCTGACACATGCACTCACCGAATTAACACCTTTATTTTGCAAAATTGAGTAAAATCTGTAACTGTACAGACCACAATGTCAGCATTGCCATGAGTTGGTTTGTATTAGTTTTTTGAAGATCGTTACATACCGTTAAACAAGCAATAAACTTTAACAGTGAAAGGCTTACTTTAGAGATGTTTAGATGCACGGAAATAATGGATCCTCTTCACATTGATCTTACCTGTCTCCAGTCTCTCCGGCAGCTCATTCCCGCCCGCAAGTCTCCTCTGATCCCAGCCACGTGTTCTCCCAGTCACGCCACTGCCGATTTGTTTAATGGTAGGTGCGGTGTGGATGAGACAGCCTCTATGATTGGATTAGCATGTGCACGTCACCCCTGGGCGCTTATTCTTTGTCACGCCAACTCACCTACAGAACTTTGGGAGATGTAGTTTGCGGTGCGGACAATTCGATTTTCACTGTGTGCTTTTCTCATTTAATGGCTCTCCATTAATGGCGTGCCCACAGAGAGGGCTCGGCATGTCGGCAGCGGCACGCGTGCCACAGGTTCGCCATCACTGGTTTAAGGGGTTACATTTGGCTCATAATCCTGTACTTGGATCGGTTAAAATTCAGAAACGGTTTTACAGCATTTTTATTGACCCAGTGTATATCAGGAAATTAAGGACTACTGTGAGTCCGGCCCCACCTGTCAAAGAACCGCTCCAATACCCCATTTTCACAGTACACTGGTACCGCTTTCAATTATCGAGTTTCCCATTGATCGCATAGCCATGGACTTGGTGGGCCCCTTAACCAAGTGTCAGCTAGGGGACATCAATACATTTTAGTTGTCCTTGACTATGCCACTAGGTCTCCGGAAGTGGTCCCTTTAAGAAATTGCTCATCCAAGGTCATCGACCAGAAGTTGTTGTCCCATCTGAGATCTTGATGGATCAAGGTACACCATTCATGTCTAAGGTGATGAAGGAGCTCTGTCAACTGATTAAAAATTAAACTGTGGACCTCGGTGTATCATCCACAAACTGACGGGATAGTGGAGCGATTCAATAAAACCTTGAAGGGAATGTTAAAAAAAGGCGGTTGAGAAGGATGGTCATGATTGGAATTGCTTGTTGCCTCCCTTGCTGTTTGCCATAAGAGAGGTACCCCAGGCCTCCATGGGATTCTCCCCCTTAGAGTTGGTTTATGGGAGACACCCCAGTGGACTACTGGGTATAATGAAAGAGACATGGGAACAAGAAGCTTCCCCATATCAGAGTGTGGTAGAGTACATCTTGCAAATGCAGGATCGAATGTCAAAAGTTATGCCCATAGTTCGGGAACATTTGCAGGCTGCACAAAGGGCCCAGAGTCGTGGGTACAACCAATCTGCCAAAGTTAGAGAGTTTAAACCTGGGAAACGGGTGCTGGTGTTAGTACCTACCGTAGAGAGTAAGTTTCTCGCCAAGTGGCAAGGACCCTTTGAGATAGAGGAGTGCTGAAACCAAAGCAGCATTCTGCCGTCTGAAGCAAGCTTTGTGCTAGGAACCAGGACTAGTAGCTCTCGACTTCCAAAAAGAGTTCCTGGTACAAACTGGTGTGTTAAAGTTGGGTCTGGAAACAGTACTGTTCCAGATAGCTGGGGGAGATAAGCAACCTGTGGTGTACAGTACTTGAGCAGGAAGCTCTCACCTGCTGAGAGGAATTATTCCATTGTGGAAAGAGAGTGTATGGCAATCAAATTGACTTTGAAGACACTCCGTTACTACCTGTTTGACCGGCCTTTCGAGCTAGTGCTAGACCATGCCTCCCTTATATGGATGGCCCAAAATAAGGATAAGAACTCCAGAACTCCGGTGGTTTCTGGCCCTACAGGACTTCAAGTTTGTGGTGGTCCATAAACCAGGGAGAGTACATCAAAACATGGATACCCTTTCCTGTGTCTATTGCCAGTTTGCTTGTTGTGTCCAGACCCCTGGCCTGGAATGGAGGGTGGGGGATATGTAGAGATTCAGCCTGGGGCAGAGTTAAGAAGGGGTTAATTGAAGAGGGCAGGTACTTCCCCCTTCAGACCTGCTTATTGCCAGCTGGGCTGAAAGTGTCAGAGGGAGAGCAGTTTGACTAGGAGTGAGAGACATAGCAACACGCTGTGGGAAAAGATCCATTGCTGGATTGTGTACCTGCTGGGTGAGCTTAACCATACAAAAGACTGTAGCTCTGATTAGAGCCATGAACTATTACCTATAAGCCTGTATGCTGCAGAACTTTGTACTATAACTGAGATAACTGGTTTTAAAGACAAACCTGTCGTTTCTCCTGTTTATTTTGCCCTGTTTTGCTGAATAAAGCTACTTTTACTTTTAAGGGACTGTCTCTGAGCTGTTCACCCCTCTGATTCCTTACACAGGGTAAATGGTGGTAAATGGTAACAGATATCTTGTGAGTTTTTTTAATTATCACTAGGGATGAGCTTCGTGTTCGACTCGAACATCGGCTGTTCGACCGTCCGTCGAATTGCGAACGTTATGGGCCGTTCGCGCCAAATTCGTGTGGCGCGTCACGGCCCATAATTCACTGCGGCATCGCAGTGCATTGCTGGCTGATGATTGGCCAAGCATGCACTATGACCCGCATGCTTGGCCAATCACAGCGCCGTCAGTAGAGAGAGCTGTAATTGGCCAAAGCCAGGGTGGCTTTGGCCAATTATGGCTCAGGGGATTTAGTACACGCCCCACACTATATAAGGCCGCCTGCACGGCGGCCCTGTGTAGTGTGTTCCGGTGTGCTGATAGAGAGAGAGACAGACAGTGTCATTTGATTTGAGAGCTAGATTAGGCTAGATCTGTTCCTGCTCTTTACATTTAGTGCAGTGCGTCCTGCTCACAGTGTTCAGCTAGATCCGTTCCTGCTATTTACATTTAGTGCAGTGCGTCCTGCTCACAGTGTTCAGCTAGATCCGTTCCTGCTATTTACATTTAGTGCAGTCAGTGCGTCCTGCTCACAGTGTTCAGCTAGATCCGTTCCTGCTATTTACATTTAGTGCAGTCAGTGCGTCCTGCTCACAGTGTTCAGCTAGATCCGTTCCTGCTATTTACATTTAGTGCAGTGCGTCCTGCTCACAGTGTTCAGCTAGATCCGTTCCTGCTATTTACATTTAGTGCAGTGCGTCCTGCTCACAGTGTTCAGCTAGATCCGTTCCTGCTATTTACATTTAGTGCAGTGCGTCCTGCTCACAGTGTTCAGCTAGATCCGTTCCTGCTATTTACATTTAGTGCAGTGCGTCCTGCTCACAGTGTTCAGCTAGATCCGTTCCTGCTATTTACATTTAGTGCAGTCAGTGCGTCCTGCTCACAGTGTTCAGCTAGATCCGTTCCTGCTATTTACATTTAGTGCAGTGCGTCCTGCTCACAGTGTTCAGCTAGATCCGTTCCTGCTATTTACATTTAGTGCAGTGCGTCCTGCTCACAGTGTTCAGCTAGATCCGTTCCTGCTATTTACATTTAGTGCAGTGCGTCCTGCTCACAGTGTTCAGCTAGATCCGTTCCTGCTATTTACATTTAGTGCAGTGCGTCCTGCTCACAGTGTTCAGCTAGATCTGTTCCTGCTATTTACATTTAGTGCAGTGCGTCCTGCTCACAGTGTTCAGCTAGATCTGTTCCTGCTATTTACATTTAGTGCAGTCAGTGCGTCCTGCTCACAGTGTTCAGCTAGATCCGTTCCTGCTATTTACATTTAGTGCAGTGCGTCCTGCTCACAGTGTTCAGCTAGATCTGTTCCTGCTATTTACATTTAGTGCAGTGCGTCCTGCTCACAGTGTTCAGCTAGATCTGTTCCTGCTATTTACATTTAGTGCAGTCAGTGCGTCCTGCTCACAGTGTTCAGCTAGATCCGTTCCTGCTATTTACATTTAGTGCAGTGCGTCCTGCTCACAGTGTTCAGCTAGATCTGTTCCTGCTATTTACATTTAGTGCAGTGCGTCCTGCTCACAGTGTTCAGCTAGATCCGTTCCTGCTATTTACATTTAGTGCAGTCAGTGCGTCCTGCTCACAGTGTTCAGCTAGATCCGTTCCTGCTATTTACATTTAGTGCAGTCAGTGCGTCCTGCTCACAGTGTTCAGCTAGATCCGTTCCTGCTATTTACATTTAGTGCAGTGCGTCCTGCTCACAGTGTTCAGCTAGATCCGTTCCTGCTATTTACATTTAGTGCAGTCAGTGCGTCCTGCTCACAGTGTTCAGCTAGATCCGTTCCTGCTATTTACATTTAGTGCAGTCAGTGCGTCCTGCTCACAGTGTTCAGCTAGATCCGTTCCTGCTATTTACATTTAGTGCAGTGCATCCTGCTCACAGTGTTCAGCTAGATCCGTTCCTGCTATTTACATTTAGTGCAGTGCGTCCTGCTCACAGTGTTCAGCTAGATCCGTTCCTGCTATTTACATTTAGTGCAGTGCGTCCTGCTCACAGTGTTCAGCTAGATCCGTTCCTGCTATTTACATTTAGTGCAGTCAGTGCGTCCTGCTCACAGTGTTCAGCTAGATCCGTTCCTGCTATTTACATTTAGTGCAGTGCGTCCTGCTCACAGTGTTCAGCTAGATCCGTTCCTGCTATTTACATTTAGTGCAGTGCGTCCTGCTCACAGTGTTCAGCTAGATCCGTTCCTGCTATTTACATTTAGTGCAGTGCGTCCTGCTCACAGTGTTCAGCTAGATCCGCTCCTGCTATTTACATTTAGTGCAGTGCGTCCTGCTCACAGTGTTCAGCTAGATCCGTTCCTGCTATTTACATTTAGTGCAGTCAGTGCGTCCTGCTCACAGTGTTCAGCTAGATCTGTTCCTGCTATTTACATTTAGTGCAGTCAGTGCGTCCTGCTCACAGTGTTCAGCTAGATCCGTTCCTGCTATTTACATTTAGTGCAGTGCGTCCTGCTCACAGTGTTCAGCTAGATCCGTTCCTGCTATTTACATTTAGTGCAGTGCGTCCTGCTCACAGTGTTCAGCTAGATCCGTTCCTGCTATTTACATTTAGTGCAGTGCGTCCTGCTCACAGTGTTCAGCTAGATCTGTTCCTGCTATTTACATTTAGTGCAGTGCGTCCTGCTCACAGTGTTCAGCTAGATCTGTTCCTGCTATTTACATTTAGTGCAGTCAGTGCGTCCTGCTCACAGTGTTCAGCTAGATCCGTTCCTGTTATCTTCCTACTGACAGGCAGGCTTGTCTGGTTACAGTATATAAAGCTACCTGAAGAAAATTACAGGTGTTCTATCCCAGCTTAGTGCAGCTACAGGCCATTAGTATGTCTGGAAGGCCAAGAAGGAGAGGCAGACAGTCACAAGCCAATAAGAGAGGGCAAGCAGGCTCTGTGTCTAGTGCTGGTCGTGGAGACGGTGCATCCTCATCAGCCCGTGGCCATGGGACACGCTTGGCCTTTTTTTCGGCAGCTGGCCGTGTTGAGCCGCAACATGCAGAAAACTTGGTCGAGTGGATGACCAAGCCGTCCTCATCCTCCTCATCCTCTCTCACCCATGCCCAGGGTGCTTTGTCTGGCAAAGCAGCGGCCTCTTCCCTCAGCTCAATGTCATCAGTGACTCCTTCCCTAGCTCCACCATGTCCTCATGAGGATTCCCTCGAACTGTTTGACCACAGTGTTGGGTACATGCTCCAGGAGGATGCCCAGCGTTTGGAAGGCTCTGATGATGATACTGAGCTCGATGAAGGCAGTAACATGAGCACGGACAGAGGGGGTGCCCAAGAAGGACAGCAATCTGGCAGTCATGCTCCCCCTGCTGCAGCATACTGCCAGGTTTGCTCCAGTGATGAGGAGGGAGGGGATGATGAGGTCACTGACTCAACGTGGGTGCCTGATAGGAGAGAGGAGGAGGAGGAGGAGGCGGCACATCACCAACGAGGCAGGATGCCCTCCAGGGGCCAGCCTAAGGGCAGCACATTGACTGCATCACACCCCAAAGCTCCACATGTGCAGGGCGCTGCAGTCTCTGCGCGTTATTCAAAAAGTTCTTTGGTGTGGGCCTTTTTTGAGACGAGTGCATCAGATCGCACCGCTGCTATTTGCAACATATGTCTCAAGCGTATCTCGCGTGGCCAAAACATCTCCCGCTTGGGTACCACATGCTTGACCAGACATATGTTGACCTGCCATGCAGTTCGTTGGCAAGCATATCTAAAAGACCCGCACCAAAGAACAAAGAGGATCTCTCCTTGCTCCTCATCAGCTGAGATTTCCAACCCCACTAGACCTTCAGTCCTCTCTGAGACCTGCAGTGAGAGGAATGAAGGTGTAGAATTAGGTGTGTCACAGCCAAGTACTTGTGGGCAATCTGCTTTTGGTACACCGACGCCAGATTGTACCAGGCAAATTTCCCTGCCCCAGCTGCTGCACCGCCGAAAGAAGTTTGCTCCCAGCCATCCACATGCCCAGCGGTTGAATGCTAGCTTGGCAAAATTGCTAGCACTTCAACTGCTGCCTTTTCAGTTGGTAGACTCTGCCCCCTTCCGTGAGTTTGTGGAATGTGCGGTTCCTCAGTGGCAGGTACCCAAACGCCACTTTTTCTCACGGAAGGCGATTCCAGCTCTCTACCGGCATGTGGAAGGCAATGTCCATGCCTCGCTGGACAGGGCGGTCAGCGGTAAGGTGCATATTACCGCTGACTCATGGTCCAGCAGGCATGGACAGGGACGTTACTTAAGTTTCACGGCGCATTGGGTGACTCTGCTGGCAGCTGGGAAGGATGCAGGACAAGGTGCAGTAGTGTTGGAGGTTGTTCCGCCACCACGCCTCCAAAATGCTGATTGTGACACACCTCTCTCCTCCACCCCCTCCTCTTCTTCTTCCTCCATGGCCTCTTCCTCGGAACCAGCGGTGCTCCGTAGGCGTTCAAGGGGCTACGCAAGTACGCAGGCCAAAAGATGCCATGCGGTGCTTGAGCTGGTGTGCTTGGGGGACAGGAGCCACACTGGGGCAGAGGTTCTGTCAGCTCTGCAGGGGCAGGTTCAGAGGTGGTTGAAGCCACGCCAACTTAAGGCAGGAATGGTGGTTTGCGACAATGGCACCAACCTCCTCTCTGCCCTCCGACAGGGACAACTGACCCATGTGCCCTGTTTGGCTCACGTCCTTAACTTGGTGGTGCAGCGGTTCTTGGGCAGGTACCCGGGCTTACAGGATGTCCTGAGGCAGGCCAGGAAAGTCTGTGTGCATTTCCGCCGGTCATATAATGCCAGTGCTCGGCTGACGGACCTCCAAAAGGAGTTTAACCTGCCCAAGAACCGCCTAATCTGTGACATGCCCACCAGGTGGAACTCGACATTGGCCATGCTGCAGCGGCTGCACACGCAGCAGAGGGCCATAAATGAGTACCTGTGTGACTATGGCACCAGGACAGGGTCAGGGGACCTTGGTTTTTTTTCCCCACGCCAGTGGGCCATGATCAGGGATGCATGCACTGTCCTGTCACCATTCGAGGAGGCCACGAGGATGGTGAGCACTGACAGTGCATGCATCAGTGACACTGTCCCCCTTGTCCACCTGTTGGAGCACACGCTGCGTGGAATAATGGACAGGGCACTTGAGGCAGAACAGAGGCAGGAAGAGGAGGACTTCCTTAGCTCTCAAGGCCCCCTTTATCCAGACAGTGTTCCTGCGTGCCCGCCGATCACACAGGAAGAGGACGAGGAGGAGGAGGAGGAGGAGGAGGAGGAAGATTGTGTCAGTATGGAGGTGGAGCCTGGCACTCAGCATCAGCAGTCTTTAAGGGATCAGTCCCAAGGAACACATGGACTTGTACGTGGCTGGGAGGAGGTGGCTGCGGACGTTGTTGTCCTTAGTGACCCAGAGGACTCCGGACCGAATGCCTCAGCAAACCTACGCTGCATGGCCTCCCTGATCCTGCAAAGCCTGCGTAAGGATCCTCGTATTCGTGGTATCAAGGAGAAGGACCAATACTGGCTGGCAACCCTCCTTGATCCACGTTACAAGGGTAAGGTTGCGGACCTTATCTTGCCATCGCAGAGGGAGCAGAGGATGAAACATCTTCGGGAGGCCTTGCAGAAAGGTCTGTGCAACGCGTTCCCAGAGACTGGGAGGTTACAAACTCCTGTTTCTGGACAACGTGTTGCTGAGGCTTCGGTCAGTCAAAGAAGGAGCGGTGGAGAAGGTGGCCGTCTGACCGATGCGTTCAGACAATTTTTTGGTCCGCAGCCCCAAGGTATGATCGGTTCCAGCAACCATCGCCAGCGTCTGTTTTACATGGTGCAGGAATACCTAGGGGCAAGATCAGACTTGGACACCTTTCCCACCGAAAATCCTCTGGGTTACTGGGTCTTGAGGATGGATCACTGGCCAGAGCTTGCACAGTATGCAATTGAGCTACTGGCCTGTCCTGCATCCAGCGTTCTTTTGGAACGCACATTCAGTGCTGCTGGAGGCGTGGTAACCGATCACAGGGTGCGTCTGTCCACTGACTCGGTCGATCGGCTGACCTTCATAAAAATGAATCAGTCTTGGATCACCACCAGCTACCAAGCACCTGATGCTGATGTAACTGAATAATTTTTTTCAGATCCCTTCAAAGACTGCCTATGCTGATGCTGAGTGACTATCCCTGAGTAATTATCCTCTTCCTCCTCAATCATCACGCTGATAGCTTGTAAGAACATTTTTGGTTCTGGGCGCCACCACCAGTGCCTAAGGCACAATTTTTCAGCCCCTGTATAACAGGGGCGTGTAATTACAATTTTTGATGTAATACTTTGCAGCAGGGCTCGTTCCTGCATTCCAACTAGAGTGTCTGTGAGGGGTTGCAGTGTTGTGGCACCAGCACCAGTGCCTAAGGCCCAATTTTTCTGCCCCTGTCTAACAGGGGCGTGTAATTACAATTTTTGATGCAATACTTTGCAGCAGGGCTCGTTCCTGCGTTCCAACTAGAGTGTCTGTGAGGGGTTGCAGTGTTGTGGCACCAGCACCAGTGCCTAAGGCCCAATTTTTCTGCCCCTGTCTAACAGGGGCGTGTAATTACAATTTTTGATGCAATACTTTGCAGCAGGGCTCGTTCCTGCGTTCCAACTAGAGTGTCTGTGAGGGGTTGCAGTGTTGTGGCACCAGCACCAGTGCCTAAGGCCTAATTTTTCAGCTCCTGTTCAACAGGGGCATGTAATTACAATTCTTGATCTAATATTTCACAGCAGGGCCCTGTGAGGGCTTACAGTGTTTTGGCCACAGCAACACCTAAGGCCCAAATTTCTGCTGAGTATATAGGGCAGGACCCTACTTTCAAACATCTAACTTACAAACGATTCCTACTTGCAAACGGAAGGAGACAACAGGAAGTGAGATGAAATCTACCCCTAGGAAGGGAAATTCTCTCATGTAAGAGTTAATATGGGAAAACAATTTCTCCTTTCCACTGATGCTTTCCAATCCTTGTTCCACAAAAAAAACCAAATTTTCAAAAAACATTTTTCATTGGGACAAAAAAGTGAGGTGAAATCTTCTGAAGAGGAGGAAAGACGCAAAACAAATGTCACAGGGGTGATAACCCTTCCCTATGTTTTCCAAAAAGCTTAGAAAAGATTTTTTGGCTGGAGCTAAACACGTTAAAAATGTTCAAAATTACAAACAGATTCTACTTAACAACAAACCTACAGTCCCTGTCTTGTTTGCACCGCCTGTATACTGCTGTTCAGAGTATATAGGGACCTTTCCTTATTTTAATTTGGGTGCGGGGTTCCCCTTAATATCCATACAAGACCCAAAGGGCCTGGTAATGGACTGGGGGGTACCCATGCCGTTTGTCTCACTGATTTTCATCCATATTGCCAGGACCCGACATGACATTAAACCCGCAAGCAGTTTTAAATGAGATTTTTTCCTTTAAAAATGACATTTGGTGCAGGGACTGTTCTAAACATGGGAAACACGCGTCACTTTACAGGCATACTATAGACACCCCCCAGGTACGATATTTAAAGGAATATTTCACTTTTTTTTTTTTACTTTAAGCATCATTAAAATCACTGCTCCCGAAAAAACGGCCGTTTTTAAAAGTTTTTTTTGCATTGATACATGTCCCCTGGGGTAGGACCCGGGTCCCCACACCCTTTTTAGGACAATACCATGCAAATTAGCCTTTAAAATGAGCACTTTTGATTTTGAACGTTCGAGTCCCATAGACGTCAATGGGGTTCTAACGTTCGTGCGAACTTGCGGTCCGTTCGCGGGTTCTGGTGCGAACCGAACCGGGGGGTGTTCGGCTCATCCCTAATTATCACACAGGTGATACTAATTTAAAAAATGCTTTAAAAAAAACCCTTTCATCAATAATACTGACCCTGAGCTTTGACCTATACCTTTCACCCTGACCTTCACCTTTTGACCCTTGCCTTAACCCTAACAGTAACCCTGGTACTGACCTAGATCTAACCTTGATCTATTTTTTAATATTTTAATGTTTTTTGCACTGATCAATGTGTTCTGGTAGGGGGGCAATCCCACTGTCAGAACACAAAGACACAGTGAGGGAGATTGCCATACTAACATTCCCTGTGTTAGTAAGCCAGCTAGTTGAATAAAAATAAATGTTATGTGTGTGCCAGGCTTATGAATTTCTGATTGGCTTCTGCCCAAAAGGAAGGGTAGGGTGTTGCTCTGACTGGCTGCAGAGAGACTGAAAGGCTGACAACTAGGCTCTGGGTAATTTTAGGATTTAAATATAAATGAAAACGGCGCATGCGTGGCAGCTTCTAAGATGGCCGCGAGTCACTGAAGCTCCGCGCCACCACGGCCCTACGGAGTTCACCGGAGCTAACAGAGCGGGCTCAGACACGTTAAACCGGGCTCATAGTGTGGGGGAGACCTCCCGGAATCAGTGGAGCAAAACGGCGCTAGCCAGAAGAAGTTTAAACGGCCAGATGACCGCGGCGCCCGGCCCGGTCAGCTATGCCAAGATGGCGGCGGCAGCATGAGGCACACGCAGCACAGGGGAAGAAGAAGATTCAATTGCAGATCAGGATGTTCGGTCCCCACTGTCACCAGGTACCGATTTCCCTCCTCTGCCTATGGGAACCTCTCCTGCTTCCACAGAATCCCTGCTAGGCAGGTTACAGGGTGGTCCCCCCACCACTCCTATACTGGACCCGCACACAGGCATGTTACTGTCTCACACAGAGGATTCCAATAACTCCCCTGTCCCCACAGACTTTCCTTCCATGATGGAGGCTTTCTCCCACTTGCTCTCTCAGAGCCTGGCCAGAAATGCTGATCACATCACCTCCTCCATACATGCTGATCTGCAGCAATTAGGGCAGCGTATGGATTTCATTGAAAAGAGAGCTTATCAAGCCACAGCCCGTATAAATCAAAACTCAGATAGAATTCAAGATATACAAGAACAACTGGACACTGCTCTTGCTAAAGTCGATGACCTCGAAAATCGCTCAAGACGCTACAATTTTAGAATTCATGGCCTACCTGAGACTGAGAAAGATGTCAGTTCGGCAGTAAAAACCTTGATGAAGGATCTCATCCCAGATATAGCTGAACATCGCACAGAACTGGATAGGGCGCACAGAGCACTACAACCTCCCCGCTCAGACGGTCTTCCAAGAGACATTATTGTGAAACCCCACTATTTTGCCATCAGGGAAGAAATTATGAGGAGAGCAAGGGGAACAGATAATCTAAAATTACTGGGCCACAAAATTCAAATATTCGCAGATTTGTCACCCTATACAGTGCAGAAGAGACGTTCTCTGAAACCTTTATTACATCTGCTTACAGAGAGAGCCATAACATACAGATGGGCATTCCCCCTGAGATTGAACTTTTCCTATAGAAACAAACATTATGGCTTCTCATCGCTCGCTGAAGGAGAAAGGTTATTTCATCATCTGGGACTACTCCCGCAGGGCCCGAATTCTACACCGGAAGGAAGAAGCACCCCGTCATCAACCAAGCGTCCGCCGCCGGCAAGCCCTCTGCAACCCACATGGTTAAAGCAGAACTCCAAACGCTCCAAAGAAAGCATCCCACCCTGAAGTTTTTGGATCCGTAGGGATACTTCTGAAGTCCCGGGTTTTCACTTTTTCCTTTGACTCACAGGCCTTAAGAACAGCTCCTCCAGCCCTGCCATTTACTACAGCACGGTCTACCTTGACTTTGGACAGACAGGATGCTCAAGCATAGTAGAGCTTGAGACCCACAATTCAATAGGGGTAGTATCGGTTGCAGGGGGGGGAGGGACAGAACATACTTCGACCCCTACAGGGTTTTGGCTGAGGTGGAGGGGGATGGGTTATTATCCGGATATACAATGCTATTAATGATTATGGGTGATAACTTTTCTGCTAGCATACATATGCAGAGGAGGTCCAATGGTTTCATATCAATGAGGTAATAACAACTGTTGGGAATGGAAACTCTGCGGGTGGGTTTTGGCGTGTGTGGGGATTTTGGATGAGGGGCTGACCTCCCCCCCTGGCCTCTCCTGATATGGGACGGGGCCTGGGGGGGAGGGATCTCCCTCGCAGGGAGCGGGTGGTGTGGTGCGGTTAAGGTTCAGATGTTATGTTTGAGGTTTTGATAACCGTTAGACCGGTTTTGGTCTCAGTTCGCAAGTTCACTTTAAATGGTTATGTAACTCAGGTGATGGGGCCGTGGTGGACTCAATGCTCACCTTGTATGTCCCGGGAGGGCATTTTTGCCCCTGGTCCCAGGGCTAACTTCCCCACTAGTAAGGGGACGGCACTAACGGGTTAGGAGGCTCAGAATGCCTGGTACATTCTGCCTCGGGAATGGGGGGGTTTGGGGACTCCCGAATTAACTGCTTAGATATTTATCACGCGTTACTTGATAAGAGCGATACAATATTGCTTAATATAATGATTACAATTTCTCTCCTTCTCTTTTGCATCTCTTTCTTCTACTTCCTGATCTCTATACTTCCGATTGAATACAGGTCTTGGAGCCGCAGATGGTCTCTCCTCCCAGGTCCCGCATTGGTTCGAGTCACTGGATCACCACCATGTGAAACAGATCCTCCCGACCAACTAGGTAAGACTCTCTATACAATCATAGCACCACAAGGTACACCTCATGATTGATCAGTCTAAGACTATTGCATCTCTTCAGATTATTTCCAATAACACCCAGGGGTTAAACTCGCCCATTAAGCGTAGGAAGACATTTCAACTTTATAAATCCATGCATGCTGACATTCTCTTCTTACAAGAGACACACTTCCCCATTTCCTACCAACCAAAATTTTTACATCACCATTATCCCCAATTTTTCTTATCCTCCGCGCCTACCAAAACGAAGGGAGTAGCGATATGCTTTGCTAAACACATTAATATTTCCCAGTCGGAAGTGATCACTGATCCACAGGGTCGTTATATCCTGGTATCGGGGCATATCGACGGGGAATTCTATACTTTTGTATCGTACTATGCCCCGAACAAGGGACAGAAAATGTTTTTTGAATCACTGATGATCAAGCTACGACCTCATTTGAAAGGTACAATCTTCCTCGGAGGGGATACGAATGTTGCTTTTGATTTTTCACTGGGACTATCCGGTTCTGGTAAACCTAAACCCAAGTGTCCCTCTAGGCAGAGTGTCCAAATAGCTGAAATATTACAGGAGGCGGGTCTCATTGATATCTGGAGGGAAACTAACCCTCACGTTAAAGATTACACACATTATTCTGCACCCCACAGATCACACGCCAGGATTGATCATATTTTTACTTGCTCATATTCGGTCCCCTTGATACTGAAATCTAAGATTGTAGATTCACCCATATCGGACCACTCGATGGTCACGGTAAGTTTCAGAAAGCCATCAGGGCGTAATAACCCCCCAAGATGGAGACTACAGGAATCCATACTAAGTGACCCTATTCAGTGCACAATATTAGAAAACTCCATTAAGGAATATTTTCAAATTAACATGACCCCAGATGTCTCACCGGAAGTGATCTGGGCAGCGCACAAACCAGTGATCAGGGGGAAGATAATGCAAATGGCGGCGAAACTAAAGGCGGAACTTAGGGCAGACACATTAAAACAATCGGAAGAATTAAGGTTTTAGCTAGGGCACATAAAAGGGCACCCACTGTTGAATCCCTGGCAAAGCTGGATAGGGCCAGGGCTCTCCTCAACCTTACTCTGACCACTGCGGCAGAAAAACATCTCAGGTGGACGGGAGCGAAATTTTACAGCCAAAAACATAAGATAAGCGCCAGATTAGCGGTTAAGATAAGTCCGAAACATCGGGCATTAGCATTCCCTAAAATTAAGCTCCAATCATGGGATATAACACAAAATCCAAGTAAGATTATGGAGGAATTTTTTACCTTCTTCCATGATCTGTATAAGTCTAAAGCATCTGCGGGAGGTAAGCTTAGGCAGGAGTTTCTTAACTCCCTGACCCTACCAGCGCTAACACAGTCACATAAGGACCTAATGGAAGAGCCCTTCACCCAGGAAGAAGTTCTTGACACCATGAACTCATTGAAGCTTGGATCCTCCCCTGGCCCAGACGGGTTCTCCAACGGCTATTACAAAAAATTCGGAACTACGCTAGTTCCACACTTGACGAAATTCCTGAACTCCCTTAGAGAAGGAGGACCACTGGGCTCTGAATTGAATGCTGCGTACATAACAGTAATCCCCAAGCCAGGGAAGGATCCAAGCGAAATAAGGAACTATCGCCCAATCTCCCTAATTAATAACGATGTCAAAATTCTAACGAAGATCTTAGCAAACAGAATGTCCAGCTTCATTATGTCCTATATACACAAAGACCAGGTAGGTTTCATACCTGGCAGACATCAAATTAGACGGACCATTGATATAGTATCTCTTCTGAAGTCGAGCTGGGATGGGGGACAGCCACAAAAGGGGTTTATTCTATCAATCAATCTACATAAAGCGTTCGACTCTATTGACTGGGAATACCTGTCTGATATTCTGCAAAGGTGGGGTTTTGGTAGTATTTTCCTAAATATAATCAAGTCTCTGTACTCAAACCCTTCGGCGCAAGTTCGTCTCATGGGCAGATACTCGGCTTCGTTACCTATCAATAGGGGTACCAGACAGGGATGCCCACTTTCTCCCCTCCTATTCGCTATTGCGATAGAGACATTAGCTATAGCCATCAGAACAAACCCGGATGTCAAGGGGGTGAGGTGTGGGGATCAGGAACACAAATGCGCTTTATACGCAGATGACTTACTGCTGTACATCTCCTCTCCCCTGATATCCACCCCAGTAGTGTGCAGGATACTAAGAACCTTCAGTAAAATCTCAGGCCTGACGGTGAACATGACTAAATTGGTGGCCTTAAATATTACGGTGCCGGCAGAAATTCTCTCACATCTTAAACACAGCTTTGAGTTCTCTTAGGCTGATACGGCTATCCCCTATCTGGGAATTCATCTGACCCCTGAGATAGGGGGATTATTTAAAGCTAATTATCCTCCCATGATACTGAAATGCAGACAAGAATTAGATAAATGGGCTAAATATGGTCTTTCCTGGGTAGGAAGAGTAAACGCTATCAAGATGACATTGCTTCCCCGCCTCCTGTATTTATTTCGCTCTCTCCCAATCCCTCTAACAAAAGGTTTCCTTAAAAAACTACAATCGGCAATAATCCGCTTTGTTTGGGGAAGTAAGGGTTACAGATGCCCATCCACTGTGCTTCTACGCTTACGATCGCAGGGAGGTCTGTATTTGCCTGATCTCTGGGGTTATTATCGGGCTGCTCAATTATCGCAGATTTCCCTAATTTTTGGAAAGGGCTCAAAACCTGATTGGTTGTCTATGGAAAGGCAGGCTACTCCTCGTAACACCATAGACTTTCTCTTATGGTGTGACCCCAAAAGCAGACCAGCCATCCTGGCTCCCACCTTATCTCACTCAATCGCACTTTGTAATAAACTTTTCACTCAAACATCTCTAATTTCTCCACTTAGACCTCTGTCACACATATTTAATAACACAGCATTTCCACCAGGGCTAAACATTCAGGCGTTTAAGTGGTGGACAGACAAAGGACTCTACAGAATAGGACACTATCTAACAGCGACGGGTCCCATTAATCTAAATTATTGTAAACGAACATTGGAAATGCCTGATTCTGAGAGGTACAGATTTAACCAAATACTTCACTTCATACAATCAATTTGGTACAACAAACAAGTAGCTCCCTCGATTACACCATACGAACAGTGGTGCTCTAACCTAGATGGACCAAAAGGGGGGATCTCGATAATATACACAGCTCTCATGTCTAATTCGGACAAACCAGCATATGCCTGGACTTGGGAGGAGGACTTGAGTGGATCTTGGACTTTAGCGGACTGGTTCAGAGGATGGAACCGCTCTTATAAAGGTATATACAATATCTCTCTGATAGAAGCTAGCTTAAAGGTGATGGCAAGATGGTACTATGTACCTGCTAAGTTGGCTATGTTCTATCCTGGGACTTCTCCAACCTGCTTCAGAGATTACAAACTGGAAGGCACTATGCTACATGTTTGGTGGACTTGTCCGCGCATTAGAACCTACTGGAAGAAAATATTCAGTATGATGGGCAGCATACTGAGTATACGTATATATCACCTGACCCAACTATAGCATTACTCAATCATACCATACCGGACTTACCTAAAAGTTCCCAGAAGTTAGCCTTCTTTATTTTATTGGGAGCAAAACTTACCATAGCAAAGGCCTGGAAAAGGCACACAGTGTCCTTTCAATGTTGTAAAAGGAAGGTAACATGGATAATGTCCCAGGAGAAGATAGTAGCGAAACTGTTGGATACGGTTGAGAAATTCAATATCACTTGGGAACCATGGGCGCAATACTGTAATATTCCACTCTTTCCGGGTATGGAGATGGGACCAGGAAACTTACATAATTTACAGTAACGATAACTTTTCTCTCGCCTTTCTTTTCTTCCTCTAACACGTTTTCCTCCCTCTAAGAAAGGGGCTATCGAGCCTCTTCGGTATGTACTGGCCTCTCTTGGCCCTTTATTTACGTTATATGCATCAAGACACATTCCTGATGGGGTATTCCATAGGTTATGCTTACTGGAAATCTGGTAACATACTGTCTTTTTTTCGGAAGGGATGAATTAATCATTCCATACCGTAGACAATATCTAGACACGCGAAGTAGACACATACACAAAACGGAGCACACAGGAGAGACACATAACAAGATAAGATGCTTTTTTTGTACATACAATGGATAGGTTACATAAATTTAATACAGGGATCTCTTGTTCTGAGTTTACATACTTTATCAGCATAACATAGTTCTAGGTCTTAATTAGTACCAAGCTTGGTGTGGTGACTATAAGGACAATACAGGGAATAGGATCCGGTTGGGGGGAGCCTTTGGTCATCCCAGGTGGGCACAGCAAGAACCCTGACCGGGTGCCCGAGGGGGGGAGAGGTCTTCCTTCCACAGGATACAAGCGTAGGCACCTGTAGTCACTCACTGCGGAGATATTTAACTTTGTCTGCTGGAAACAAAATTTATTGCAATTTCTATGACTACAAGAAAGCTAGATGTATGTTTATTAGGTTTTTCTTACCCCTGTATCTCACATATACTATGTAACGGGTACATTTACATTACTGTTTGTGTAAAAAACTCAATAAAACAATTTTCAAAAAAAATAAAAAAATATATAAATGAAAACTTACCCATGTTGGGTATTTTTTAGATACTAAAGCCTCGTACACACGATTGGATTTTCCTCACACAAAGCGTCAGACTTTTGTCCGAAGGGCGTTGGCCATGAACTTGTCTTGCATAGAAACGGCACACAATTGTCAGTCAACAGACAAACAAACATGAACATAGTGACGTACTACGTGGCTTTTCAGCTCATTAGCGCCACCCTTTGGGCACCTTCTGCTAATGTTGTGTTTGGTGAGCATTGATTCTGAGCATGCGTGTTTGTACCTTGGACTTTTGTCTGACGAGCTTGTGTACACACTATCGGAAAATCTGACAACAGACAGTTGTCCGTGGAAATTTATAAGCCTGCCATCCAACATGTGTCCACAGAAAATCCGACAACAATTGTCCGATGGAACGTACAAACGGTCGGACTTTAGGCCAACAGTCTGTCAACACACAATTTGCGTCGGAAAATCCGATCGTGTATATGAGGCTTTATGCTGATTGCCTGTTTTTCCACCATAGCATAAAATCCTTTACTTCTATTTTTCTGTATAAAGACTTTAATGTAACAATGAGAAACAATGACACATTCAGTGTTCTACCGTAACTTTTTAAAATTAATTTGTTGCTGTATTTTTATTGATTTAAGATTAGCCTAATCAAATCTTACTAGACAACTTTATTTTCTATATTGTGCATCAAAGTCTGATATAGCTTATGTTTGAATTAGAGTGAATATAATTATATACCAAGCTCATAGAAATGGACAGAATAAAGAATAGATGATAGCATTGAATATTAGTAGCTGAACTGCAAATGATGAGAAAATTAATTTACTGGAAGTCAGAACGATATAAAAGAAATAGCCTGGCAGACAGAGATAATTTAAACAAACTGAATTTCTTATAAAATATAGAGCGGACTCATCTAAATAGAAATTGCTTAAGTCCCACTTTTTAATTGTGTCACTAAAATGTAATCCAATGTCATAATTTTGCTGTATCAGGAGAGAATGGGGGATATCTACAAAATTCACACATGCTGAAAACCAGGAAGATTCTGTCACCTGAATATATTTAAATAGTAGAAGTATTTTTTTCTGAATTGTGAATTATTACATTAAAACATTATTCTTTCTACTAGTATGCAAGGAAATTTTCAATAAAACATGTTTTTAGCTTAGTGAGCCTGTGGCCAGGTTGTAGATATTGTGGTATTTACTTATTAACCGCTTGCCGACCTGCCACCGTCATTATACTGCGGAAGGTTGGCCCGTCTGCGTGAATCGCCATAAGTGTACGTCGGCCACTTTAAGAGCAATAGCAAGCCACACGCGATCGCTTCACAGAGAGACAGAATGGGGATCTGTCAATGTAAACAAACAGATCCCTGTTCTGACAGGGGAGTAGAGAGAGATCGTCTGCTCTAAGTTATCAGGAACAGTGATCTCTCTCTCTCTACTCCCAGTCAGTACACTCCCCCCACAGTTAGAAACCCCTCCCTAGGGAATACTTAACCCCTTGATCGCCCCACTAGTGTTAATTGCTTCCCTGCCAGTGTCATTTGTCCAGTAATCAGTGGCTATTTTTAGCACTGATCGCTGTATAAAAAGTGGCCAATCTGCCCGCTGCAATGTCGCAGTCACTGATCATCTCCATTCCAAAAAAATAATAATAAAAATGCCATAAATATATCCCAAATTTTGTAGACCCTATAACTTTTGTGCAAACCAATCAATATACGCTTAATGCAATTTTTTTACCAAAAATATGTAGAAGAATACATATTGGCCTAAACTGATGAAGAAATTTGTTTGTTTTTTTTTTTTATTATTTATTTTGGATATTTATTATAGAAAAAAGTAAAAAATATTGGTTTTTTTTTTTCAAAATTGTCGGGTTGTTTTTGGTTATAGCGCAAAAAATTAAAACCGCAGAGGTGATCAAATACCACCAAAATAAAGCTCTATTTGTGGGCTGAAGTGGTTAAAGCTGAACTGTATTGCTTCTTGAGTGGATCAGTCCTTACATAGTAGGTAAGGTTGAATAAAGACAACAGTCCATCCAGTTCAACCTGTGTAGGTGTACGTGATTCAATGTCGATAATCATTTCCCATATCAATGAATGTTGTGCTCTTTAAGGTGCACGTCCAAGAGTCTTTTAAAAAATATCAATACTCCCCGCTGACACCACCACTTATGGAAGAGAGTTCCACATTCTTACCACCCTGACAGTCAAAAAACCCCTGCACTGCTTAAGGTTAAACCGCTTCTCCTCCAATCTCATTGTGTTGCCCTGTGTCCTCTTACACCCCCTGAGAATGGACAGCTTTTTCCTATGCTGGGATCACCATTGAGGTATCATGTCCCCTCTCAAGCATCTTTTCCCCAGAGAAAATAAATTTAGTGCTTGTAGTCTTTCCTTGTATTTGAGGTCCTCAAGTCCCCTTATTAATTTAGTTGTCCTTCATTGGACTCTCTCCAGCTCCAGCACATCCCTTCTGAGGACTGGTGACCAGAACTGGACAGAATACACCATATGTGGCTGAACCAGAGTTTTATAAAGTGGCAGGACTATAGTTTCATCTCTGGAGTATATGCCCTTTTTTATGCATGCTAATATTCTGAAGGCTTTGGTAGCTGCAGCTTGACATTGCATGCTATTGCACAGTCTATCTTCCACTAAGACTCACAGATCTTTCTCCATCCTTGACTCCCCCAGCGGTTCTCCCCCCCAGTGAGTAGCTTGCATTTATGTTCTTAGCCCCCAAGTGCATTATTTTACATTTCTCCGCATTATACCTAATTTGCTATGTAGTTGCCCAC
The DNA here is from genome assembly GCA_037952835.1 of Lithobates septentrionalis. Taxonomy (NCBI): domain Eukaryota; kingdom Metazoa; phylum Chordata; class Amphibia; order Anura; family Ranidae; genus Lithobates; species Lithobates septentrionalis. The sequence continues at coordinate 1,096,272 of JBBDGP010000999.1, read as the reverse complement.
TCTATTATTTTGTTCAGGTAATTCTGTAAAATTTCTATATCCTGCTGTGAAGTTATTGCACTGCTTATGTTTGTATTGTCTGCAAAAACTTAGATTGAGCTATGTATCCCTTCCTCTATGTCATTTATGACTACATAAAACAGAATTGGTCCCAAGACAGAACCTTGAGGTACCCCACTTACCACTCCAGACCAAAGTACACGTTATTTAACACTACCCTTTGGACGCGTCCCTGTAACCAGTTTTCTATCCAAGAACAAGCCTTATGGTCCATGCCTGCAGACCTCAGCTTGTAGGTTAAGCATTTATGGGGAACTGTATTGAATGCTTTTGCAAAATCCAGATAGAACACATCCACAGGCCTCCCCCTATCTAGATGGCAGCTCACTTCCTCGTAGATTGTTAACAGATTGGTCTGGCAAAAACAACCCTTCGTAAACCCATGGCGATTACTACTAATGATACTGTTTTCATCAGCAAATTCCTGAATATAGTCTCTTATCATCCCTTCCAATAATTTACCTACTACTGATGTTAGACTGACTGGCCTGTAGTTCCCCGGAATATGTCCATGCTCTTTTTTGAATATTGGTACCACAGTGGCTTTTCTCCAATTAGCTGGTACAATTCCTGTAAGTATGCTATCCATAAAGATTAGGAACAATGGTCTAGCTATAACCCGACTGAGTTCTTTGAGGACTCCCGGGTTTAAGCCACCTGGTCCTGGTGATTTATTTGTGTTAAGCTTATCTAGTCTTTCCTTGACTCCATCCTCTGTCCGCCACGAGGGTATATCATGTGTAGGGATGAGTCGAACACCCCCCTGTTTGGTTCGCACCAGAACATGCGAACAGGCAAAACATTTGTTTAAACACACGAACACCGTTAAAGTCTATAGGACACGAACATGAATAATCAAAAGTGCTCATTTGAAAGGCTTATATGCAAGTTATTGTCATAAAAAGTGTTTGGGGACCTGGGTCCTGCCCCAGGGGACATGGATCAATGCAAAAAAAAGTTTTAAAAATGGCAGTTTTTTCGGGAGCAGTGATTTTAATAATGCTTAAAGTGAAACAATAAAAGTGTAATATTCCTTTAAATTTCGTACCTGGGGGGTGTCTATAGTATGCCTGTAAATGGGCACATGTTTCCCATGTTTAGAACAGTCTGACAGCAAAATGACATTTCAAAGGAAAAAAAGTCATTTAAAACTACTCGCGGCTATTAATGAATTGTTGGTCTGACAATACACATAAAAATTCATTGATAAAAACGGCATGGGAATTCCCCACAGGGGAACCCCGAACCAAATTTTTTTTAAAAATGGCGTGGGGAGTCCCCCCAAAATTTAATACTGGGCCCTTCAGGTCTGGTATGGATATTAAGGGGAACCCCGGCCAAAGTTTTTTTTAAAAATGGCGTGGGGTCCCTCTCAAAATCTATACCAGACCCCTCAGGTCTGGTATGGATTTTAAGGGGAACCCCGTGCCAAAATTAAAAAAAACAATGGCTACCCCAAAGCACCCTTCCAATGTTGAGTGCATGTGGCCTGGTACGGTTCAGGAGGGGGGAGCACTCTCTCCACCCTCTTTTCCTGCTGCCTGCCAGATTGCGTGTGCTCGGATAAGGGTCTGGTTTGGATTTTTGGGGGGACCCCACACCATTTTTTTAAAAAATTTTGGCACGGGGTTCCTCTTAAAATCCATACCAGACCTAATGGGTCTGGTATAGATTTTGAGGGGGACCCCACACCATTTTTTTTTTCATTTTGGCCGGGGTCTCCCTTAATATCCATACCAGACCTGAAGGGCCTGGTATGGAATTTAGGGGGGCCCCCCACGCCATTTTTTTTTAAATTTTGGTTCGGAGTTCACCTGTGGGGGAATCCCCATGCCGTTTTTTTCAATGAACTTTTATGTGTATTGTCGGACCGGCAATTCATTATTAGCCGCGAGTAGTTTTAAATGACTTTTTTTTCTTTAAAATGTCATTTTGCTGTCAGACTGTTCTGAATACGGGAAACATGCGCCCCTTTGCAAGCATACTATAGACACCCCCCAGGTATGAAATTTAAAGGAATATTACACTTTTATTGTTTCACTTTAAACATTATTAAAATCACTGCTCCCAAAAAAACGGCCGTTTTTAAAACTTTTTTTGCATTGATCCATGTCCCCTGGGGCAGGACCCAGGTCCCCAAACACTTTTTATGACAATAACGTGCATATAAGCCTTTAAGATTAGCACTTTTGATTTTTCCCATAGACTTTTAAAGGGTGTTCCATGGCTTTCGAATTTGCCACGAACACCCCAAATTGTTCGCTGTTCGGCGAACTGGCAAACAGCCGATGATCGATTCGAACATGAGTTCGACTTGAACTTGAAGCTCATCCCTAATCATGTGATGTGTTACTAACAATACCCCTCCTTTTCCTGAAACTGAGGAGAAGAAAGCATTTAGTATAGTTGCCTTCTCTGTGTCATCTGTAACCATCCTCCAAGCATTGTCTTTTATGTGGGCAATGTGCTCTAATTTTTCTTTTTTACTGTTAATATATCTAAAGAATTCCTTTGAATTATTTTTACTTTACTCCACTATGTGTCTCTCGTAGTCTTTTTTAGTCACCCTGATTTCGTTCTAATGCCCTGTACTCATGGTCGGATTTTCCAACGGAAAATGTGCGATCGGAACTTGTTGTAGGAAATTGCAACCATGTGTGGGGTCCTTTGGACCTTTTCCATCGGATTTTCCGACACACAAAGTTTGAGAGCAGGCTATAAAATTTTCCGACAACAAAATCCAATTGCGTCGATTCCGACCGTGTATGGACAATACCGACGCACAAAGTGCCACGCATGCTCAGAAGAAATTCTGAGACGGAACTGCTCGGTCTGGTAAAATTAGCGTTCGGAATGGATATAGCACTTTCGTCACGGTGCAATGTTTGAAATTGTTTAATGCAGCACACTCTGTTCTTCTTTATAATGCTAGAAGAATGAAGTATTTTTGCTGCTCATACTCACTCAGAGTTCTCACAAACTTCTTTCTTTATTATTTATCGTGATTTCATCAATATATTTTGATTTGTCACATCTGACTAAAAATTTTTTTTGTTTGTATGTGTTTCAAGCCTGATCTTTTGTTTTTGTTTTTTTTTTTCCCCAGAATAGTTTTGGGTGTGTTTTGTGTGTCAAATTACCACAACACCATTATTATTGAGTATTATTTAATCTCAAGGCGGTTGCTTGGTGTTGGTGTCTCTTGTTAATTTCACATTGTATGTTTAAAATGTACCTGTCTCCTCACAAACAAACTGTCCTTTTTGAAGGAAAACACACATAGGCAAGTATAATTGAAACCAAAATTCCTTTATTAAGGGCTCATAACCAAACAAAGAGGGAGGCAACGCTGGATAAACATCAGAAATTGGTGAAGCCTATGGCCCCCAGGGCATACATCAATATTTTACTGCAAAATTGGTGGCCTGAGGAGTCCATATATAAGGGAGTGCAATCTGGTCCAGAAGTCCAAGAGAATCATGAACAGCAGCAGATGACATGTATGTCCCCAGGCTGTGGTCATACAAGAGCCTGTATCTTTTGTCAGACCAGACTGAACCCAGGGCCATCACTCTCTGGTCTTCCTTACACGCTTCCTTTCCGTCTGTGGCTCTGGTGTTGGAGGTGTGGCAGGAAGAGGAGTAGGACCTGGAGGAGCAGGAGGAGGAGGACCTGGAGGAGGGGGAGGAGGACCATGGGTGAGCTCACAAATGTGGCTTTCACATGTTAGTTGGCCCCTCAACCCCTTCTGTAGAGCTTCTAAAATGACACACTCACATAAGAGGCATTGGCCCTCCTCCATTTGCAGCATTTTGCAGGTTGTTATGGCAGCAAAATCCTCGTCCACACTGTGGGGTGTTCTGAGGGCCTCAGTAGCCTTCCAAAATAAGCCTATTGCAGCCTCCTCCAGGTTACTCCTCTTCCTGCCACTTTTTCTTTGAAGGAGGAGAGGAGGGACCTGGGTATCGGGCAGCCTGCTTGGCCCGGCCACCTCCTGGCTGAGACTTCCCTGTGTATGAAAAAGGGACATCGTTTTAGTTTGTGGTTCATCAATCACAATCAGAAATTAGTACTCCAAACTAACATCTATTCAACAATATTAATTTGACAACCAGAAATCTTAAGAAGAATGCTATACCTGGCTCAAGGGCTCCTCCACATATTGCTGCCTGGAAGGCCCAGGTTGGGCGTCAGAAGCCTCAGCTGGGGGGGAAGGAAGTGTGGAAGGAAGAGTGGAGAGTGCTGGCCTGGGTTCAGTCTGACCTGACAGAAAATGCAGTCTGTCATAGTACCACAGCCTGGGGACATAAATGTCATCTGCAGCTGCTGATCTCTGGGAATCCTGAACCTTCTTGCCCTCCCTTAGATAAGTGTTCCTCATGCCACCAATTAGGGTCTTCAAATAGGTGATGTCTGCCGTGGGGATCACTGGCTTCACAATTTCCAGCAATTGATCCAGCGCTGCCTTCCTCTTTGTTTGGTTCTTATAATTAGGGTGGTTTACCTGCCACAGACAGGGCAGCTCCCTGAACATATCTATGAATATGCTGAGAAACTCCTGATCCTTCAAGATATCCATTTTCTCTGCAAGACACAACACAAGACAAACCCTAATGTCAGCCTAAAGTCTCCTAATCTTGGCCCAATAGAGGCCTCAATCTAGAAGCAGTATAGGCCCAATTTTAAATCTTACCTTCGCTATCACGATCGGCGCCTCCAATACTCCTTCCTCCGCTCACAGATCGTACGTACTACGCACGCATGTTACGCTTTATATACACTGCGCATGCGTGAAACTCCGCCCGCCCCTGATGTTCTTTCTGGGCTATTCCTCGCCCCTTATCATTCGGCGCAGTGGGGGAAGAGCCCATGGCGGAGACACAACAGGTGCGTGCTAATTACATCAACGAGGAGGAGGAGGAAAGCCCAGAGCCAGAAACGTCCCGATCCCAGAGGAGACGATTTAAGGCCTCAAATATGTCCTTTGGGGAGATGTTGGAGATGGTGGACATACTGAAGTGGGCCGACTATGATGGGAAGTATGGACCTTACCCCAATCCCAATGTCAGAAAGGCCAAGATCATGACGAAAGTAGTCAAGAGTCTGCAGAAGAATTTTGGGGTACGACGGTCGAAAGATCAACTCAGGAAGCGGTGGTCAGACCTCAAATTAAAGGGAGCACGAGCAGTACAGAAGTATCAGGAGAGTGCTGCAAAAAAGTAAGTAGTTGTCCTGTGTTCCTCTTCTTTATTTTACGAACGTTCGTGCTGCTCCATGTGTTTTTCTTAACTGTTGTACATTTTAAAATGGCAACTTTCATGTTCATGGGCACAATATTCGTTCGTATGAAACATTGTTCGTTCGGCATAGATAACACAATGTTTTGGACATATGCATTTGAATACATTTTTGCTAGCCTACTTCTCGTCAAATAATTTTGGTGTCTAGAATGAAATGTAAACTAGATTCTGTGTAAGGAGAGGGCACTCAGCAGCTGTTTACACATCTGGACTGTGGAGCACTAGTGTGGGACACCAGAACACCCTTTTTATTAGGGGGTCCACACAGGTGCTCCAGAGTATACTATAGGGGTGACTCCATCTGTAAAGCTTGTACAAAACAGGTAAGTATTCAAGCTTGACAAAGGAAAAAAATATTTGTTCATCTTGCAACTCTGCCAAAATAGACAATTGTACCCCACTCCCAAGCAATGTTTCATATTCCTATTTCTGCCATCAAATATCTGTGTGCTAAGTATACCTATTTTTTTTTACATAGGGGAGAAAAGACTCGGAGGACACCACTCATCCGAGGAGACAACAGACCCCCCACCTCATGAGGAAGTGGAAATCCCCCAAAGTCAACAGGAGGAGGAGGAGGAAGGAGACGTGGTGGAAATTGTCACCACAACAGGAGAGTGTCTGCGAACACAGGCTCATGTAAGAGATGGATGTCGGCATATTTATAATACATGATGTTTTTTTTTTATATATTTCTAGGTGATCGTGATGTTGTGGAAGAAGGTCATTTCACCAGGGAGAGTGCCCAGATCCTGATCGGGGAGATCATGGGGTGTAATAGGGACTTGGAAAACATCCAGAAAAACATCAATGATGTTAAAAACAAAATGAGGAACATCATTAATGTTTTAGGGAGAGTTTAAAACCCCTCGAGTAGTAGTAGTTTCCATTTTTTGCACAAAAAATTGTTGCACCTTTTTTTACATAGTGTCGAAAAGCCAAATTTTGAAGATGCACACAGTGTGTCAACATGTGCTATCTGCCATCACGGGAGATCAATGCCTGCGTTTTGTGGGTGAAACCCCTTCCTCAATAATAAAGTAGCTGAGAGGAAGGGGTTGCACCCCCAAAACACGTCCATTGATCCCCAGTGATGGCAGCTAGCACATGTTGACATTCTGCAATTTGTGTGCATCTTTCAAATTTGGCTTTTCCAGGGGTGACTTCACCCCATCTGAAGGCAATATCAAACACAGTTTATAAATACTCATGTCTGATATTGCCTTCAATTTCTAACAAAGTTGGACTTTGTAAGTTCCAGATTTGTGTATTTCTTGTTGGTTTTAAACATGCCTGTTTTACCTTAAATGGACGTTTCTACTTTTATTAATGTGACCCAAAAAATTGTTATACAACAAACATGTTGGTTTATTTTAAAAACCTTTGATAAATGCACATGTGATTGTGCTTGTATAAAAAAGATTGGTAATCAAGAATGTGTGGATTCTTCTTTCAATGCTTGATACATTTTTTTGGTGGTAAAATTGGTGTTTTTTGTGACAATGGGGGTTAGTTCCTAAGGGCAAATCCACTTTGCACTACAAGTGCAGTTTCAGTGCAGTCTCAAGTGCACTTGTAGTGCAAAGTGTCTTTGCCTTTAGTAAATAACACACAACAATGCTTTCTAATGTTGCACAATCACGCCAGTTCAGAACTCCCCAAATTTATGTCAGGGTCAGCTAAAAGAAAGACAAGCAGTAAATGTCAGCAAATATTTTAGTCGTTAAAATTTGTTTTTTATTTTAAAAATGTCTCAGACATTGTCTGGCATATCGATGGCCCCCCTACCCGCAAAGTATTCCATGTATCTTACACGGACCTCGCGGGCACTCAGGGGAGGCAAGCCAGGACGGCCAGCTTCAAGCGCCGTCAGGGTTGGTTCATTTACATGAATTCCGGATTTAGGCCAAACTGAGCCAGCATAGTTCACAGAATTTCTCCTAAAAAAGTTGTGGAGAACACAGCATGCCAGGATGATATGATTGAGTTTATACTCTGCCATATGTATGGGTATAAGAAATAGGCGGAACCGGCTGGCCATTATTCCAAACGTGTACTCCACCACTCTTCTGGCTCTGGCCAGCCGGTAATTAAAAACCCTCTGGTCCGGGGTGAGGGTCCTCATAGGGAATGGCCACATAAGATGGTCCCCTAGCGCAAATACTTCATCCGCAACAAACACGAATGGGAGTCTTTCCGCATTGTCTTCTGGAGGTGGCAAGTCCAAGCTGCCATTCTGGAGACGCCTGTAGAACTCCGTCTGGGCGATGACTCCACCATCTGACATCCGGCCATTCTTCCCCACGTCCACATACAGGAACTCATAAGTAGCCGACACCACTGCCAACATCACAATACTATTGAACCCCTTGTAGTTGTAATAGTATGACCCTGAGTTGGGTGGTGGGACTATGTGGACGTGTTTCCCATCAATTGCCCCTCCGCAGTTAGGAAAGTCCCACCGCTGGGCAAAGTGGGAGGCCACAGTCCGCCATTCCTGTGGGTTGGAAGGAAACTGTGAAGTCAAACATGAAAATAAAATTAATCATTTTGCACATAAACATGGAAAGCAGATTAGACACAAACATTCTTGGTCAACATCAGTATTACATTTATTTTAAGGAGTATTTAAAGACAAAGGTATAAGGTCCACCTATCAGATCCCCCCCCCTCTCATGGGCCATTTTGCGAATTTTACGAGGGGGGGGATGTTTTGGACAGGTAACCCTCTCCACTTCATTGAGAGATGAATTCCTAAATAATGTGGATTACTTTGGCCAGCCCATTCTTACTTACACTATTGGCAGCCCACTGGACAGGTAAGAAGTGTCATAATACAAAGCTATAAATACACACTGTACACATTTTAGAACATTTTTACATTCTGCTATTACCTATCAAGATAATAATAGGATACAAAAACTTCAAACAGTACAATTTAAAAATATTCAGGCAGGCCCTTGCACTACATGCTTTGGGGAATTCATCCATAAATCTGACCACAAGAGGTGGGTATAGTGTGTATGGGTTTGGCAAAGTCAGCAGATAGAGGATTGAGGATAGATAGAGGATTGGTATCAGCTGAGTTAGCAGTTGAGGGGAGGGAGGGTTCCAAATGATTTTGGGACCCTAAAAAAAAAGCCTCTGGCACTCTGCCAGAATTTCAAAAACACATCACATTTTTTAACATTTTAGGTTTTTTTTAGGGTAAAGCACTACTATGGAGCTGACAAAATACATTGTTAAGTGACTACATGAGGTGAATATAGGGCCAGGAGAGCATGCTGGGGAGGTAAGTGAAGGCAAATATGTATGAAGGACAAAAAAAATTAACTAAAAATCCAGCATGCATAAGGACAAAGGGGACATTCACAGCATATTACAATCATGGTTATTAGGGAATGAGGAAAGAAATACAATACATTAGCAAACATTCTATACAATAAAATGTCATGTTAAAGGATAAAAATCTTACCTTAATATAGTCCTTCTGTAGGACCTGGATGATGGCAGAACAGGTCTCTGGGATAATGATCCCCAGAGCCTGGGGGGAGATGCCTGTCGAGAACTTGAGGTCCTGCAGGCTTCTCCCCGTCGCCAAGTACCGCAGGGTGGCGACTAGCCTCTGCTCTGGAGTGATGGCTTGCCTCATGCAGGTATCCTGCCTGCTGATATAGGGGGTCAGCAAAGCCAACAAACGGTGAAAAATGAGGTCCGTCATCCGGAGAAAGTTCCTGAAATCGTCAGGATTATTCTCATGGATCTCACGGAGCAAAGGCATGTGACAGAACTGGTCACGCTGGAGCAACCAATTCTTGGTCCATGAACTCCTCCGCACACTGTTCATGGACTGGACTTGTGTCAAGGTAAGGACCCCAACACCAAGCCCCCACACAGCACGAACTCTACGAGGAGTACGTATACGCAACATGGCTAGGAAACGGTTGGCTGCTCAGAACGAAGTAGCAGAACGCACTGAAGAACAGCAAGGCCTGTGAAGAGCGACCTGAAAATCAGTAACGAATGAACACGAACACAATGACAAGTCAATTGTACTCGCTGCACGCACTGAAGACCAGTTACAAACCCACAAGCACAAACTGAACAACAGAAAACGATCTGAAAGCCACGAGTCTGACAAAGCACGAATCGTCTTTCACCAAACTTTTACTTACACGAGATTAGCAAAAGGAGCCCAAAGGGTGCCGCGCTTGGTTCTAAACTGCCCTTTTATAGTCTCATCATACGTGGTGTACGTGACCGCGTTCTTGGTGATTGGAAATTCCGACAACTTTGTGCGACCGTGTGTATGCAAAACAAGTTTGAGCTAACATCCGTCGGAAAAAAATCCATGGATTTTATTGTCGGAATATCCAATCAATGTCCGATCATGTGTACAGGGCATTACACTTCTTAATGCATTCCTTGTAGTGTTAGAATGCTGATAATGCCCCCTGCGTTTTATATTTTTTAAAGGCCATTTTTTTTCTCTCTAATAAGAATTTTTACGTTACAGATTAGCCACCCAGGTTTAACCTTCGCTCTTCTATATATATATATATATATATATATATATATATATATATATATTTCCCATTGGAATGCATTGTGTGATACCTTTGTTTAATATGTTCCTAAAACATTCCCATTTTTCCTCAGGGTTTAATGTTTCTAGGATTAGGTCCCAATTGATGTCTTGTAGTATTGAACGCAGTTCAGAAAAGTTGGCTCTTTTGAAATTTTGAGTTTTAGAGCTACCCTCATGCCGCCTTTTCCTATGATGATAAATATTTTTATCCTGTGATCCCTAGATCCCAAGTTGTCCTGTAATGCTACATCTGAGATCAGACTTGGATCATTCATAATTAATCTAGAAATGCATTCTTTCTATTTGGAGAATCCACCAATTGAGACATGAAGTTGTCCTGCAAGACATGCATAAAATAACGGGCCTTTTAATGAGTGAGCTCCCTTTGCCCAGTCAATATCGGATAATTAAAGTCCCCCATAATGATGGCATTACCCTGCCTGACTGCCATTTCTAATTGTGATAGGAGCTCCAGCTCCTCCTCCTCCTTTAGCTTGGGGGGCTTGTACCATACCCCCACTATCAATTTCCCTCTTACTTCTTCTCTTTGGAGTTCTACCCACACAGATTCCACCTCCCCCTCCTCCCATTCACAATTCAATCTTCTCTACCATCCTTAATTAGTTTTTGATATATAGACACACCTCTCCCCCTCTTCTACCTTCTCTGTCCTTCTGATACAAGGAATATCCTTGAATATTTGCCAGCCAGCCGTGTGAGCTGTCAAACCAAGTTTCTGTTATTCCCACAAAGTCTAAGTCCTCCTCGTGTAATAGCAGCTCCAGTTCCTTCATTTTGTTAGCTAGGCTCCTGGCATTTTTGTATACTCCTCTCAGTGTTGTATGGGTGTATATTAATTTCTCCTTAAGTTTTTTTCATGCTTTGTTTTTGATTTGACCACTCATTCACCCCTGGATTAGACATTCAGGCTATATTATCATTACTGGCTCCATTATTACCCTCTGTCCTTTGCTCACTGCTGATTGTCACTTCCTTAGATACCCTCCCCTGCCAACACCTAGTTTAAAAGCCCCTCCAACTTTGTGGCCATCTTTCTTCCCAATAGAGCTGCACCATCCCCATTAAGGTGCAGCTCAACCTTGCTAAAGAGCTGTTAAATGACTGAGAAGTTCTCCAGTAACCCCTCTTTCCTACACCAGTTCCTCAGCCACTTATTCCATTCCCTAAGCTCCTACTGCCTCTCTGGTGTGGCTCAAGGCACAGGTAATGTTTTGGAGAAAACCACCTTCATTGTAAAAAATATTGTGCTGGGTCTACTAAAAAAAATGGAGGCAACTATTTGCATCAGCTTTTTAAGTACTGTCAACTAAACTTATTTTTGTCTGACTCATTAGACTTTTCATGATTTCAACTTTGTTTTAAGTAAAGAACAACTGAATTAAAAGGCCGCTCAACAGTTTGTTCGGCCTGCTGAACGACCACAATGCACTGTGCCACCGCACAGTGCATTGAAAGCCCTGATTGACTGAAGCAATGAAAACTTCACCCAATCGGGGTGCAGAGCACTGTCAGAGCATTGATTGGACGCTGTCATGATGACTGTATCCAATCATGGCTCATTGCTCTTAATCTCGCCCCACACTATAAAAGTATTCTTTCTATAGAGGCCATTTGTAGTGTCATAGCGGTGTGGAGAGAGATAGAACAGGGCTCTGTTGAGCGTTATTAGACAGTTAGTGTGCTATTCTAATTCTATTGTTAGTAGAATATCAGTTTAGTGTGCATCTAGGGATAGTTCAGTGAGTGTAGTGCAACCATTCATTTTTACATTAGTGTCAATGTAGGGATAGTTCAGTCATTGTGAGCGTAGTGCGACCACCATTCATCTTACATTAGTGTGAATGTAGAGATAGCTCAGCAAGTGTGGGTGTAGTGACCGTTTTTTTTTTTTTTTCTATGCGTTACTGCAAGTTTATTGTCATATAGTTCTCTTTGCATTACTGCAAGTGTAATGCTGTATATTTCATTGCGTTACTGCAAGTTTAACACCATATATTTTATTGTATTATTGCAAGTTTAACACTAAATAGTTCTGGGCGTTACTGCAATATTATAGTGTATCCGTGGAGTGTGTCTGTGTCGTGAATACTGAAATTGAAGTGCACCAAACACCACTTTCCATTGATTAAAGTGCATGTACACATTTACACATCTTTATTACTTTTTTTTTAATAAGCACCCCCCATTCCCCCATCATGTCCGGGAGGACAGCAAGGAGAGGCAGACATTCCCATGGCACTGTGAGGCAGCCAGCAGTGTCTGTGTCCACAGGCAAAGTTGGACGTGGTCAGTCCTCAGGCAGGGCATAATTTCCTCTTTTTAGTGATGTTGCCCATGCTATCCAGCCACAGTGTGCAGAGGAGGTGGTGGACTGGCTTACTAAACTGTCCTCATCCTCGGTCACCCAAGTAGAGACTAGTGCGCAGTCTCTTGTAGCTGCAGAGTGCCAAAACCTGCCTCCTTGTCCACAGCTATTCCTGCCATAGCCCCAGCATCAGGCATGGAGGAGTCAGTGTCAGCCAATTGCTCCTTGACAATGCACAGACAATACTCGATTCAGACGTTGGTTCTGAGGTTGAGGAAGGCAGTAACATGAACCTACAGAGAGGGGAGAACACTGGTACATTAATTGGCAGTCATGTTCCCCCAGCCGAAGCGTAATGCCAAGTTGTCTCCAGTGGCAGCCATTATGGAATAGTAAAGAGCAGCCACGCTATTCCATCACATTTTGGAGCTGTTATCTCCCGGCCCACTTCCCATAGCTCAGCTGTCTGGGCCTTTTTTAGTACATGTGCAGCCGATCGCACTGTTGCTCTATGATCAGATAACCAAGATAATCAAGATTGCCAGTGGAGATTTTTCCAGCGTTAGTTGCACTTTTGCAAACAGGAATTCCATTGAAAGGTGGTAGTTCAGTATATCAATGCTATTACTGAGAGAAGGAGCACAGGCCAGTTTTTAGTGCGGTGCAATAGATAAATGGGCGGCAATGTGTATGCATGTGATGATTGGGTGACATTTCAAGGGCCAGTTTGAAAGGCCTAGTCTGAAGAGAGCCATTTGTGGGCTTAACTCAGTGGGTAGGTTGGTAGCTCCTGTATGAGGGTGGAAATGTCTGTCCAGAAAGTGGTAATAGATGGACATTCCCACCAAATGTGGAAAATATGTCCATCCATGTCGCAATTCCTCCATCATCTGCTGGAATGGGATGGAAACACTTGAGCTAGTTTTGTAGGATATATGTAAAGATATAAAGAAGGCTATGGGGTACCTCATCCTAAATAGAATTTACAACATAAGACCAACAAAACAGACTATCACGGTACCAATGAGGAGTGCATACATAATACTTTTCAATAATTTTATTTATACAACAATCAGTAAAAATATACATAAAAACATTCAAAAGTTCTCTTTAAGTTCATAAATACATGTTTCTCTAATATTTGCCTGTAAAGATGGTTGACACGTTTCACATAATTGCTTCCTCAGAACCATTTACATGTGACATATACTCAGAGAACCTTAAATGGGAAAATATGGGAAAAAAAAGTCATTAGAACGTTGGAACATGCGCTCAAATATCTCAAAAAAGCTATATACATATAGTAATTAAAATCTAAAAAAAGACTGCATAGATGTAATAATTAATGTTAATGGGTACAATGGCCCGTTAAGGGACATAGACCCATATAACTTACGTATTAAGAGCCCAAGATAGTTCAATCTATGGATGAATGGAAAGCGATGTGCCCCAGGATAGGAGGAGTGAGTGGAATCAGAGTGAACGCAGAAAACTAATCAGTGTAGTCCCTCTAAAAAAATGAATAAGTAATTATACCAATATGAGCATCAGTTTAGCAATATCTGGTCCTAGGATATCAGTAATCAAAAAGTATACTCACAAGAGTTAATCACATATAACCTTTGCCAGAGCTAATCAGAAGTTCCCATTCATTTGAAAGATCTCATATCTTTGTACTCTAGAGCAACGCCTAAAAGAATAATGGACAATTCCATTAGAAAAGGATAAAGTCCAGATTCAAATAGGGAAGGAAAAAAGCATCAATCCACATCATATACCTGTATAGGGCAAATCCAAAAGCCCATATATTCCCCACAAAGAAAGAAGGGGGGGGGGGATAGTAGTAACCACTATAGTATGGAATACTAGCCGCTCTTAGGTCCAGACATACACCACTTGTATTGTAGTTTGCTTAGTAGGGTGGAAGATATGCGCCAACTCAGCCAGAAAAATCACTATGGTAAGAAGAAAACAGTCCATGAAGACAGTGCATAGTAGCGGAGATAAAGCATAATGCTAATTAGGGATGAGCTTCGAGTTTGAGTCCAACTCATGTTCGACTCGAACATCGGCTGCTCGCCAGTTCGCTGAACAGCGAACAATTTGGGGTGTTTGCGGCAAATTCGAAAGCCGCTGAACACCCTTTAAAAGTCTATGGGAGAAATGAAAAGTGCTAATTTTAAAGGCGTATATGCAAGTTATTGTCATAAAAAGTGTTTGGGGACCTGGGTCCTGCCCCAGGGGACATGGATCAATGCAAAAAAAAAGTTTTAAAAACGGCAGTTTTTTCAGGAGCAGTGATTTTAATAATGCTTAAAGTGAAACAATAAAAGTGTAATATTCCTTTAAATTTCGTACCTGGGGGGTGTCTATAGCATGCCTGTAAAGGGGCGCATGTTTCCCGTGTTTAGAACAGTCTGACAGCAAAATGACATTTCAAAGGAAAAAAAGTCATTTAAAACTACTCGCGGCTATTAATGAATTGCCGGTCCGACAATACACATAAAAGTTCATTGATAAAAACGGCATGGGAATTCCCCACAGGGGAACCCCGAACCAGAATTTAAAAAAAAAATGATGTGGGGGTCCCCCTAAATTCCATACCAGGCCCTTCAGGTCTGGTATGGATATTAAGGGGAACCCTAGCCAAAATTTTTAAAAAAATGGCGTGGGGTCCCCCTCAAAATCTATACCAGACCCTTCAGGTCTGGTATGGATTTTAGGGGAACCCCCGCCAAATTTTTTTTTAAAAATGGAATGGGGTCTTCTCAAAAATCCATACCAGACCCTTATCCGAGCACGCAACCTGGCAGGCCGCAGGAAAAGAGGGGGGACGAGAGAGCGCCCCCCTTCCTGAACCGTACCAGGCCACATGCCCTCAACATTGGGAGGGTGCTTTGGGGTAGCCCCCCAAAACACCTTGCCCCCATGTTGATGGGGACAAGGGCCACATCCCCACAACCCTTGCCCGGTGACAAAATGAAAAGAGACAGTTTTTGACAATTCCTTCATTTAAATGCTTCTTCTTTCTTCTAGCTTCTATCTTCTATCCTCTTTCTTCTATCTTCTATCTTCCTTCAGTTTCTTCCTCCATCTTCTTCTTCTTCTGGTTCTTCTGGTTCTTCCTCCAGTGTTCTTGTCCGGCATCTTCCTCCGCGGCGCCGGCGTCTTCTTCCTTTCTTCCCTGTCCGCCCCCTCTGACGTCACGGGGGAATGCCACAGGGAAGTCCCCGTCAAGTTCCCGTGCGTCAGAGGGGGGCGAGGTCACCGGGTGGCCCCGCCCTCCGTTATTTAAGAACCATCAGAAGGCGAGAAGCGTAACACAGCCTCCCACCATGCCTCCCACCATGCTGGATGCCTAGCGGCCCAGAAGACGAAAGGAAGAAGACGCCGGTGCCACGGAGGAAGATGCCGGACGAGAACACCGGAGGAAAAACCAGAAGAACCAGAAAAACCAGAAGAAGATGGAGGAAGAAACTGAAGGAAGATAGAAGATAGAAGAAAGAAGAAAGAAGAAACATTTAAATAAAGGAATTGTCAAAAACTGTCTCTTGTCATTTTTAACATTTTTGATACTTTTTTGTGAAATGGTAGGGGTACTTTTGTACACCCTTACCATTTCACACAGGGGGGAGGGCCGGGACCTGGGGGTCCCCTTGTCAAAGGGGGCTTCCAGATTCCGATAAGCACCCCGCCCGGAGACCCCCACAACCACCAGGCAAGGGTTGTGAGGATGAGGCCCTTGTCCCCATCAACATGGGGACAAGGTGTTTTGGGGGGCTACCCCAAAGCACCCTCCCAATGTTGAGGGCGTGTGGCCTGGTACGGTTCAGGAGGGGGGACGCTCTCTCGTCCCCCCCTCTTTTCCTGCAGCCTGCCAGGTTGGGTGCTCGGATAAGGGTCTGGTATGGATTTTTGGGGAGACTCCACGCCATTTTTTAAAAAATTTTGGCGCGGGGTTCCCCTTAATATCCATACCAGACCTGAATTTAGGGGGACCCCCTACGTAATTTTTTTTTAAATTTTGGTTCGGGGTTCCCCTGTGGGGAATTCCCATGCCGTTTTTATTAATGAACTTTTATGTGTATTGTCAGACCAGGCAATTAATTAATAGCCGCGAGTAGTTTTAAATTACTTTTTTTCCTTTGAAATGTCATTTTGCTGTCAGACTGTTCTAAACACGGGAAACATGCGCCCCTTTACAGGCATACTATAGACACCCCCAGATATGAAATTTAAAGGAATATTACACTTTTATTGTTTCACTTTAAGCATTATTAAAATCAGTGCTCCCGAAAAAAATGGCCATTTTTAAAACTTTTTTTTTGCATTGATCCATGTGCCCTGGGGCAGGACCCAGGTCCCCAAACACTTTTTATGACAATAACTTGCATATAAGCCTTTAAAATTAGCACTTTTGATTATTCATGTTCGTGTCCCATAGACTTTAATGGTGTTCAAACAAATTTTTTGCCTGTTCGCATGTTCTGGTGCGAACCGAACAGGGGGGTGTTTGGCTCATCCCTAATGCTAATCCAATAAGGACAGGTAGCCCCACATCACCATATACATAGCCAGCTTAAATATAACTGACCAAGTGCATGTCTCACTCCCAGAAAGAATCCATCACTTACCAAACCAGAAGCCGGCACTGTTTAATTAGCCAGCTTGACGCCAAAGTGAACTCATAATTAACAGCCAGCATTGCAACAGCTGGGGCGGCATAAGGGAAGGAACATAATTAACCCCAGACTTCATTTAGTGTCCGGCAGCCGCCACAGCGCAAGCATCAAACAGCCGCCAGCCGAAAGCGAAAATGAAACCCTGCGCATGTGCAGATACGTCCTTGCAGTCCCATGTTATTAATACTGGTTGGATACAGGTGCAGAGCAGACATAACACTGCACGATCATGACACCAGACTCAGGTTGATGGAGGCCAAACTACATATAGACCAATATAAAGGGAATAGTAGATACTACCAAGAATTAGAGGGACCAGAAAGGGAGAATCCCCCTCATGCCACCACCTCGAATCCACCACCATAGGCAGGCTAGAGGGAGTCAATGGCTCTCTCTCACCTCCAGTTATTAACCATGCCAGGTGGGATTTGACCTCACCAACATACTGTCCAGAAATTCCTGTCCAGCTCACATCCATCATCCCCTCCTTCGAGGGCAATCTTTAACATCCAATATCTTTATAATTGCAATATAGCAATACCAGTATCATACTTATACTCGATCAATACATGTTCCCATAATTCTCCCATCTGTTCCCAATTTTCCAAACATAACAACGCAGCCCTATGTATTGCATTTTTCCACTATTGGTAGTCTAATCATCCATGGGAAAGCATAACGGAAGATGGACATTGTATCCCAGTGGGTACAGGTCATAGGTAAAGGAAAATCACCCATCTTAAATTGCCAAAGGAATGGCCTATAACTTAATGAATCATTAAGACCGGGTGCCTGAGTGGCATTTAAATTAAAAATCCATTTTGCTTCACGTTGAAGCAGTCTCTGATCTATATTTCCACCTTGTGGGTCTTCCCTGACCCTTTCAAGGGCTGTAAAACAGACCATCGATGTATCATTTTTATGGTTCAGCGCGACATGCTGACCGATGGGCGTGTAAAGTAAATTTTTCTTAATATAATAAATGTGGTCGTATACTCGTCTCCAGAAATTTCTGAACGTCTTACCAATGTAAAGCAAACCACATTTACAAAAGGCAATATAAACAATCCCCTTGGTCTGGCAGTCCACATGAAATTTCATATTATACATTTCTCCATTCGGCAAAATGTATGATGAGCCCTCTAGTATCCAGTCGCAATACTCGCAGTTATTGCATCTGAACATTCCTATTCTATCCTCTGGAGGGTCTCCAGATTTCTGAAAGTGGCTATGAACAAGCTTATCTTTCAAGGAATGACATTTCCTGTAAGTGATTTGTGGGAAGTCATTAATGTATTTATTAATGATGCGGTCACCTGTTAGAAGGTGCCAATGTTTCCCAATTGTCTGCCGTATTGTTTCATGATTATTAGAATATGATATTATTATTACGATATACTTTTGCTGCTCCCCATGTTCTTTATTGTCAAAAAATAATGTCCATCTATCCTTATCAAGAGCTTGTTTGAAAGCCTTTTTGAGGATCGTTTTACTATAGCCTCTCTGCATCAGTCTCGATCTTAACAAGTTAGATTCAGCTCTAAAAGACTCCTCCCTCAAACAGTTCCTCCTTAAACGCAGATATTGTGAGTACGGCATACTTCTGATTAGCGACTGGGGGTGGGAGCTAGTTGCATGGAGCAGAGTATTTCCAACAGTTTCCTTCCTGAAAAGTGCAGTATCTATAGTTCCATCTTCCTGTTTAACAATGGTTAGATCCAAAAAAGCTAAGGATCTAGGATCATATTCCATTGTAAATTTCAGGTTGAAACTATTGTCTCCTAATTTGCTCATAAAGCTCCGCAATTCCTCAACATTTCTACCCCCATACCATAAAGATATTATCGATGTATCTGTGCCAGCATAAAATGCTGGCCAGATACATCGATTGGGGACCATTCTAAAACAAAGTGCGCTCCCACCCCCCCAGGTACAGGTTGGCATATGATGGGGCACAACACGTCCCCATTGCCACCCCCTGCACCTGGAGGTAGTGGGAGCCGTCAAAAGAAAAGACATTTTTGGTCAAAATGTGTCGTAGGATCTGCATAATGAAAGCATTATGAGGTCTCGCCAATCTATCCCCTTGATTTAAAAAGCTCTCTATCACTGAGAGACCCAGGGTATGGGGTATACAGCAATACAATGCCTCTACATCAATAGAGACAAAGAGACTGTATACTGGGAACTTTTTGTTATATAGCATCCTCAACAAGGCCATTGTATCTTGTAAATAAGATGGCAATTGAATAACATGGGGGTCGTAAAAAAGCCATCAACCAACCGGCTTCCTTTTTCACTTTTTGCTCCAATGCCCGAAATTATCAGGCACCCAGGTTGTTTTTAGGGGTTCTTGTGTGTTTTAGGTGAGGAGTAAAATGATGGAATCCTTGGGTGAAGTACTTGTAGAGCTTCAAATACATCTTTATCAATGATCCCATCATTATACGCTTGTGTAATGATTATGTCATAGTCATTGTTGAAGGTCTGAATATTCTCTATAGAGTTTAGAGAATACCATTCCTTATCAGACAGAATATCAAGACACACTTGTTGATAGTTTTCCATGTTCTTTACCACGACATTGCCGCCCTTATCGGCCATCTTAATGGTCGGGAGACAAAGAGGCTCCAGGAAAAGACAGACTACTGGGGGGGACTCTAATGAAGGTGGTAGAGACAAGAAGAGTAGAGAACATGTTGATGATGTGAATTATAACTTTGATCTACCTACAGAGAGCACCCCAAGAGATTCATCTATTTATGAGAAAACCCAAAGAGGAGTAGCAGGGTTTGATGTACTGACTGGGGGAAATAGGACCGTGATGTACCCATCACTGCCTACCTACACACATCCTCAAACCCCCCGAAATCCAGGCACAATTCCCAAAACTGAAAAGGGGAAGGATTTTCAATTGTTCCAGCCAGGACCCCCCCAACAGACAAATGATCCCAAACAATCTGAACAAGAATGTGTACAAAATCAAGTAGAAAACCAACGGCAGGTGATTAATCTATCCAGTAGGGCTCTATCTCGGGCTGAGTTGGAGGTACTCAGCCTGGGTTTGAGTTTTTGTCCAACTGCCTTTATTGATAGTTTTGAGATAGTCAAAGACTTGAATTCATTTTCCAGATGTCTCATGTATAAATATATGTTTGATGACGAAAGAAAGAAGAAGAAACAAGAAATCTTGGAACGAGAGCAATGGAAGGGATTCACGGTTAGGGACTTTATGGCCCTTAAAAATCTAATGGACCTACTAGATGAAAATGACGACTCTCTGGGTGGTTCTGCGGAGGAGGGCCCCCCAACTAGTATGGGGGTCTCTCCTTAGGCAGCTCCCCCCCAAGGAGATTCCAAAGTTTCCTAAAAAATCTACCAACTTTCCCTCCCTTAAAACGAACCCAAACATATGGACATTTTTACAACAGGTCACGAGGGATGTAAAAAAACTAGATCTTAAATCCAGTAAGAAAAAGAATATCACATTTCAACAACATCAGGCCATTCTTCAATTACAGGATAACAATGAGATTACCATTAAGATAACCAATAAGGGCAGCAATGTCGTGGTAATGGACACGGAAAACTATCGACAAATGTGTCTTGATATTCTGTCTAATAAGGAATGGTATTCTCTAATCTCTATAGAGAATATTCAGACCTTCAACAATGACTATGACATAATCATTACACAAGCGTATAATGATGGGATCATTGATAAAGATGTATTTGAAGCTCTACGAGTACTTCACCCAAGGATTCCATCATCTTACTCCTTACCTAAAACACACAAGAACCCCTTAAAACCACCTGGGCTCCCGATAATTTCGGGCATTGGAGCAAAAAGCGAAAAAGGAAGCCGGTTGGTTGATGCCTTTTTACGACCCCATGTTATTCAATAGCCATCTTATTTACAAGATACAATGGCCTTGTTGAGGATGCTATATAACAAAAAGTTCCCAGTATACAGTCTCTTGGTCTCTATCGATGTAGAGGCATTGTATTGCAGTATACCCCATTCCCTGGATCTCTCAGTGATAGAGAGCTTTTTAAATGAAGGGGATAGATTGGCGGGACCTCATAATGCTTTCATTATGCAG
The DNA here is from genome assembly GCA_037952835.1 of Lithobates septentrionalis. Classification (NCBI taxonomy): domain Eukaryota; kingdom Metazoa; phylum Chordata; class Amphibia; order Anura; family Ranidae; genus Lithobates; species Lithobates septentrionalis. Next base: position 1,075,213 of record JBBDGP010000999.1, on the reverse strand, counting down.
ATCCTACGACACATTTTAACCAAAAATGTCTTTTTTATTTTGACGGCTCCCACTACCTCCAATTGCAGGGTGTGGCGATGGGGACATGTTGTGCCCCATCGTACGCCAACCTGTACCTGGGGGGGTTGGAGCGCACTTTGTTTTCTAACGGTCCCCTATCAATGTATCTGGCCAGCATTTTATGCTGGCACAGATACATTGAAGATATCTTTATGGTATAGGATGGAAATGTTGAGGAATTGCGGAGGTTTATGAGCAAATTAGGAGACAATAGTTTCAACCTGAAATTTACAATGGAATATGATCCTAGATCCTTAGCTTTTTTGGATCTAACCATTGTTAAACAGGAAGATGGAACTATCGATACTTCACTATTCAGGAAGGCAACTGCTGGAAATACTCTGCTCCATGCAGCTAGCTCCCACCCCCAGCCGCTAATCAGAAGTATCCTGTACTCGCAATATCTGCTTTTAAGGAGGAACTGTTCGATTTATATGGGTCTATGTCCCTTAACGGGCCATTGTACCCATTAGCATTAATTATTACATCTATGCAGTCTTTTTTGAGATTTTAATTACTATATGTATATAGCTTTTTTGAGATATTTGAGCGCATGTTCCCAAGTTCTAATGACTTTTTTTCCCATATTTTCCTATTTAAGGTTCTCTGAGTATATGTCACATGTAAATGGTTCTGAGGAAGCACTTATGTGAAACGCGTCAACCATCTTTATGGACAAATATTGGAGAAACATGTATTTATGAAAAAGGTTGGGGGACTGAGGGGGATTTTTACGGTGCCAATGAATACATTTTGGCAGATTAAGACATAAAAAAAATTGTTTATTTATACATGATTAAAAAGATTATTTTATACAGAAAATATATTCGTTAAAATAACAAACGTTTGAACAAGACATTCAAGAGCGATAAAGAGTACATTGCACACTAGCCCGGCATGTTTCGCTATTAGCTTCTTCAGGGGATGTGCAAGGTCAATTCGAAACACTAGACAAAAGCACAAAAGATATTATAACAAAGTATGAAATTTATATAATCATGTTGCATTAGATAGCAATATCAAAATAGAATGTGAGCTTGGTTTCCAAAGAAAAAACATGGATAAAGCCTACTTACCCAAACAAAATGCCACCACCAGCAAACAAATCAGGCCGGACCCTAACAATCACCCCACATGCCCTGATTCAAGGAAATCAGTCAAAATGTGTGGCTATAGAGGACAGAAGGGCGAGACTAGGCGACAGAGAATTAATATAAAATTAATAACTGATTTAATGAGTATCTATGACAGAGAAGCACAATTGTCTCAGAATTATAAATACTTACTGGGGGATAGAAACTCATTAATCCATGAAAGACACTTATTGGAAGCGGTTTTAAAATGCCTGCTTTAAAATTAGATGCAGGAAGCAAGCTGGAAAAGAGCATAAGAAATGAGAGTCTGAGTGTGGTATTTAAAGACAATGTGCATTACCGTATATACTCGTGTATAAGTTGAATTTTTCAGCCCCTTTTTTGGGGCTGAAAGTGCCCCCTTTGACTTATACACGAGTCACCGCCGTCTGCCTACATGATCAGTGTGTCATGCAGGCAGACGGCGGCCAGCGTGTGCTGCATAGACTCGGCAGCGGCTCTCACTGTTCAAAAGCCGCGCCTCCTCGTCTGTGATAGGCAGTCAGTGTACAGCCTATCACAGACATTCTCTCATCATCGTCCATGGTATGAGGATGAGAGAATGTCCGTGACAGGCTGACCGCTGACTGATGGGAAATGGAGTTTCATGGACGAGGAGGAGACGCGGCTTTTGAATATTGAATGGCCGCCGAATACTACATGCTGATCGGTGCAGAGCGGCGCACGGAGGATGCACAGGACACAGGTAGGATGCACACACACACACAGACACATGCACACGGGTATATATACACATACACAGGACACAGGTACATATACACATGCACATGTACACAGGTACATGACAGAGGTACATATACACATGACACATGCACATATACACAGGACACATGACACATATGCACAGGACACAGGGAGGTATACAGCTGCAGATGGGCATTGTTGACCCTCTTTTTCCACTTACAGTAGCTGCTGCATTTCTCACCCTCGTCTTATACTCAGGTCAATGCGTTTTTCCCATTTTTTTGTGGTAAATTAGGGCCTCGACCTATACTCAGAACGACTTATACTCGAGTATATACGGTATGTAAATTATGCTGAGGCTCTGCTGTTTAACAAGAGAATATCACAGGTGTGGTGATAAGAAAATAGAAGAGTGACAAGATATATTAAAAAATTCTTTTTAAATATTTTTTTATAAGGAAAGAGATCTCCAATGGGTTAAATTAGCTAAATACACAAATCAATAACAATCAGGGGGTCCTGGGTTTGATAGACTAAGTAATAATTGGAGCACAATAAGGGAACCAGAGTAAAGCCATAAAAGTAAGCAGGTATGGAGATAGTATGCATGTAGCAGGACAGCGCCTGACTTATCATTAACAAGAGCGCCACATGAATGAAGTGTCACCCTCCGGCTCTGGCTGAACAAACAGCCAGATAAGCTGTTTAAATCTGTCCTCCGACGAGCCGGCGGTCAAATCCGCCCATAACAATTACAGATGGACAGATTAGACCCGAGATCCCCACAACAGCCCGGGGGATGTAAGGATGGTAAAACGGAGGTATGATCTTAGGCTGCACAATGCAAGCCATCGGATCATAAGAGGCCTCTAAACGCAGCCAGGTGCAAATATGGGCATGTATTAATGATGGTAAAGCATGCCCTGGGCGTCCATATGACCACTATTGACCTATCTCTCAAACTGAACAGAGGGGGAGCCAGGGACCGGTGTGGCTGAGCCGGGGGAGGAAAGCAGGGAAGGGAAAAGGACAAAGGAGCAGGACCACTCAACAGCTCTAACCCATCCGGGTAATTAGAAGGAAAACCAAACCCATCAATGCAAAGTACAATATGAACAATGAGAAAATAAATCAAACATGAATGTGCATTTAAAGTACAAAACAGTTCATAGAAGATAGATATACGATATATCAGTTCAAACGTGAGAATTGAGTAATAAAAATAAATAATCAAAAAACATACAGTATAGTATCGCATGGGAACAAAGGGAAGGGAAAAGTTGGTAAGATGGGGAGGGAGGGGGGTTGGATGTTGAAGAGATACCTCCAAACTAAGAGTACAGCCAACAAAGGGGAATATCCTAGGGGCTAACATTCATTGTGATTAGAGAAAGGGCTTGAAACTTAGGCTTTCGTTAAATCCAGGAAACAATGTAGCTTTGTGTTCGTGGATCCACCGTGCCTCTAGCTGTATCAGAATGCGATCTACGCTGCCCCCACGGGAATCTGGGGGGACATGTTCAAATTTGATGTATTGGGGATTGAAATGGTGATGTGTGCCAACGTGTCGGCTGATGGCAGTATCCATCCTGTTTTTTATGATTAGTTTAATATAATCTCGTATTCGTTTAAAAAATTGTCGTTTCGTTTTTCCGATGTAGAAGCCGCCGCACAGACACTGGGCTAAATAGATAACCCCGGGTGTCTGGCAGGTGACCTTAAATTGAGTGGAATGCCATCTACCATTGGGAAGTTTAAATTTGGTTTTTCGGTCGACAAATTGGCAAACATCACAGGCACCGCAAGGAAAGGTGCCCACGTTGGTTTGGGTTGTAGAAACTGGGATATTTTCAAAATGACTATGAACCAAACAGTCCCTGAGGGACGGAGCTCGTTTAAATGTAATTTCAGGATGGATTTTTGATATATTTGCTGGCAGTAGGATCCGCTGATAAAAGTGGCCAAAATCTGGTCAGTATTTGTCTAATTTCTTTATGTTGGCTGGAGTAACGAGTAATAACTCTTACTGTGTCAGATTTGGCAACTTGTTTATTATAGAAAATCAGAGAATATCTGTTTTTGGCATTTGCCCGATTGAACGCTTTCTTACGACAGGCATGGCTGTAACCTCTAATTTTGAGTCTATTGTAAAGATCCCTAGCAGCAATTTTGAAGTCAGAATCCTTGCTATAATTACGTTTGAGCCGCAGGTACTGGCTATAGGGGATACTTCTGATTAAAAATGTAGGATGTAAGCTTTGAGCATGGAGGATAGTATTACCCGCTGAGGGCTTTCTGTAAAGAGATGAATGGAGTTTGCCTTGGGCATCAATGGAAATGACCAAATCCAAGAAACTAATGTTGTTTTGACTACAGTACATGGTAAATTTTAAGTTGAAATTGTTGATTGAAATTAATCGTATAAATTTGTTGAGTTCAGTCTGGGTTCCAGACCAGAAAATGAGGACGTCATCTATAAAACTTTACCACGCAATAATTTTGTCATGAAGATGGTTCAAATGCTCTCTAGAAAGGACCTCTTTCTCCCATCCCCCCAGGTACAGGTTTGCGTAAGAGGGGGCACATTTGGTCCCCATTGCAATTCGCTGTAACTGGAGGTAGTGGGAGGAGTCAAACTGAAAAACGTTATGTTTCAAAATGTAGTCGAGCAGGTCCAGTACAAAAGCAGTATATTTGGCAAAGGAAGGGCCCCTTGCATCTAGGTGATCTTGTATTACTTTAATCCCTTGATCATGTGGGATAGCATTATAAAGGCTTTCTACATCAAGGGCCACTAGCCAAGTGTTGGGAGGGAGAGAAATGCCTTCAATTGTTCTCAAAAAGTCAATAGTGTCTTTAATATATGAGGAAAGTGAAATAACATGAGGTTGAAGGTAACTATCTACTAAGGGAATTATGGGATGCCCTGGGGGTTCAGTCAGAGATTTATGCACCTTGGGTAGTGCGTAAAAGGTGGGGATTCTCGGGTCCTTAAAATTGTGAAAATTCAGAGTGTTGAGATCAATAACACCTTGATGGTAGGCTCTGAAGATAATGGCACAATATTGTGCATTGTAATTTTCAATCACTGTTTTTGAGATGGGACGATACCAGTTACGGTTCATAAGAATTTTCTTGCACACGACTACATATTGCGGAATATCCATGACTACCAAGTTTCCACCCTTGTCAGAGGGATTGATAATTCTATCAGAGTTTATTTGTAAAGATTTGATGGCTTTTTTTGGTCCGCAGTCAAGTTGGAAGTTTTGGTAGAGGAGGTCTTTAAATCCTCTATTGCTCTAGATGTTTGTTGAATAAATGCCCATATATTGGGATTGGTATTTAAAAGGGGAAAAAGCCTGGACTTAGGTTTAAAGTACTGAGGAGGGGGGAAAGAAAAAGCCCTCGACCGACATCGCCAGTATGGGAATACCGACGGCGTTGTCGTCGGTGGCATGTCCCTCCTCCCAAAGTTCCATCAGATCCTCAAGAGCTTGATGTTCTTCAATATTTTCCTGAATGTTTGAATTAGAGTCTGCTGAATGCATTTCAAGTGGGAGTTTGTCAAAAATAATTCTGTATAAGAGCCTTCGTGCAAATAAGTGCAGATCTTTAATGAGCGAAAATTTATCAAGTTGAGAATCAGGGCAAAAGGTTAAACCTACTTGTAGAACTTGTGCCTCTGCCTCCGTTAAATTGTACGAAGACAGATTGACAATAGATAGTTGCTGATCATTATCAATGACATTAGTATAGATGGATAAGGGATTTGATAGAGACCCAGGTCCTAATCCTTCCCTAAAAAAAGAGGTGCTAGTTTAATGTCAGTAGGTAAAGGGGTTCCTGAGGGAGAGATAATTACCTCAGTGGTGCTTACCTTATTGGTGATGTTGCAATGCATGGGAGAGGCAGTGATCGAAGTGGTAGGTGCCATAGACACCATGGTATGTGAGGCCGAAACTTGAGGGCCACGAAGTGAAGGGTGAGGTAAAGATACCGAACGTGCAGGTGCCTGTTTGGGGAGAAACGATTGTGAATGATGTGATGATGAGTTACCGAGGTGATGTTTAATGATTCAGTGGATGCTGCATCTGAGTTCCCTTTACGCCTTTTAGGCAGTCTGTCACCTGAAAGATCACGATCGATGGTAGATTGGCTAGAAGAGAGAGATGATGAAAAAGAGGACAAGTTAGTGGCATTGTCATCTTTTTTGGTATCACGTTCATTGGCATAGTTAGGGGTTTTTTTCCTAACCACTTAAGGACCGGCCACTGTATATATATGTCATTACTTTAAAGATGGATATCTCGGTAACGGCAGCAGCTGCTGCCACAACCGGTGTATCCATCTTTAGGGACGGCGGTTCTTTACATGATAATGGTGGTCTCTGCGGTGGGTTCGCCGCAAGATCACCGTTATCGGCGGCGGGAGAGGTGCCACCTCCCCTCCCGCCGCTCTCCCGCACCCTCCGCCGCTCACTGGAGCCGTCGGTAGCAGTGGAGGCGATCGGGACCTGTCAGTGCTTCGGTATGGAGACGAGTGAGGCTAAGATGGCCCCCACCCGTCTCCATACCATAGGACGGCCGGAGCGACGTCATTACGTCAGCTCCGCCCACTTCTCTTAAAGGCACATTTTTTTGTGTCATTTTTTTAAACGACTTTTTTTTTTTTTGCAAGTCTAAATATGAGATCTGAGGACTTTTTGACCCAAGATCTCATATTTAAGAGGACCTGTCATGCTTTTTTCTATTACAAGGGATGTTTACATTCCTTGTAATAGGAATAAAAGTGATCCAAATTTTTTTTTTTTTTAAAAAACAGTAAAGAAATAAATAAAATAAAGTAAAATAAATAATAAAAAAAATGTTTAAAGCGCCCTGTCCCGACGAGCTCGCGCGCAGAAGCGAACGCATACGTGAGTAGTGCCCACATATGAAAACGATGGTCAAACCACACATGTGATGTGTCACCGCGACCGGTAGAGTGAGAGCAATAATTCTAGCTCTAGACCTCCTCTGTAACGCAAAACATGCAACCTGTAGAATTTTTTAAACATCGCCTATGGACATTTTTAAGGGTAAAAGTTTGACGCCATTCCAGGAGCGGGCGCAATTTTGAAGCGTGACATGTTGGGTATTAATTTACTTGGCGTAACATTATATTTCACATTATAAAAAAAAATTGGGCTAACTTTACTGTTGTCTTATTTTTTTATTCAAAAAAGTGAATTTTTTCCAAAAAAAGTGCGCTTATAAGACCGTTGCGCAAATACGGTGCAAAAAAAAAGTATTGCAATGACCGCCGTTTTATTCTCTAGGGTGTTAGAAAAAAAACAATATATAATGTTTGGGGGTTCTAAGTAATTTTCTAGCAAAAAAAACTGTTTTAAACATGTAAACACCTAAAATCCAAAACGAGGCTAGTCCTTAAGTGGTTGTGTTTTGGGTCCATTTGTAGGCAAAATCATTAATGTGTGCACCCATGTCTCGTGTGAATTTGTTTTCTTTAGTGGGAATAATATCCAAAGTATATCTTTCTATGTGTGTTTTGAGGTGTTGTTCCTTTTTCTTAAATCGGGTACTTGTGAGTATCAGTGCATAGTCCTCATACCACCTAGAAATAGAGTCATCAAGTAGTTTTAACTCAGCATCATATTGTGTACAGAGCAAGTACATTATGCCAAACAAGCAAGATTGTAGATTAGTTTCCCAACTAGATTTTAGTGGTTCCTCCTTTTTCAGATTAGGGAAATGTGTATTCTGAGTCCCCAAGGGACTATATTATTGTCTGTATATTTCTGAAAATACGTTTTGTGCCAAAATATTCTTACTTTACGTTCTAAAAGGCGTTGTAGTCTGAGAAAGGCCTGCTCCAGGTCCTGATCGGAAATCTCGCCAGAATGTTGGGACTGCTGGATTTTGTCCATTAGGCCATCCCAGGCCTCTCCATTGAATGTAGCCATGTTTAAAGGAAAATGGGAGGAGGGAGACAAGGAAAGTGGAAAAATAATATACAAATTGGAAACCAAAGGACCAGCAGACAAAAAATATTAACTAAATGGAGGGGAATTGGGAAAGAAGTAAGTTTCCATGAACAAAGGTGAAATATAAAATGAAATACTAATACATGTTGTATAAGGTAAGGATCAATTAGTAACATAATTGATACAACATATCTAGTAATTGTTGTGTTGCCATCAAACAGACCAGGAGGGAGTGTATTAAAACACCAAAAAAGAAAGGCAAGAAATTGGTCTAGTTGATGGTGCAACACCCCTATATTAGGCACCTCATCCCAATGAATATGAAAAAAGTTGGGGGACTGAGGGGGATTTTTACGGTGCCAATGAATACATTTTGACAGATTAATGCCCCGTACACACGGTCGGATTTTCCGATGGAAAATGTCCGATTGGAGCGTGTTGTCGGAAATTCCGACCGTGTGTGGGCTCCATCGGACATTTTCCATCGGATTTTCCGATACACAAAGTTGGAGAGCAGGAGATAAAATTTTCCGACAACAAAATCCGTTGTCGGAAATTCCGATCGTGTGTACACAAATCCGACGGACAAAGTGCCACGCATGCTCAGAATAAATAAAGAGATGGAAGCTATTGGCCACTGCCCCGTTTATAGTCCCGACGTACGTGTTTTACGTCACCGCGTTTAGAACGATCGGATTTTCCGACAACTTTGTGCGACCGTGTGTAGACAAAACAAGTTTGAGCCAACATCCGTCGGAAAAAAACCTAGGATTTTGTTGTCGGAATGTCCCAACAAAGTCCGACCGTGTGTACGCCCTATAAGACATAAAAAAATTGTTTATTTATATATGATTAAAAAGATTCTTTTATACAGAAAATATATTTGTTAAAATAACAAGACATTCAAGAGCGATAAAGAGTACATTGCACACTAGCCCAACATGTTTCGCTATTAGCTTCTTCAGGGGATGTGCAAGGTCAATTCAAAACACTAGACAAAAGCACAAAAGATATTATAACAAAGTATGCGATTTATATAATCAAGTTGCATTAGATAGCAATATCAAAATAAAATGTGAGCTTGGTTTCCAAAGAAAAATCACGGATAAAGCCTAATTACCCAAACAAAATGCCACCACCAGCAAACAAACCAGGCCAGGCTCATTGTTCATATTGTACTTTACATTGGTGAGCTTGGTTCCCCTCTAATTACCCAGATGGGTTAGAGCTGTTGAGTGGTCCTGCTCCTTTGCCCTTTGCCCTTCCCTGCTTTCCTCCTCCGGCTCAGCTGCACCGGTCCCTGGCTCCCCCCTCTGTTCAGTTCGAGAAATAGGTCAATAGTGGTCATATGGACGCCCAGGGCATGCTTTACCATCATTAATACATGCCCATATTTGCACCTGGCTGCGCTCAGAGGCCTGTCGGAGGACAGATATAACTGGCTTATCTGGCTATTTGTTCAGCCAGAGCCGGAGGGTGACACTTCATTCATGCGGCACTCTTGTTAATGGTAAGTCAGGCGCTGTCCTGCTACATGCATACTATCTCCATACCTGCTTACTTTTATGGCTTTACTATCTCTGGTTCCCTTATTATTACCACACCTGTGATATTCTCTTGTTAAACAGCAGAGCCTCAGCATAATTTACATAATGCATATTATCTTTAAATACCACACTCAGACTCTCATTTCCTATGCTCTTTTCCAGCTTGCTTCCTGCATCTAATTTTAAAGCAGGCATTTTAAAACCGCTTCCAATAAGTGTCCATCATGGATTAATGAGTTTCTATTCCCCAGTAAGTATTTATAATTCTGAGACAATTGTCCTTCTCTGTCATAGATACTCATTAAATCAGTTATTAATTTTATATTAATTCTCTGTCTCCTAGTTTCGCCCTTCTGTCCTCTATTTTGACTGATTTCCTTGAATCAGGTCATGTGGGGTAATTGTTAGGGTCCGGCCTGGTTTGTTTGCTGGTGGTGGCATTTTGTTTGGGTAAGTAGGCTTTATCCGTTTTTTTTTCTTTGGAAACCAAGCTCACATTCTATTTTGATATTGCTATCTAATGCAACTTGATTATATAAATGGCATACTTTGTTATAATATCTTTTGTGCTTTTGTCTAGTGTTTCGAATTGACCTTGCACATCCCCTGAAGAAGCTAATAGCGAAATATGTCGGACTAGTGTGCAATGTACTCTTTATCGCTCTTGAATGTCTTGTTCAAAATGACCATCAAACGTTTGTTATTTTAACAAATATATTTTCTGTATAAAAGAATCTTTTTAATCATGTATAAATAAACAATTTTTTTATGTCTTAATCTGTCAAAATGTATTCATTGGCACCGTAAAAATCCCCCTCAGTCCCCCAACTTTTTTCATATTCATTGGGATGAGGTGCCTAATATAGGGGTGTTGCACCATCAACTAGACCAATTTCTTGCCATGTATTTATGACCCTCAAGAGAACTTTCGAATGTTTTTATGTATATTTTTACTGATTGTTGTATAAATAAAATTATTGAAAAGTATTATGTATACACTCCTCATTGGTACCGTGATAGTCCGTTTTGTTGGTCTTATGTTGTAAATTCTAGTCTTGTAGGAGTGTAATACCACCTACTGTATATAGAATTTTCATCAATTTTTCCCAGTCAGAAAAGTTTTTGGAGAACATGGTGGATGAACGTATTGCTTGGTACCAGATAGGGGGATGCAGATTTGTAATTTGGATTCCCAGTAAACTAAAGCTGGGGGGCTTTGTTTTTGACATGGTTTTGTTAGTAGTCTGTAAAGATAGGATATGCCCCGGAGTTTGCCGTTAGTTGAGTTTAAAAACTGCAGGATGTCTTTGGTCCAAGTGTTATGCGAAGTTGAGATGGAGGTAAGTATATGACGGGGCCTTAGGTACATATAGATGTGCTTATTAGATATAGCAAATCTGTCTTTGAATTGATGGAAGGATAGAAGGTGGTTATTCTGGATAGATCCCCTATCTTCTGGAGGCCCTGTGAGGTCCACCACTGTAGGAGAAGATCCAGGGATAGCAGAAGTTGATGCAGAGCCTGAATGTGTAGTCCACCTGATTGTTGTAGGACCGCTTTTCAAGTAGTTATTGTCACATTGATTATTAGTAGCAAAGAAAGCGGGGGGTGGAATCCCATCCAGACGGCAGCTAATAAGTGTGAGAGGATTTAGGCAAGATTTGCAGCTTTAATTAAACTCCAGGGTTGCCGTGATGAATTGTCCCATAGTTTTTTGGTTTGCTCTAGTATTGTGGCTAAGTAATATGATCTGAGGTAAGGGACTCCAAGACCAGCATAGTTCCTAGGTGTATTGAGCAAAGAAGCTTTGATGCGTGGTTTGCGTGCTGCCCAGATGAAGTTGTTGATGATCCGCTGGAGTGTGGCTATATCCGATTGTAGTATTGGTAGTGGTAAAGTCCTAAAGAATTATAGGACATGTGAAAGAAGGAACATTTTGGACAGGGCTATCCAGCCTGCCCAAGAAGCATTTGTGGAAAGAAGGGATTTGGCGATATTCTGTAATTTCTGTCCTAGGATAGAGATATTTGTACAAAGAAGTAGGATAGAAGGGGAGGTCAGCTGTATACCTAAGTAGGTCATAGATGAGTTGGGGGCCCAGGAAAAAGGGGATAAGGCAGTAATTGCTGTCTTAAATCGTGGAGATAGGGAGATCCCCAGCATAGCTGATTTAGAGTGATTTAATTTATACATGGATACCCGACTGAATTGTTGTAAAAGATCACAGAGCGGGGGGCAGGGATTTCAAAGGGTCTGTAACTGATAATTATATCGTCAGCATATAGGCCAATTTTGTGAGATACTTGATCGATCGGTAGACCAGCGATATCCATATAAGCTTTAATTGCTTGTGCTAGTGGTTCAATCAGCAGCGTAAAAAATTAGGGGGGGGGGCAGGGGGCAGCCCTGCCAGGTCCCGTTAATGATAGGAAAGGGGGTGTATAACATGCCTGATGTAAGAACTTTTGCACTTGGCATAGAATAAAGACCGAGGATAGCTTGTCGAAAGGGACATGTATGCCACATTTCTGTAGGACTAAGTCAAGGTATAGCCAGTTAACCCTATCAAACGCCTTCTCTGCGTCTAGAGAGATCAGCAGAGAGGGCATCTGACTGTGCTCTGCCCAGTGGATAAGATCAACAAACCTACGAGTTCCATCTGAGGCTTATCGGGAGAGAATGAAGCCTACCTGATCTGGGTGGATTAAGTTGGTCATGTAAGTCGCAAGGCGGGTGGCTAAAAATTTTGTATAAAGCTTGAGGTCTGTGTTGAGCAGAGATATGGGACGATAATTGGCTGGGTCGTGGAAGGATTTGCCAGATTTGTGTATGGTAGTTATTACCACTTGCAGTGTTTAAGAATCGATTGAAAGTGTTGCATAGGTGGGGTACAATTTGGTCTGCATATGTCTTGTAATATTCATTTTTGAAGCAACCTGATCCTGGAGATTTGTGTGGGAGGAGTTCTCTAATAGCTTTGATAATCTCTTGGTGAGAGAAAGGTTGGTCTAATGCGTCGAGCTGGGATGGAGATATCGAAGGAATTTGGAAGGGGTTAAGGAAGTCTTGTATTAGCTGCGAAGTGGGATGGGGCTCAGATGCAGGGAGTGAGAAGTTGTAGAGTTTTGAGTAAAAGGCGCTAAATCCATCCACGACCCATGACCTTTTCCGTTTAGTAGGAATGGGATTTTGTTTTGTGCTGCTCTTCTTTTATATTGCTGGGCTAGGAGTTTCCCAGCTTTATTTCCCTGGGAGTACCAGGTAAGGCAAAGTCATTTTAGATAAAAGTCATGACCTTGTCTGATGTAAGAGCTAAGGTCATTCCTTCGTTTATCTAGTTCTTCTGTATTATCTAATGTGGGGTTTTGTTTATTCAAGGTTTCAATTGTTTGAATACGCTGGAGGAAGAAGTTTATTGTGAGGGTTTTCTTTTTCTTTTCCTGGGTACCCAACTGCAAGCATATTCTTCGTATAACAGACTTGCGGGCATTCCATAATGTAGTTGGATTAGAAACAGAGCTGATGTTAGCTGCAAAGAAATAAGGTATCTCAGATTGAACCTGTTCTTGGGTCTCTAGTACGCTAAGAATTGCAGCATTCAAACTCCATAGGGTGTGCTTTGGAGTAGGGGTGGAAAAAGATAAGGTAATGGAAACTGGGGCATGGTCAGACCATATTATGTGTCCAATTGTTGATCTAGTGATTTTTTTTGAAGTAGAGTCTTGGAGGTCAAGAACAGTTCAATCCTAAAATATGATCTTTGGGTGTTCAAGTAGAAAGCGTAATCCCTCTCAGGGCCGTGTTGACATCTCAATGGACCATAAAGGTCTTCCAGAGAGATTAGTGAGGATAGAGCTGTGGACTTCTTTTGTTTTACATTGGATTAGTCCATCGGGGTGTCTATGAGCTCATTAAAAGCACCACATATTATGATTTGATCCTTAGGGTAGTGTTGGATCTTATGCAATATGGATTTATAGAACGATTTCTGGTGGGAGTTGGGGGCATAAATATTTACGATAATGAAGGGTTGGTTATTGAAGGTGGCTGACAAGATCAGATATTTGCCTGAAGGATCCTGATTGAAGTGGTTAAGATTGAAAGAGACTGAAGAACGTACTGCGATCATGACTCCCCTCACTTTCTTGTCAGCACGTGCTTGGAAACAGTGGGGGAATAGTTTGTGGGTGCATTGGGAAGGGTTATGTTCTGCTAAGTGCGTTTCTTGAACGCATAGTATGTCTGCTTTTTGCGATAAAGCTTCTCACCAGAGAAGTGAATGCTTAAAGGGGCTAAAGGCCGTTGGCATTAAGGGATACAATTGTGAGGGTCATTACCTCGAATGAGGGGATCAGGGTTCTGGTGAAGTAGCGGCACTGAGATGGATAGGCTCTGGGTGTAGGAGGGGAGAAAAGGGGGGAGGGAGAGGAACAGTGACGTTGCAAGAATATTGATATATACAATAAAATGTGTGGGCAGATCGGGGCCTACCGTGTCTAGGAGGGTCTGATCTGAAAACACAATAACAAAGCAAATCAAATACACAGGTAATCTAACAAGATAAGCTAAATACCAAAGTGGTAATAACAATTCTAATTGTAGTAAATTCAACCAATGGATGTGCTTAGCATGTGGAGCATGGAAGGGGTAACATAGGTGCTTCCACTCCTCCACTAACTTATTAAATAGGAAAAAAGGAATAGTGACCAGCCTTATGCCCCGTACACACGGTCGGACATTGATTGGACATTCCGACAACAAAATCCATGGATTTTTTCCGACGGATGTTGGCTCAAACTTGTTTTGCGTACACACGGTCGCACAAAGTTGTCGGAATTTCCAATCGCCAAGAACGCAGTGACGTACACCACGAACGACGAGACTAGAAAAGGCCAGTTCAGAACCAAGCGAGGCACCCTTTGGGCTCCTTTTGCTAATCTCGTGTTAGTAAAAATTTGGTGAGAGACGATTCGCGTTTTTTCAGCCTCGTGGTTTTCAGATCTTTTTCTGCTGTTCAGTTTGTGCTTGTGGGTTTGTATCTGCTCTTCAGTGCGTGCAGCGAGTTACGCGTGACTCTTGTAATTGTGTTCTTGTTCATTCGTTACTGTTTTTCAGGTCGCTCTTCACAGGCCTTGCTGTTCTTCAGTGCGTTCTGTTACTTCGTTCTGAGCAGCCGACCGTTTTCTAGCCATGTTGCGTATACGTACTCCTTGTAGAGTTTGTGCTGTGTGGGGGCTTGGTGTTGGGGTCCTTACCTTGACACAAGTTCAGTCCATGAACAGGGTGGGGAGGAGTTCATGGACCAAGAATTGGTTGCTCCAGCGTGACCAGTTCTGTCATATAATACAAAAATAGTGCAGCGCTATAAATCTCAATCAATATTTGAAATGTCCATAAATAGAAAAACCATATGTATCATTGGTGGTGCAGAGTGCTTCATGCAAATCCACAGTGCTCTTAAATCTGTGCTCCCCCTCTTGCCAGTCAAACCGCTCACCTTGTTAGAGGGACCCCTGAACTAACAGGAAGGTCTCATAAGCGTTCACCACTCAATTAGTGGTCAGGGTAATATCTTGGCTGGAAAGCAGGAAAACCTCTTCCTTAATAGGGATCAACACTTTTCTTCCCAATATGCATGGAATAAACAAAGAAAATACATAGTGCTCTCTGTATGACTTTAAAAAACAATTCCTTTATTAAAGGACAGGTACTCACATAAATAGCACTATGGCCAGTGCTAGGCTTAAGGGCGCATATTAATTACAGATGACAATATAAGATAAGGCGGCTGCAGCGGCGTCTAAACCGGGATAAAACCAATCCGCACGCGTATCGTCCGATAGGACTTCCTCAGCGGAGGACGTCCTATCGGACGATACGCGTGTGGATTGGTTTTATCCCGGTTTAGACGCCGCTGCAGCCGCCTTCTCTTATATTGTCATCTGTAATTAATATGCGCCCTTAAGCCTAGCACTGGCCATAGTGCTATTTATGTGAGTACCTGTCCTTTAATAAAGGAATCGTTTTTTAAAGTCATACAGAGAGCACTATGTATTTTCTTTGTTTATTCCATGCATATTTGGAAGAAAAGTGTTGATCCCTATTAAGGGAGAGGTTTTCCTGCTTTCCAGCCAAGATATTACCCTGACCACTAATTGAGTGGTGAACGCTTATGAGACCTTCCTGTTAGTTCAGGGGTCCCTCTAACAAGGTGAGCGGTTTGACTGGCAAGAGGGGGAGCACGGATTTAAGAGCACTGTGGATTTGCATGAAGCACTCTGCACCACCGTTGATACATATGGTTTTTCTATTTATGGACATTTCAAATATTGATTGAGATTTATAGCGCTGCACTATTTTTGTATTGTACCATGTGAAAGGATTTATATATTTGCCTTTAGTGTTCAGCAGCTTTGCTTTATTTGAGGGTTTTTGCGCTGACTGTTTGTTTTTTGAATATCTACAGTTCTGTCATGTGCTTTTGCTCCATGAGATCCGTGAGAATAATCCTGATGATTTCAGGAACTGTCCCTGGATGACGGACCCTGTATTTCATCATTTGTTGGCTTTGCTGACCCCTTATATTAGCAGGCAGGATACCTGCATGAGGCAAGCCATCACTCCGGAGAAGAGGCTAGTCGCCACCCTGCGGTAGTTGGCGACGAGGAGAAGTCTGCAGGACCTCAAGTTCTCAACAGGCATCTCCCCCCAGGCTCTGGGGATCATTATCTCAGAGACCTGTTCTGCCATCATCCAGGTCCTGCAGAAGTAGTATATTAAGGTAAGATTTTTATCCTTTAACAACACATTTTATTGTTTGATAATATATTGTATTTCTTTCCTCATTCCCTAATTACCATGATTGTAATATGCTGTGAATGTCCCCTTTGTTCTCATGCATGCTGGATTTTTATGTAATTATTTTTTTTGTCCTTCATATATATTTGCCTTCACTTACCTCCCCAGCATGGTCTCCTGGCCCTATATTCACCTCATGTAGTCACTTAACAATGTATTTTATCAGCTCCATAGTAGTGCTTTACCCCAAACACCCCCTAACATGTTTGAAATGTGATTTGTGCTTTAAATTCAGGCAGAGTGCCAGAGGCTTTTTTTGGGGGTTCCCAAATCATTTTGAAAACTCCCTCCCCCAACTGCTAAGTCAGCTGATACCAATTCTCTATCTATCCTCAATCATCTATCTGCTGACTTTGCCAAACCCATACACACTATACCCATCTCTTTTGTGCTCAGATGTATGGATGAATTCCCCAAAGCATGTAGTGCAAGGGCCTGCCTGTATACTTTCAAATGGTACTGTTTCAAGTTTTTGTATATTATTATTATCTTGATAGGTAATAGCAGAATGTCCAAATGTGCTCAAATGTGTACAATGTGTATTTATATCTTTGTATTATGACACTTCTTATCTGTCCAGTGGGCTGTCAATAGTGTAACTAAGGAGGGGCTGGCCAAAGTAATACCCATTATTTAGGCATTCATCTCTCAATGAAGTGGAGAGGGTTACCTGTCCAGGAGCTCCCCCGCCCTGAAATGTTATAAATGGCCCATGAGGGGGGGTGGGGAGGGGGAATCTGATAAGTGTACCTTATACTTTGGTCTACCTTATACTTTGGTCTTTAAAAACTCCCTCAAATAAATGTTATCTTGATGTTGGCCAAGAATGTTTGTGTCCAATCTGCTTTCCCTGTTTATGTGCAAAATGACTATTTTTTTTGTTGTTGTTCGACTCCACAGTTTCCTTCCACGCCACAGGAATGGCAGACTGTGGCCTTCCACTTTGCCCAGCGGTGGGACTTTCCTAACTGCGGAGGGGCAATTGATGGGAAACACGTCCACATCGTCCCACCACCCAACTCGGGGTCATGCTATTTCAACTATAAGGGGTTCAATAGTATTGTGATGTTGGCGGTGGTGTCGGCTACTTACGAGTTCCTGTATGTGGACGTGGGGAAGAATGGCCGGATGTCCGATGGTGGAGTCATCGCCCAGACAGGGTTCTACAGGCATCTCCAGAATGGCAGCTTGGACTTGCCACCTCCAGAAGACAATGTGGAAGGACTCCCATTCGTCTTCGTTGCAGATGAAGCATTTGCGCTGGGGGACCATCTTATGCGGCCATTCCCGATGAGGACCCTCACCCGGGACCAGAGGGTTTTTAATTACCGGCTGGCCAGAGCCGGAAGAGTGGTGGAGAACACGTTTGGAATCATGGCCAGCCGATTCTGCCTATTTCTTACACCTATACACATGGGGGAGTATAAACTGAATCATATTATCCTAGTGTGCTGTGTTCTACACAACTTTTTACGGCAACATTCTGCCAACTATGCTGGCTCAGTTGGGCCTGAGGCTGGAATTCAAAATGAACCAACCCTGATGGCGCTTGAAAGTGGCCGTCCTGGCTTGCCCCCCCTGAGTGCCCGTGATGTCCGTCTAAGATACCTTGAATACTTTGCGGGTAGGGGGGCTATCAATATGCCAGACAATGTCTGAAACCTTTTTCAAATAAAAAAAAAATTAACTACTAAAATCTTTGGTGACATTTACTGCTTGTGTTTCTTTTATCTGACCCTGACAGAAATGTGGTGAGCCCTGAAAATGGCATGATTGTGTAACATTACAAAGCATTGTTGGGTGTTATTTACTAAAGGCAAAGACACTTTGCACTACAAGTGCACTTGAAACTGCACTTGTAGTGCAAAGTGGATTTGCCCTTAGGAAATAACCCCCATTGTCACAGAAAACACCAATTAGAGCACAACAAAAGTTTTGGAGCGTTGAGACAATAATCCACACATTCTTGATTAACAATCTTTTTACTACCAGCACAACCACATGTGCATTTAGAAAAGGTTTTTAAAACAAACCAACATGTTTGTTGTATAACAATTTGTGGGGTCACATTAGAAAAACTAGAAATGTCCATTTAAGATAAAACAGGCATGTTTAAAACCAACAAGAAATACACAAATCTTGAACTTACAAAGTTCACATTTGGTAGAACTTGAAGGCAATATCAGACATGGGTATTTACAAATTGTGTTTGATATTGCGTTCAGATGGGGTGAAGTCACCCCTAGAAAAGCCAAATTTTGAAGATGCACACCAATTGCCGAATGTCAACATGTGCTAGCTGCCATCACGGGGGATCAAGGGACGTGTTTTGTGGGTGCAACCCCTTCCTCACAGCTACTTTATTATTGAGGAAGGGGTTGCAACCCTAAAATGCATACATTGATCTCCCGTGATGGCAGATAGCACATGTTGACACACTGTGTGCCTCTTCAAAATTTGGCTTTTCGCAAATATGTCAAAAAATGGTAAATATTTTTAGCTCACAAAAAGCGGGAAAAAAAGGGATTTTGAGGGGTTTTAAACTCTCCCTAAAACATCAATGATGTTCTTCATTTTTTTTGAACATCATTGATGCTTTTCTGGATGTTTTCCAAGTCCCTATTACACCCCATGATCTCCCCGATCAGGATCTGTGCACTTTCTGAGGTGAAATGCCTTGGATCCACAACATCACGATCACCTAAAAAGATAGAAACTAAAACACACCATGTATTATAAATCTGCCGGCATCCATCTCTTACCTGAGCCTGTGGTCGCAGACACTCACCTGTTGTGGTGACTAGTTCCACCACATCTCCTTCCTCCTCCTCCTCCTGTTGGCTTTGGTGGGTCTCCACTTCTTCATGAGGTGGGGGGTCTCTGGTCTCCTCAGATGAGGGGTGTCCTCTGAGTCTTTTATCCCCTATGTAAGAAAAAAATAGGTATACTTAGCACACTGATATTTGATGGCAGAAATAGGAATATGAAACATTGCTTGGAAGTGGGGTACAATTGTCTGTTTTGACAGAGTTCCAAGATGTAGAATTTTCAGTGTCCTTTGTCAAGCTTCAATACTTTACTTGTTTAGTACAAGCTTCACAAATGGAGACACCCCTATAGTATACACTGGAGCACCTGTGTGGGCCCCAAATAAAAAGTGTGTTCTTGTGTCCCACACTAGTGCTTCAGCGTCCAGATGTGAAAACTGAGTGTCCTCTCCTTACACAGAATCTAGTTTGCATTACATTCTAGTTACAAACCCATCTACACAACCAAATTATTTTCTGACAAGTAGGCCGTAAAAAATGTTGGCAAATGCATATGGCCAAAACAATGGTGTTTTCTAGGCCGACCGAACAATGTTTTATACGAACGAATAATGTGCTCATGAACATGAAAGTTGCCATTTTAAACTGGACAACAGTTAAGAAAAGCACATGGAGCAGCACGAACGTAATAAACATAAAGAATAGGAACACAGCACAACTACTTACTTTTTTGCAGCACTCTCCGGATCCTTCTGTACTGCTCATGCTCTCTTAATTTCAGGTCCGACCACCGCTTCCTGAGCTGATCTTTCGATCGTCGTACCCCGAAATTCCGGTGCAGACTCTTGACCACTTTCGCCATGATCTTGGCCTTTTGGACATTGGGGTTGGGGTAAGGTCCATACTTCCCGTCATAGTCGGCCCTCTTCAGGATGTCCACCATCTCCAACATCTCCCCAAAGGACATATTTGATGCCTTAAATCGTCTCCTTCTGGATCGGGACATTTCTGGCTCCGGGCTTTCCTCCTCCTCCTCCTCCTCCTCGTTGCTGTAATTAACAGACACCTGCTCTGTCTCCACCATGTGCTCTTCCCCCACTGCGCCGAACGAGAAGGGGCAGGGAATAGACTAGAAAGAACGTCAGGTGCGGGCGGAGTTTCACGCATGCACAGTGTCTATAAAGCGTAACACGCGTGCGTAGTACGTACGATCTGTGAGCGGAGGAAGGAGTATCAGAGGCGCCGATCGTGATAACGAAGGTAAGATCTAAACTTGGGCCTATACTGCTTCTAGATTGAGGCCTGTATTTGCACAAGTTTAGAAGACTTTAGGCTGACATTAGGGTTTGTCTTGTGTTGTGTCTTGCAGTTAAAATGGATATCTTGAAGGATCAGGACTTTATGCCAATCTTCATAGATATGTTCAGGGAGCTGCCTTGTCTATGGCAGATAAACCACCCTGAATATAGGAACCAAACAAAGAGGAAGGCAGCGCTGGATAATTTGCTGCAATTTGTGAAGACAGTGATCCCCACGGCAGACATCACCTATTTGAAGATCCTAATTGGTGGCCTGAGGAGCACTTATCTAAGGGAGCACAAGAAGGTCCAGGATTCCCAGAGATCAGGAGCAGCAGATGGCATTTATGTCCCCAGGCTGTGGTACTATGACAGGCTGCATTTTCTGGCAGGTCAGACTGAACCCAGGCCAGCACTCTCCACTCTTCCTTCCACGCTTCCTTCCCCCCAGCTGAGGCTTCTGACGTCCAACCTGGGCCTTCCAGGCAGCAACATGTGGAGGAGCCAAGCTTATAGCATTCTTCTAAATATTTCTGGTTGTCCAATCAATGATGTTAACTAGATGTTAGTTTGGAGTACTAATTTATGATTGTGATTGATGAAGCAAAAACTAAAACCATGTCCCTTTTTCATACACAGGGAAGTCTCAGCCAGGAGGTGGCCGGGCCAAGCAGACTGCCCGATACCCAGGTCCCTCCCCTACACCTTCAAAGACAAAGTGGCAGGAAGAGGAGTAACCTGGAGGAGGCAGCAATAGGCCTCTTTTGGAAGGCTACAGAGGCCCTCAGAACACCCCACAGTGTGGAGGAGGAATTTGCTGTCATAACTGCATGCAAAATGATGCAGATGGAGGAGAGCCAACGACTCCTGTGTGAGTTCTTAATTTTGGAAGCTCTAAATAAAGGGTTGAGGGGCTAACTCACATGTGTAACCCACATTTGTGACCTCACCCATAGTCCTCCTCCTCCTCCTCCAGGCCCTACTCCTCCTCCTCCTCCTCCAGGTCCTACTCCCCCTCCTGCCACATTTCCAACACCAGAGCCACAGCGTGGAAGGAAGCATGGAAGGAAGACCAGAGAGTGACAGCCCTGGGCTCAGTCTGGTCTGGCAAAATATGCAGCCTCTTGTAGTACCACAGCCTGGGGACACATCTGCTGCTTTCATGATCTCTGGGACTTCTGGACCAGACTGCACTCCCTTATATATGGACTCCTTAGGCCACCAATTTTGCTGTCAAAGAATTGATGTGTGCCCTGGGGGTCAAAGGCTTCACCAACTTATGATGTTTCTCCAGCGTTGCCTCCCTCTTTGTTTGGTTCTGAGCCCTAATAAAGGAATTTTTGTTTTAATTATACTCGCCTATGTGTGTTTTCCTTCAAAAAGGACAGTTTGTTTGTGAGGAGGCAGGTACATTTCAAAAATACAATGTGAAATTAACAAGAGACGCCAACACCAAACAACCTCCTTGAGATTAAATAATACAAGATAATAATGGTGTTGTGGTAACTTGACACACAAAACACACACAAAAATATTCTGGAGTAAAAAAGCCTTGAAACAAATAAAAAAAACAAAAGAAATCAGCCTTGAAAAATTTTTTTGTCAGATGTGACAAATTAAAATATATTGAGGGAATCACGATAAATAATAAATAAATAGGTTTGTAAGAACTCTGTGTGAATATGAGCAGCAAAACTACTTAATTCTTCGAGCATTATAAAGAAGAAGAGAGTGCGCTGCATTAAACTATTTTCAACATTGCAGCCTGAAGAAAGTGCTCTATCCATTCCGAACGCTAATTTTACCAGACCGAGCAGTTCCGTCTCGGAATTTCTTCTGAGCATGCGTCGCACTTTGTGCGTCGGAATTGTCCACACACGGTCGGAATTGACGCAATTGGATTTTGTTGTCGGAAAATTTTATAGCCTGCTCTCAAACTTTGTGTGTCAGAAAATCCAATGGAAAAAGTCAGATGGAGCCCACACACGTCGGATTTTCCGACAACACGCTCCGATCGCACATTTTCCATTGGAAAATCCGACCTTGTGTACGGGGGCATTAGGCATGTACACTTGTTTGACAGGTGCATATCATTACATTTTTTACAGCAAGGCCATTTCTTGCTTTCATCAATAGTACCTCTATAGGTTTACCATGTGAAGGCGTCATCGACACCCAAAGAACAATTTTTTAGTACCTGTTACAGAAGTAAAAATCCAAAGTCCGTGGTGACACCAGAATTTATCCAAAAAATCTCTAATCTTCTGCATGACATTGTGGCCTCATCATACAGACTGGCTCTCAAAGCCGTTGCTTACAAAATAAAAAAAGCTTGCCGTTAAAATTAAGTTTTTTGAGCTTTATAAATTAAATTATTGCTGCAGCAGCTTCTATACACGGTACAGATATGCCACTTTACAGATGGACTAAGGGGACCCCCCAGGCACTATATTGAAAGGAATTTTTCATTTTTATACTTTCATTTTAAGCATCAATAAATCACTGCTCATTTAAAAATTACGTTTTTTACAAACTTTTTTCATTGATGTCCCCAGGGCAGTACCGGACCCCCAATGCCATTGTATGCCCAATTACTTGCATATAAGCCTTCAAAAAGGGGCACTTTTGATTTTTCACATTCGGGTCCCATAGACTTCAGTTCCGAACTTTCCCGATGTTCGAAAGTTCTGGTGTGAACCGAACAGGGGGTCGTTCGGCCCATCCCTAACCATAGGTTTAAGTAAAGCCTAATCAATTTTTCCAGTTTCTATACCATAGGTTTAAGTAAAGCCAGCTCATTTTTTCCAGTTTATAGACTGTAGGTTTAAGTTAGGAATACATACATTAACCCTTTCATGACTAAGCCTAGTTTTGACATTTGGTGTTTACAAGTTAAAATCCATATTTTTTGCTAGAAAATTACTTAGAGCCCCCAAACATTATATGTATATTTTTAGAAAGAGAATCTAGAGAATAAAATGGTGATAGTTGCAATATTTTATGTCACACGGTATTTGTGCAGTGGTGTTTTAAATGCAACTTTTTGGGAAAAGGGACACTTTCATGAATTAAAAAAAAAAAAAAAAAAACGAAACAGTAAAGTTAGCCCAATTTTTTTGTATAATGTGAAAGATGATGTTACGCCGAGTAAATAGATACCAAAGATGTCATGCTTTATAATTTCATGCACTCGTGGAATGGCGACAAACTACTGTACCTAAAAAATCTCCATAGGCGACGCTTTAAATTTTTTTTATGGTTACCAGGTTAGAGTTACAGAGGAGGTCTAGTGCTAGAATTATTACTCTCGCTCTGACGATCGCAGAAATACCTCACATGTGTGATTTGAACACCGTTTACATATGCGGGCGCGACTTCCGTATGCGTTTTCTTTGCTGCGCGAGCTCGCGGCGACGGGGGCGCTTTAAAAAAAAAAATCTTTTTTATTTTATTCATTTTAATATTAATAAATTGTAAAAAAAAAATTGATCACTTTTGATACTGTCACAAGGAATGTAAACATCCCTTGTGACAGAAATAGGTGGTGACAGGTACTCTTTATGGAGGGATTGGGGGTCTACCCCCGATCCCTCCTTTGCACTTCAAAGTATTCAGATCGCCGTTTTCGATGATTCTGAATACTGGATATTTTTTTAAAGCCGGTGCCATTGGCAGCCGAGTAAACGGGAAGTGACGTCATGACATCGCTTACGTGTTTACAATGAGGTGGCTGGAACGAAGCCACTTACAGCTTTGTTCCAGACTGTCACTAGCCGCTGGAGGCTGATTGTTGATCGGGCCTCCCAGTGGAACAGGAGGCCCGGTGAGAGCGGCAAGAGGGGGT
Source organism: Lithobates septentrionalis (assembly GCA_037952835.1). Classification (NCBI taxonomy): domain Eukaryota; kingdom Metazoa; phylum Chordata; class Amphibia; order Anura; family Ranidae; genus Lithobates; species Lithobates septentrionalis. Next base: position 1,051,014 of record JBBDGP010000999.1, on the reverse strand, counting down.
GGCGTCCCCTCCCGCTCCTCCGGTATAACAGCCGAGCGGCTTTTAGCCGCATCAGTTGTTATTGCTGGAAAGCGGATCACCGGCTCTAAAAAACAGTACCGGGATGATGCCTGCAGCTGCGGGCATCAACCTGGTATAACCCCCAAAAGCCAAGTACGCACATCTGCGTACGCTCGGCGGCAAGGGGTAAACTTGCCTGGAACCACTGCCGCCAATGACAGCTGATCACGTGATGTAAACAGAGGATTGGTAATCTTTTTTTTTCCTTCTCACGCTGACAGCATGAGGAGAAAAAAAAGCAGATCACTGGCTCCTGTTGAAGGGACATCGGTCAGTGCCCACAAGTACATCAGTGCCACCTATCAATGCCCACGAGTGCCACCTATCAATGCCTAGCAGTGCTGCCTATCAGTGTCGCCTACCAGTGCTGATCAGTGCACATCATCCATCACTGCCACCCATCAGTGCCACATATTAGTGCCCTTCAGTGCCCCCTATCAATGCCCTTCAGTGCCGCCCATCAGTGCCACCCATCAGCGCCACCTCATCACTCCCTACCAGTGCCGCCTATTAGTGCCCACCAGTGCCGCCTATTAATGCCCACCAGTGCTGCCTTATCAGTGCCCATCAGTGCAGCTCATCAGTGCCGCCAATCAGTGCCACCCATCAGTGCCACCCATCAGTGCCACCTCATCACTGCCCACCAGTGCCACCTATTAGTGCCCACCAGTGCAGCCTATTAGTGCCCACCAGTGCCACCTTATCAGTGCCCATCAGTGTTGCCTTATCAGTGCCCATCAGTGCCCATCAGTGCAGCCTATCAATGTAACATAAGAAAAAAATCTGCGCTATATAATTTTGGTGATCAAAAAATGTGACATGAAAAGTGTTTATCTAAACGAATGGAGATATGGAGACTCCATTTGTCACACTATTACATAAATATTTAAATGCAATCACAAGTGAAATGTGCAGAAAATGATTAAGTAAAAGATACGTAAACGCGAGAGGGAGGAGTTCAGGTGGTGGTGATTGAGGGCGGCAGTGTTCCTTCGGTGGTCAGTCAGAGACGGTGTCAGCGGCCGCCGGCTACGGAGCTGCGTCAGGTAGTGTGGAGGTGCAAGTGAGAAGCACTTGCCGGCCGGAGGGTGAACTGGCAAGGAGAGGAGAGAGAGACGGTGGACATACCCGAGAGTCGAGGGGTGCCGACTGTGCCCGAGTGGACACGGGAGTACTCGAGTGGATCGGGGGAAGCAGTGGAGATGTAAAGGACAAGCGCCAGAAGACGGTTTTTCCTTAAGTGATACTAAGCACCCCCCCTAGCCTCTCAGAATCCCCTGGACTGTCAGTGATAAGTATCTCTTTTTATCTCAATCTGATTCTGATTTTGTATATAACAAGGGAAAGAAAGAAAGTTTAATTGAGAGGTAAGGTGGGGAGTGTGAGTAGAAGATAAAGGGGAAAAGAAAGAAATGTGTAAAGAATAATTAATTAAAAGTGTAAGCCAAGAAAGAGCGCTTAAAGGAGACATCAGGAAGAGGAAGTGGGAAGGAGAAAAGTGAACTTTTTGCAATAAATCAGAATTTCTACTTCCAGTAAAGAGTGAAAAAGAAAGAAAATATTATAGGACACTAGGAAATTGTTACTTACTTGTCCTCCACCCATGCAATATTTTGTTGTTGTTTTTACGATACATGTCTTAGGATACGCTATTGAATCTCAATGTGTAGTATTGCGAATTGGATGAGGGGATTGCCATTGAAGGTTGTGGACTTTTTCTGTTTTTTGTTTTTCTAAAAAGAAGGGGAAGGGAAAAGAAAAGAAGAAAAACTTTCTTCCAGCGAATCATATAGTACTTTGCATTGAGAGAGAGACTTTTCATTGAGTACTGAGGCTCGGAGATCTCTGTTTTTTTTTTTTGTTTTTTTTTTGTATTCCCCTCAATGGGGTGGTCTTAGGGTGAAGACCAGAGAGTAGAGACAGTAGAGTCGGCTAAAATAAACTGGTCTCCCCCCTGAGATAACACCCCAACAGAATATATTTGAAAGTGGTTTCTTGGGGTTTTCCATTGTCACTGCTGGTATGAGAGGAAAAATAACAAGAAGTGCGGGAGTAATCGCCAAATCACCCAGGGTTAGCTTAGGCCCAAGCCCTGGCCCTATGAACAGATACATTCTGCAAGGAAATGGGGAAGGAGAAAGGCAATCGGGTACAAAGGGCAGACAGACAGATACAAAAGAGAAGGATAATAAGGAAAAAAAGGGCCAGAATAAAAGTGTAGTAGAAACTAGCCATCTCTCAGAGCCTAGAATGCAATTAGAAATGGAGGGTGAAGAAAGAGGAAGGGAGGAAGGCCAGCATGCGCTTCAGCTACCAACAAAATATGATATGGAAAAAATGTTTGCGGCCCTAGAAAACTCCCTAAAAGCAGAGATGTCAACACTACACAAAGACATGGGACATATCCTATCAAGAGTGGAAGAAGTGGAGACCAAAGTAGATTCACACTTAAAAATGATAAAAGAGCTGAAAGGGGAAATAAAGATATTAAAAAGGGAACAACAGGAACAATCCTACAAAATGTAAGACCAGGAAAACAGAGAAAGAAGGAGAAACCTGAGAATCTGCGGTCTTCCGGAAACAGAACAAGCAGAAAATCTAATAGGAGAAATGAATAATCTCTTCAATCATATTTTGGGAAAGGAGGAATCCAATGAAATAAAAATAGAGAGAGCACACCGACTAAGAAGACCCCAAGGGCTCCCAACGGAAACACCAAGAGATATAATAGTCCGTTTTGAAAGATGGGAAGAAAAGAAGCAGATTTGGATAAACCCGAAGAGAAAATCATCAATTGAATACGCAGAAGCTAGACTACAAATATTTCAAGACCTGTCCCAAGAAACGTTAAAAATAAGATGGATGTTAAGACTTCTATTGAGCATTCTTCAGGAGCGGGAAATTCAATATAACTGGGGCTTTCCAGCGAAGAAAAATGGAAGAAGTGCTAGATTGAGATTTATAGAAGAGATTCCGGACTTTTGCAATAAATTAGAAATTCCATTTCCAGTAATGGACAGGAATGTAAATAGACAAGAACAAACAGCATTACGTGATGACCTTCAATGGCAATTAAGCTCTAGAAATAGAACACAGGAAGTGGAGTCCTGAATGAAATAAGCATTCAAACAGTAGAGTGAAAAATTTACAAAGACAAGAGGTATCGCTATTAAGTTGCGGGGTGGGGATTATGGAGGGGGGGTGGGCTATGAAGAAGGGGGAACGAAAAGAAAAATAGAAAAAGAGGATAACAAATAATAAAATAAATTAGAGGCAGGAGGGGGAGTTAGGGTCTCACGGCGGGGTCAGGGGGTCTCCCTATCTGAGTACAGGAGAAGGGGATTCAGGGCGTCCAACAGATTTCCACCTCAGACCTAGTAGAGCAGAGGGGGCAGAGTTGTGCCCCATAAAACAAATTGCTCTCAGCTCTAGAGACCATAGGGTCAAAGCACCCTTACCAGGGTGGAGGGGGAGGGGTTGGGGGGAGAGGGAGGGAGAGATCTGGTTTACATAGGCTATTACTGTTGCTTAAATACCCTGAAACAGGGTTGGGGAGACCCCGCGCATCGGCCGGGTGGTCCCCCCTCCCGGTCTTCTAAATGGACCATGGGGGGGATACCTGGGGGACAGGCGGGGGTGGAGGAGAGAGGGGGGAAGAAAGGGGAAGGAAAAAAAAATGGAAAGTGCAAATAGCATAAAAATTTTGTCCTATAACGTTAGAGGGTTAAATTCCCCTGGGAAGAGAAATATTATTCTCCGAGAACTAGATAAAAGTAAAGCAGAAATAATTTTCTTGCAGGAGACACACATTACTCAAAACTCAAATATCAAAATTTAGTCTAGAAGTATACCAACATGGTATCATGGAGATTCACCAATAAGAAGGGCTAAAGGAGTAGCCATTGGAATAGGGAGAAATTTACGCTTTCTAATAGAACAAAGAAAAGTGGCCCCCGAGGGACGTTTCCTCTTTATCATAGGTACCATACAGGGGGGTAAAATATACACTTGCCAATGTTTACTGCCCCAATATAAATCCCAAAAAATATTTGATAGATATATTAAAAGAATTAATGGAATTCAAACAAGGCAAATTAGTAATGGCGGGAGACTTTAATTTTAGCATTGACCATAAAATGGATAGTACCTCCATAGCAACGGACAGAAATAAGACAATTAAAGAAACTTAAAAGAAAACTACATGAATATCAATTGGTTGACCCTTGGCGAATTCAGCACCCAACCACAAAGGATTATACTTACTATTCAACTGTACATGGAAGCTATTCCAGGCTGGATTACATTATGGTTGAACATAGAAATTTTGAAGAAATAGAAGAAACAAAAATTGGAATAATAACAGCTTCGGACCGTAGCCCAGTAATGTTGAGAATCAAAATACAAGGAGAAATCTCTGAGAGAGGGCCATGGAGAATCAACGAAGATATAATAGAAGACAGTGAGACGGAGAAAATTATAATAGAAGAGATTAAAAGATACTTTAAGGAAAATGACACTCCAGGGCTATCGAAAGCAACAATTTGGGAGGCGCATAAAGCTGTCGTCAGGGGTAAATTAATGGCTATTGGGGCAAGAAAAAAACAAGAAAGAAGAAAAAATATGCAACAAACTTTAAAGGAAATATATGAACTGGAGGGAAAACATAAGAAGCAATCAAAAAACGAAACAAACTGGTTATTATCCCAAAAAAGAGAACAACTAAAGGAGTGGATGGAACAAGAAGAAAGGAGGGAGTATAATAAAGTATTACAAGAAAAAATCAAATGGGGTAACAAACCAGGAAAATATCTTGCAAATATGGTAAAAAAAAAGAAGTCCTTAAATTTTATTGAGAAGATCAAAAATGAGAAAGGGGAAGTGGTAAACAAGACTACAGATATTGCGGTGGCATTTCAAAAATATTTTAGCTCTCTATACGCAATAAAAAGACAGGAAATGCAGATAGAGGAAGATACAAGAACAAAGAAGATACAAGACTATTTAAAAAAAGCAAATTTACCAAAAATAAAATTGAATCAACTAAAAGAGCTGGAAAAAAATATAACGCAAGAAGAGATAAAACAGGCACTAAAAGAAACTCCTGCAGGAAAAAGTCCAGGACCAGACGGGTTCACGGTTAAGTATTACAAAAAATTCCAAGAACAACTGATCCCTAAGCTACAAGAATATCTGAATATCATAGGCGAAGAAGAAGAAATAAGACGAGAATCGTTATTAGCCCATATCACAATATTGCCAAAGGAAGGGAAGGACAAAACCAACTGTTCAAGTTACAGACCTATTGCGCTGCTGAACGTAGATACAAAGTTGTATGCCAAAATATTAGCTACCAGAATAAAAAAATGAATTCCGCTCTGGATCAACCCTGATCAGACTGGATTTGTCCCAGGGAGAGAGGGACAGGACAACAGTCTAAAAACAATATGGATCCCCCAGTTCTATTCCTGTCATTGGATGCAGAAAAAGCATTCGACAGGGTAGACTGGGGGTTCATGATGGATACGTTGCGCCATCTGGGACTAGGGACAAAAATGATAAAGTGGATAACAAATTTATATAATGGCCCGATAGCAAGGGCAAAAGTGAACGGTAGACTCTCTCCTTTAATCGAGATGCAGAATGGAACACGGCAAGGTTCCTCGCTTTCCCCATTACTATATGTACGTATTGGCATTGGAACCACTGTTAGCGACACTCCGTAACAACCAAGATGTGAAAGGGGCGAGAATTGAAGGAAAAGAACACAAGATCGCGGCATATGCGGACGACATCTTTGTACGTAACTAACCCAAGAGTGACACTGCCAAACATATTGAAAGAAATAAAAAAATACGGAGAACTGTCAAACTTCAAAATTAATCCAATAAAAACAGAGATATTAAACATAGGATTATGGAAAAAAGAAGCCCAGTCCCTACAAAAAGAATTCCCATTTACTTGGGTAAAAGAATTAAAACATCTTGGAATCAAAGTAACCCCAAGGGTTGAAAAAATCTATCAGGAAAACTATATCCCATTGATTAATGAGGTTAAAGAAGAAACAAAAAAACTAAGTACACAACCACTTTCATGGATTGGAAGAATAAATATGTTTAAAATGATGGTCCTCCCAAAAATAATTTATAAAATCCAGATGTTGCCAGTAATGATTCCACAGAGTTTTTTTAAAACAATTAAAAGAATTTTGTTAAAATATATATGGTTCAATAAAAAAACAAGAGTTAAATACACGCAGATCACAAGAAAAAGGGAACACGGAGGATTAGCCACCCCAGATATAAGCAGATATTATAAAGCAAATGTTTTGGCACGTCTGTTTGAGTGGACAAACGAAAATAGTGAAAAAAAGTGGGTAGAAATGGAAAACACATTAAGTAAAACCACATTTCACAAAAACATATGGATACCACGAAAGTTCAGATTAATGGACACGGAAACACATGAAATAACAAAAAATGTATTTAAAATTTGGGATACAGTACACTTGAAGAATGAATGGAGACACAATTCACCGCTATTAGCACTCACAGGAACAAATTTTTTCACCCCTGGTAAGGAAATATTTGCAGGCCAAGAAATAAGAAACCCACAATTGAAAGACATCACCATAAATGGCAGGATTAAAACACGAGTGGAACTAGAAGAAATTAATGGTTGGAAGATGAGTGAATAGAATTATTTTCAATTAAGACATTTAGTAAGCACAATACCACATCCACTTAGAGACGAAGAGAAATTAAATTCAATGGAAAAGCTCTGTTTCAATAAAACATCATTGAAAAATGGAACATCAAGAATATATAGAATATTGGCAGATCTGGATGGACAAGAAAGACCTGAGTTCATAAAACAATGGGAAAAAGAAATGAATTTAAAACTGGAAGAGCAAAGAGTGGAAAAAATGATAGAAATGGGATATAACAATGCCTGGGATATGAAGACCATTGAAATGAACTACAAACTAGTAGCAAGATGGTACTTGACACCTGTAAGAACACATAAATATCAGCAAGAAAAAACACCTTTATGTTGGAGAAAATGTGGTCAGAAAGCAACGATGACACATCTATGTTGGGGATGCCCAATAATAATGGATTACTGGAATGAAGTATTAAAGAACATAGTGGAAATAACTGGGGAAAAAATAGAACAAAACATATGGACCTGTGTGTTCCATGACTATAAAAAAACAAGGAAGCGCATGCACGGACTCCTCCAAGATGGCCGCTTGAGCCCGGAGCTCCGCACTGCCCTGACCACCCGGCGCACATAGCAGGGGAACCGGGACCCCGTAGGCCACGACACCCACCTCAAGGCGGATAGGAAGTGTTGGGGAACAACCCTATGCCGGCCGGATCGTCCATGAAGGTCCTGGAGCCTCTGTTCAGAGCCTCGGCGGAGCCGGCCGAATCCAAGATGGCGGGCGCCATGCTGCACGGCGCACAGACAGCTGCAGAGAGCCCAGGAGATAAACTTTCCTATGCCGCAGTGACCCGCTCTCTCCCCTCTGGGACCCCAGTGAGTACTCCTCAACACTTGGCTCAGTTCACGGCCCTCTCAGAGCACCTTGCAAAACAACCCATGACACCCCCCTCGCAGCCTCCCTCCCCTCACATTACAACAGGGCCTGAAATGCCGCCCAATGCAGCCCACTCTATCCTCACAGCCCCCGACCTCTTCTCCCAGTTATCAGCTCTGCTGGATAGAGGTTTGGCCCAAACTTCAGCCAAAATAACGGGCAACATTAGAGAGGACTTCCAGGCCCTGGGCTCCAGGATGGAGGCGATTGAAGATAAACTTGACCAGACCATCTCTAAAACCAGGCAGAACTCCAACCACATACAGGTCATACAGGACCAACTGGACATTGCTCTCTCACGCATCGATGACCTTAAAAACAGGTCCAGAAGGGAAAATTTTAGACTTAGAGGTCTCCCAGAATCTAAAACCGACTCCACGATGGCGGTCCAAGACTTCATTAAACAACTTTTCCCTGACATTCCTCCACATAAATTGGAAATTGACCGCGCTCACAGGACATTAGGACCGCCGAGGAAAGATGGCCTCCCCAGAGATATAGTGGTCAAGCCACACTACTTCTCGGTTAAAGAAGAGGTGATGAAAAAGTGCAGATACCAACAGCCCCTCACGTGCAGAGGCCACGCCGTACAAGTCTTTGCGGACATTTCACCTAACACAATACAAAAAAGGAGGGCGCTGAAGCCCCTACTCTCGGTGTTGGCGCAAAACGAAATCAAATATAAATGGGCCTTCCCATTTGCACTCAAGTTTGATCACAGAGGCAAAACCTACTCTTTCCGCAGCCTCCAAGAAGGAGAACGGATCCTGTTAGACCTCCGCCTCATCTCGCAAGAGTCAGCAATGGACTTCAACAATTCGGCGGCGGGGTTATACAAGCGCCCATCCCCTGCAAGCCCCTTGCAACCCCTGTGGGAAAAACCTAAATACAAGCGCCCCAAGGAAGCCAAACCTCCATGAGTCCTCGAGTCAAGATGCTGTTTGATGGACTATCCCTGATCTCTTTTTCCCTTTGTAGGCTCCTACACGAACACGGTTGACTTTTCTTTTTTTCTTTTTTATTGCTGGTTTGTCTTTCCCTTTGGTCATCCCAGCATTAGATGGTCTGTGCTAGAGATTTGCTTGATTTTTTTAGCCGGGGGGGGGGAGGGAGGGGACGTTATGTCCCCTTTCTCTTCTCCCCCCCCTCATCCCTCTATATCTTCTCCTAATAGGAAAGCCATAAGCAAATATTTTTGTCCCAGGGGGACCCTTGGGGGTAATCCTATTGGGACCCACCTGGCGCTAGGTATTTTAATGTCAACCAACACGATCCTTAACACCACTTTCTGACCCAGGCCTCCAAGGCACTGGGTAACAGAGTGTGATCTCATGATTCCTCCTTATGATGTGCCTTAGACGCAAAAATGAGCTTCGTTTTGCATGGGCTATAGCTCAGGGAGCCCTCCTCATCCACCCGGAATTTTGTCCTGGGTGGGAGGGGAGGAAGGTGGGAAAAAAGGGTGGGCGGGGCCCCCTTCGGCTCCCCAGGTCGGACTAGATCCGATCAGTAGTCTTTTTTTGTTCAGTATTTAACTTAGGTGCGCCGAGGTCGCGGTAGTTAGGCTGCACCTCCATTAATCCCAAGGACCAGGTGATACTGGTCTCCTGGGTTAGGAATCCTCCCTGTCAGCAGGGTTTGGACATTTCCTCCACTGTGAAGAGCGGTGTGCTCTGTTGCCACCACTGTTCACACAAGTCCCGAGAGGACTTGATCTTCCCCTCTTCCCCTCTTCCTATGTTCTCTTCTCTACTATCTTCTCTAACAAATTATTTTCTTGTAGTTGGCTGTCTGCTGGGTTATACCCACTCCCCCAGTAAGAAGCGAAAGGATGTCTTAATGGCCCCAACTTCGGTTCCCTCTCTCCAACTGGAACAGGTAAGCATTGAGGGATGGGGGGTAGGCCCCCTACTTCTGCTTCATGGCTGACACTGACAATCTGCCCTCCCTATTAAGGGTGGCCACACACAATACCCAAGGGCTGAACTCTCCTTCTAAACGAAGGAAAGTACTTGATTTTATGAAATCCCGCAAGATTGATCTTCTATTTCTCCAAGAAACCCACTTCCCGATCCGGTACAAACCTAACTTTATCCACTCTCCGTTCCCATTGTTTTACCTAGCCAATGCGGAAGATAAGACCAGAGGGGTTGCTATCCTTATATCTAAAAATTGCAGATTCACGCTACATAAGGTTCAACGAGATCCAGAGGGTAGGTACATCCTAGTTAAGGGTTCTGTAGAAGGCAGATTATACTCCCTAGTATCTTACTACGCCCCTAACACAGGACAGCATAAATTCTTTAGCTCAATGTTTAAGACACTTGGACCAATGCTTGAAGGCTCTGTAATTTTTGGGGGAGACTCCAATGTGGCCTTCGACCAGGGACTAGACAAATCTAAACCCCCAGCCGCCCAAAACATCCGTCCAACTAAAACCAGCCCGAAAATAGCTAAGCTGTTTTACTCACAAGGACTCACTGACATTTGGAGGGAATTAAACCCCACCAAAAAAGATTATACTCATTTTTCCCACGCCCACCAATCCTATGCTCGTATAGACCATCTGCTAGTCTCGAATGACTTGATCCCGGCAGCCCAAAGATCAAAAATTACTGACACGGTCTGGTCGGATCACTCCCTGTTAAGTGTTCTGATAAATCTCTAACATCAACTGACTATACACCAGGGGCAAATTGGCTGCACACCCCGAAATGATATTTTCTAAAAAGAATTGTAGAAGTTCCCCATGGGGTTTTTAAGCAGCAAGCGAAAAGTTTTATAAAAAAATATTTTTATTAGAAAAATACTCCGAACATACTTTAAAGACTACAAAGATTTAAAATATGAGCTCCGGTTACACATAGAAACAAGTATATAGGGTACATATATTGGTTATGCTGAAAATTTGTCACAAAATTGCACAATAAATCGCAAGGAGTGTGTGTGTGTTACCACTCCAAGCAGTATCGTTAATGGTTATAGTAATGCTTGCCAATAACGAAGACCCCGAGACCCCAATGCATTTCGACATTTACATGGTCATTGTCTTCCTCAGGGGGACCTTTAGGTTCTGTAGAGGCATCAAAGAAAAAAAAATATATATATATAATCATATATTCCTTATGTATCATTAAATATGGGTATTGCATAATGACTTGATATTTACCCTTGGTACCATATACACTCTTAACCGGAGTTATCTTAAAAACTGGAAGGATCAGAGAAGTTCCCCTCTTCTGACGCTGGACTCCGTTACACCGCTGTCCCTACCTGTACCCCAAGGGGGAAACAGGACCAACCCGTGGGGCTTACGAACGATCACAGATGTGTAGCTCTCCTCCACACTTGGATGCAGGTAAAGAGCAGGACACCTATAGGTGCATCATAGTAAAAAAAGGGGGGGGGTCTCTTATTGTCATATCTGACTTTCAAAAAACGATATATCACATATGTAAATTAGTTTGCTTAGGTATAGAGAAAGATTGAACACACTAAGTATCTGTGCTTTATTGTTACTCTGACGTATGACCTGTGTATGTAGCTAAAGAAAGAGTAAATGAATATCTGTTAGCATGAATCTTAAACCCTACTATATTTACAATAAGTCTATCATATCCTCTGATAAGTGGCGTTCTATACTATAATTGCATTAAGTCTATCATATCACCATAAAACTGGTACATTGTAGACTTTTGTATAAAGAGTGCGAGTGCTACAAAGAAAAAAGGAGAGGAAAGGTGTATATAGGCTAGACAGTGTGGATAAATGTTGTATTACATGGTGAAAAGCATGATGTGAAAAAGTAGGGACATCCTTGTGTGGGGGGAATAAGTGACCAACTCGGCGGCTTCCCGGCAGGGTAGGGAGATGTCTGTTACGTCTCCCTCTGTAGCAAACACCAGTGGTTGTTAGCAACCACTAGGTGGAGCTTGCTTTCCCTGCCGGCGGCATTCTGTACACACCACCGGACTGGGATCCAGGCAGAGCGCATGCGCACGAAGACCCTTCGGCCATGATCGGAGATATGTGGGTTGCGCAGGCGCCCACCTGGTTCCCAGCCTCGTTTTTTACGGCGGAGGTGTCGGAGGTTTCCGGAGCGTTCCGCTTGTCAGAACGCCGGGATGATCACAGAGGGGAGGCAAGAAAATGCCTCCCCACGGCCCCTCCCCTTGGTAGGCTGGGATTGCAGGCTGTGAACAGCTGATAGCAATAACGGACAAGTGAGTGAGTATAACTAGTGACAGCCTAGATCTAGACAGCCAGGGCCGGACTGGGAGTAAAAACCAGCCCTGGAAATAATTTCATACCAGCCCCAGGGACGTAGCATGGGTTGTCAGCACCCAAAGTAAGGCAAGTAAATTGCACCCTAACCGGCGGACATTTAGCGCTCCCTGAGTCTCTTCCACTCAAACTGTATTAAACCCCTTATGGTACATTTTAGGATGTACCACTCCTCTTTGTTCTCCTTTCTTTCCCCTTTATTTCTCTCTATCATAATTTCTTGTTTTTTTCCCCCCATCTCTCTCTCTCTCTCTCCATATTTCTTGTTCTCTCTCTTATTATGTCTCTCCCCCTCTTTTCCATGCATTCTCTCTTTTTTCCCCTCTCTCATTTCCTTTCTTGCCCCCTTTCCTCTCCCTCTTTCCGGAAAGTAAATGGCTACATGCCCATTTATTGCATAAAATGATAGAGATATATATAGATATAGAGATATATATAGAGATATATTATACACACACATACACACACACAATGTGAGTTCTGTATGTGTAAAAAAACAAAATCATACTTGGGGGGCACACCCTACAATGCGTTTACATTCAAGATGGTGCTGATAAGACCAACAAACAGTAAAAATATTACAGCGCACACATACAAAAATGACATTAAAATCCTGCAAGGATATTTAAAAAAAAGGAACATATTCAAAAAAAATGGGGATTTGGTCACACTATATGGCAGCCCACTTACTGCATCAAAGTACCCCTTTTTAAATCGCATGCATTGAGGTTTTCTCTTATAATTTTTATATGTGTTTTTTTTCTCACTGGCTTTTTTATTTATTTTTTCATGCTCCGCACTTGGTAAATCACTTATTCCCCCCACACAAGGATGTCCCTACTTTTTCACATCATGCTTTTCACCATGTAATACAACATTTATCCACACTGTCTAGCCTATATACACCTTTCCTCTCCTTTTTTCTTTGTAGCACTCGCACTCTTTATACAAAAGTCTACAATGTACCAGTTTTATGGTGATATGATAGACTTAATGCAATTATAGTATAGAACGCCACTTATCAGAGGATATGATAGACTTATTGTAAATATAGTAGGGTTTAAGATTCATGCTAACAGATATTCATTTACTCTTTCTTTAGCTACATACACAGGTCATACGTCAGAGTAACAATAAAGCACAGATACTTAGTGTGTTCAATCTTTCTCTATACCTAAGCAAACTAATTTACATATGTGATATATCTTTTTTTGAAAGTCAGATATGACAGTAAGAGACCCCCCCCTTTTTTTTACTATGATGCACCTATAGGTGTCCTGCTCTTTACCTGCATCCAAGTGTGGAGGAGAGCTACACATCTGTGATCGTTCGTAAGCCCCACGGGTTGGTCCTGTTTCCCCCTTGGGGTACAGGTAGGGACAGCGGTGTAACGGAGTCCAGCGTCAGAAGAGGGGAACTTCTCTGATCCTTCCAATTTTTAAGATAACTCCGGTTAAGAGTGTATACGGTACCAAGGGTAAATATCAAGTCATTATGCAATACCCATATTTAATGATACATAAGGAATATATGATTATATATATATATTTTTTTTTTCTTTGATGCCTCTACAGAACCTAAAGGACCCCCTGAGGAAGACAATGACCATGTAAATGTCGAAATGCATTGGGGTCTCGGGGTCTTTGTTATTGGCAAGCATTACTATAACCATTAACGATACTGCTTGGAGTGGTAACACACACACTCCTTGCGATTTATTGTGCGATTTTGTGACAAATTTTCAGCATAACCAATATATGTACCCTATATACTTGTTTCTATGTGTAACCGGAGCTCATATTTTAAATCTTTGTAGTCTTTAAAGTATGTTCGGAGTATTTTTCTAATAAAAATATTTTTTTATAAAACTTTTCGCTTGCTGCTTAAAAACCCCATGGGGAACTTCTACAATTCTTTTTAGTGTTCTGATAAATAACCAAACCCCACACCACAAATACAACCTTTGGAGACTAAAAGAAAACATCCTTTCTGACCCCGCCTGGAAAGTAGAAATTGAAAAGGCCATAACGGAATATTTTAATCAAAATGACACGGCAGACGTCTCCGCGGAAACCTTATGGGCAGCTCATAAGGCCACAATCAGAGGGAAATTAATACAAATAGCAGCCAAACTTAAAAAAGAACATGGGATAGACATATTCAACCTAGAAAAGAAATTCCAAAAGTTATGTACGGAGCACAAGAGAGACCCTGCTTTAGTACCCGTATCCCAATTGGATGCAGCACGCCTAGAATTAAACTTAGCTCTTACAGCTAAAGCGGATAAAAGTTTATCATGGCTAGGAGCAAAATATTACTATCAGAAGGACAGGGCTGGGTCTCTCTTGGCGTCCCGTCTCTCCCCGCGCCCTCGCTCATATATCTTCCCCAAAATCAAAATAGCGGGCCAACCCCACACAACAAACCCATTGAGGGTCATGAAAGCCTTCCATGGATTTTATGCGGATCTATATAGCGAACATAAGGCAAGTAATCCCCAAACTCTGACGAATTTTCTGAATAATCTCCCGATTCCTACCCTTTCAGCTGAGCACAGAGATAGACTCGAAGCTCCAGTTTCTGCCGAAGAAGTGCTAGCAGGTATTAAAAATCTTAAGAGGCGGTCGGCACCGGGTCCAGATGGCTTCTCCGTACCGTACTATAAAACTTATGCAAATACCATAGCGCCTTACCTTGCTAGATTCATTAACTTCAAAACCAAGGGAGAGCCTCTGGACCCGCAAATGAACGCTGCTTTCATAACCGTAATACCGAAACCAGACAAGGACCAGGGAGAAGTATCTAACTATAGACCCATATCCCTGATCAATAATGATCTAAAAATTATGACTAAAATTATGGCAGACCGTTTGGCCTCCTTTATTGGATCCTACATCCATAAGGACCAAGTGGGGTTTATCCCGGGAAGGCAAGGTCCTGACCAAATCAGAAGAATGGTGGATGTAGTCTCCCTCCTGCAATCGGGCTGGGATGGTAGTGGGACGCAAAAGGGAATGTTGCTATCTCTAGATTTACAAAAAGCGTTCGACTCTGTGTCTTGGTCTTACCTATTCTCAATCATACAACAATGGGGTTTTGGCCCACGGTTCACAGGGTTACTACACTCCCTATACTCTAGCCCAGAAGCTAGAATCAAACTACAAGGACAACTCTCTGATCCTATTAAAATAGCTAGAGGGACCGCCAAGGTTGCCCGCTCTCGCCACTGATTTTTGCGATAGCGATTGAATCATTGGCAATTGCTATACGCACTAATCCGGACATAGCGGGGGTGCACTGTGGGCCAAAAACACATAAATGCGGGCTGTTTGCTGATGACCTCATTCTTTACATAACATCACCAGTAACCTCCCTCCCAGTGCTATGTAAGCTCCTAGAAGACTTTGCACAGATCTCTGGTCTATGCGTTAACTACTCCAAGTCTCAAGCACTCAATGTGTCCCTCCCGTCAGCTTTGGTGTCTCGGTTGCAGGAGGCGTTCCGCTTTTCGTGGAGCGAGTCCAGCATTCGATACCTTGGAATCAATCTTACCCCCAAATTTGAACAGCTATACCAAGCAAATTACCCCCCCATTTACAAAAAATTAGAATCTGATCTCAAACAATGGTCCCCACACCACATTTCCTGGCTCGGTAAAATGACTCTGCTGCCACGTCTCCTATATATTTTCAGAGCGCTCCCGATCGCTATACGGAAGGATCACCTCTCAGCATTCCAAAACAAGGTAGTAAAATTCATTTGGGGTTCAAAGGGGCATAGGCTCCCGAGAAACGCCCTATTCGGCCCAAGATAAAAGGGGGGAATGGGACTTCCAAATCTTTTTTGGTACTACCAGGCGGCTAGATTGGCACAGATATCAACAGTTTATGCCAAAACAGCCAGACCTGATTGGGTAGAAATGGAAAGACAGGCAGTACCAACATTTACAATTGACTTCCTCCTCTGGTGCCCACCAAAGGCTAGGCCCCCGGTCATGTCTCCCGCCTTATCACAATCTCTGACGATATGGGACACTCTCAGAAAGAACCCTTCCTTAGTGTCGCACAGCAATCCTCTATCGCACATTTTCCGTAACCCCGCATTTCCCCCGGGTATGGACATAAAAGCCTTTCAGTGGTGGCTGGATAGGGGGATGTACCGGATCGGGAACTATTTTACCGCAGCGGGGCCACTCTCCCTCAACCACTGCGTCAAACATCTGAGCCTCCCCAATTCGGAGAGGTTCAGGTTTTATCAAATTTCACACTTTCTCCAATCAATCTGGGTTGAGAAACCCGAACCCCCGCAGTTCACCCCATACGAAATATGGTGTGGGGGTCTCCTGGAGCAGAGGGGGGGTATATCCTTAATCTACTCCTCGCTTGCTGCTACAGATAAGAAAGCAACGTTCATGCTAGCATGGGAGAGGGATTTACAGGACACATGGGATCTAGATCACTGGCACATGGCCTTCTTCCGATCATTCAAAGGCATTTATAATATATCCCTAATTGAAGCTAGCCTAAAGGTAATCACTAGATGGTACTTGACTGCCTCCCGGCTTGCTGTGATTCACCCCGCGGTCTCCCCTCTCTGCTTTCGCGGATGTCACATGAAAGGTTCCATGATACATATATGGTGGGATTTCCCTAAAATTAGGACCTTTTGGCAAAAAATATTTTACGCCATATCCAAAATAATAGGTAAGACCATTCCCAAGTCTCCTCTAACAGCTCTTCTCAACCATCCCATTCCAGGGATCTCAAAATCATCACAGAAATTAGTATTTTTCGTTCTCCTGGGAGCCAAAATTACCCTTGCTAAAGCTTGGAAGAAGCCCTTAGTCTCTCTCATAGCAGCTAAACGGAAAGTGTCATGGATAATGGCTCAGGAGAAATTAGTAAGCTCTCTACTAGATACCTCAGCAAAGTTTGAGAAGATTTGGGATCCATGGTCCAAATACATAGGAATAGGGCAACATCCAAATTATTAGAAATAGACCCTCAACAGAAGTGGGGGCACCGAGCAGACAGCTAAACTTTTCTCTTATCTGCACTTCACCTCTCTCCTTCTTACTCCTCCCTCTTCTCTCCTCCCCCAACCCCTTTTCTTTTTTCTTTTTTTTCTTATTTCTTTCTCCCTGACTCTCCATTTTTGGCAGGCTTGAATAGAACTCACTCCCGCAGTGGGTGCACACTGGAGTGAACTGTAGTAGAAAGTTATACTTTGTAATTTATCCCTGAGGTTTACTCATGAATAATAGCATTTTAATGCAACATGCCTAAACAGCAACTGTACCAAAGGGATTGTTATGTTACTTTTAACTTGAAATGTAACCCGTTTAGCAAACTGTTTTTGCAACCAAGATCTTTTGGTCAATGCGCCAAAGTTTTCTTTTATTTTTTATACTTGGCTAATGTCTCTCTAGGTCCTCAGGTCATTAGTAAATAGGACCCATTCCGCTCCCCAGCACAGTGTGATCCCATGAAGGGGTGCTGGAGGTGGACTGGGATAGTTACCCAAGGCCCACCCATTATGTCCGCAATAACACGGACCCGGTAGGACCCGATATTAGATACTTCAGTTTACAGTTAGTGGATGATGTAATTCTAGTATATAAGTTTTTATAATGCATAACATATCACTGTAACTATGATTTGTACTTCTCCCTTTTACCTTACTTTAAGATGTGACATGTAACGGAAGCTTGTACTTTTAATTTGTTTTTCTGACAAAATCTAATAAAAACCATTTAAGAAAAAAAAACAAAAAAAAAAAAAAAAAACAAGGAAACAATATATGAGATCAATGGTTCTGAGTCTCCTGAATGCCGCTAAGGGTCTGATCCCGAGATATTGGCTAAAAAGTGGAAAACCAGATATTAGAGAATGGTTTGAGAAAATAGATTACTATTATAAAATGGTCCTGCTGAGAAGCAGGGAAAGAAGAGATAATAAGAGTAATAGTCTCTGGGAGGGATGGAAAAGATATAAAACCTCGGACACATATTTAGAGAAGACCCAAAATGATATACAATATAAGGAGTAAACCAGACATAAAAGGGGGGAGGGGGCGGGGGGGGGGGGATAAGAGGGATTGAGAAGGAACAAAGGTATCATTGTTATATATACATACGGCGTGTTTTTCTGTTTTTCTGTCCTTTGTACTTAAACAAGATATATGACGGGAAAATTAATAAAGATAAGACAGAAACAATCCACAATGATGTGAAAAATGAGAGGAGATACATTTTGACACACAAAGTTGATATAATGTCTCTCAGAAAAATTTTCGCTGAAGTGGAAAAAAAAAAGTGAAATGTGCAGAAAATGATTAAATAAAAAATGAAAACAAAAAAAATTTCAAAAACTTCTCAAACAAGGTTAAGTCCACTCCGATGGGCTGTTAGATAGAAGCCCCACTGAATGTACAGTTCATAGTGCTTTTCCAAGTGGTGATATTTCAGCCCTCTAAATAGTAGTGACATGCGACCACAACACCAAAGAAGATGTGATAGAGTGCAACAGGAAAGTTCCTCCAACTGTAATATTACTGCCGCTTACCAGCTTGTTATATCTCTTGTTTAACCACTTCAGCCCCGGAAGGATTTACCCCCCTCCTGACCAATTTGGCACTGTGTCACTTTAACTGCTAATTGCGCGGTCATGCAATGCTGTACCCAAACTAAATTTGCGTCCTTTTCTTCCCACAAATAGAGCTTTCTTTTGATGGCATTTGATCACCTTTGCGGTTTTTATTTTTTGCGCTATAAATGGAAAAAGTCCGAAAATTTTGAAAAAAAAGATGTTTTCTACTTTTTGTTATAAAAAAAATCCAATAAACCTAATTTTAGTCATACATTTAGGCCAAAATGTATTCGGCCACATGTCTTTGGTAAAAAAAATGTCAATAAGCGTATATTTATTGGTTTGCGCAAAAGTTATAGCGTCTACAAACTAGGGTACATTTTCTGGAATTTACACAGCTTTTAGTTTATGACTGCCTATGTCATTTCTTGAGGTGCTAAAATGGCAGGGCAGTACAAACCCCCCCCCCCAAATAACCCCATTTTGGAAAGTAGACACACCAAGAAAATTGCTGAGAGGCATGTTGAGCCCATTAAATATTATTTTTTTTTGTCCCAAGTGATTGAATAATGACAAAAAACAAAATAACAAAAAGTTGTCACTAAATGATATATTGCTCACACAGGCCATGGGCATATGTGGAATTGCACCCCAAAATACATTCAGCTGCTTCTCCTGAGTACGGGGATACCACATGTGTGGGACTTTTTGGGAGTCTAGCCACGTACGGGGCCCCGAAAACCAATCACCGCCTTCAGGATTTCTAAGGGCGTAAATTTTTGATTTCACTCTTCACTGCCTATCACAGTTTCGGAGGCCATGGAATGCCCAGGTGGCACAAACCCCCCCAAATGACCCCATTTTGGAAACTAGACACCCCAAGCTGAGAGGCATGGTGAGTATTTTGCAGCTCTTATTTGTTTTGCTGAGAGGCATGGTGAGTATTTTGCAGCTCTCATTTGTTTTTGAAAATGAAGAAAGACAAGAAAAAAATTATTTTTTTCTTTTTCAATTTTCAAAACTTTGTGACAAAAAGTGAGGTCTGCAAAATACTCACTATACCTCTCAGCAAATAGCTTGGGGTGTCTACTTTCCAAAATAGGGTCATTTGGGGGAGGGGGGGTTGTGCCACCTGGGCATTCCATGGCCTCCGAAACTGTGATAGGCAGTGAAGAGTGAAATCAAAAATTTACGCCCTTAGAAAGCCTGAAGGCGGTGCTTGGTTTTTGGGGTCCCGTACGCAGCTAGGCTCCCAAAAAGTCTCACACATGTGGTATCCCCATACTCAGGAGAAGCAGCAGAATGTATTTTGGGGTGTAATTTCACATATTCCCATGGCATTTTTGAGCAATATATCATTTTATATTTATATTTTTATTAATTTTCAAACTTATTACAGAAAACAAGCTCAGAAACAATCAAGAATAGAGAATCATTTACAGTAAAATCCTCTAAGTCATCAGGTTTCTCTGGCAAAAAGTAATATAAAAGGACATAAAGATAAGACAATCAAATAAACCGCTACTATGGGATACGTTTTTAGTTTGTGTTACCAATAAGGCACTTTCAAAACCCCATACTGCCAGGGTCCCCATGTCCTCCTCTGATCTATATGATATGGACTGGAACAGGAGTCACGCACCTCCTTCCCCAATGGGATCTTTCTGAAGGAACGTGCGGGAACCCCCCCACTCCGAAAGAGAGCACCAAGTGCAATTTTGAGGGGGGAAGATAGTAGACGGAATACCATCCTCTCCCTAAGGCGCTAGGCCACTGTAGGGGAAGTGGAGAACAAATGTTTAAGGAAGAGTGAGGGACTCCTGGCAGCTCTGGGGGAGATAGAAATATATGTAAACAGTCCATCACTAGAGGAGGGATGGTAATCCCAAAGTTTTATCGAAAAGTAATGGACAAGGAAGTCCCAGAAGAAAAAGAAGGTAAACGTGAGAAAAAAAGGGGGAGAGGTACGGGGGGGGGAAGCATATTCTGATCAGGGAGTGGCAGAGTTGATATCATTTCCGGCAGAAACTCCCGGGATGAGCGAAATGTTGTGGAGCGAGGCCCAAGGTTCCCAGACAAACCTGAATCTTTCCACTTTGTCATTAATTTTTGCTACCAACTGCTCCTGAGACATAATCCAAGTAACTTTCCTGATACAGCTCTTAGCTGAAACAGTGGGTTTTTTCCAACATTTAGCTATGGTACTTTTAGCTCCTAGAAGGATAAAATAAGATAGTGTCCGTGCATTTTTAGGCAAACCCGGAACGGGTTGATTAAGGAGGGCTATATGTAAATTGGGGGCCACCTGGGTGTGGAATAAATTACTAATAATTCTAAAAATTTTCTGCCAAAATGTTCTAATGCGCGGGCAAGTCCACCATATGTGAATCATTGAACCCTCCAGCGAGCATCCTCTAAAGCAAAGAGGTGAAGTTCCTGGATAGATCAATGCCAGTCTAGAAGGGACATAGTACCATCTTGAAATAACCTTAATGCTTGCTTCTATAAGAGAGATATTGTAAATACCTTTATAGGAACGTATCCAGGAATTGTACCATTCTGTGGATGTCCAGGTTTGGCCTGTGTCCTCCTCCCAGGTCTTTGCGTAGGCTGGTATGTCTGACTTAGCCATGAGTTCCGTATAAATTAAAGAAATGCCCCCCTTCTGGTCCTGTGTGTTGGAGCACCAGTGCTCATAAGGAGTTAAAAATGGAGATTTGGAGCATTTGCCCCAAATAGATTGTAGAAAATGAGATAATTGGGAGAATCTAAATTTTTCGGAATCCGGCATTTCTAATTTGGTCTTACAGTAAGAGAGTGATATGGGACCTGTAGGGGTAAGGAAGTGGCCAATCCGGTACATGCCTTTATCAGTCCACCATCTAAAAGCTTGAATGTTTGCTCCAGGGGGGAATTCAGAGTTATTGAAAATATGTGATAGTGGTTTTAATGGCGAGGTCAGTGTGGTTTGTCTATACATTTTTGTGCTAAGTGAAACAGAGTGTGATAGAGTGGGGGTCAGAATTGCTGGTCTAATTTTTGGGTTACACCACAAGAGATAGTCGAGTGTGTTATGAGGAGTAGCCCTCCTTTCCATAGAGAGCCAGTCAGGTTTTGGACCTCTGGAGAAGACCATTGAGATCTGAGCTATTTGTGCAGCCTGGTAGTATCCCCAGAGATCTGGTAAACCCAAACCTCCCTGTGATTTAAGGCGAATGAGGATGTTGGACGGGCATCTATAACCCTTCTTCCCCCAGACAAAGCGCGTGACCTCCGATTGGAATTTGCGTAGAAAATTTCTCTTAAGCGGGATGGGAAGGGACTGGAATAAATATAAGAGGCGTGGTAGAAGAGTCATTTTCACCGCATGTACCCTTCCCAGCCAGGACAGACCACATCTAGACCACCTATCGAGATCACCCCTGCATTTGGTAAGCATGGGGGGGTAGTTGGCTTCAAAGAGGTTGCTGATATCTGCTGTGAGGTTAATGCCTAAATAACGGATGTTCCCAGGAGCCCAAGGGAAGTCCAAGTTGCTGGTGAGTTGTGAAATGATGTTCGGGGGGATAGTGACGTTAAGCGTGATGGACTTGTTCATATTAACTGTAAGACCCGATAGGGCACTGAAATCTTTAAGAACTTTGTAGAGTCCCGGAATGGAGATCAGGGGTGAGGTGATAAATAGCATGAGGTCGTCTGTGTAAAGAGCACACTTGTGTTCCTGGTCTCCACACCGTACCCCTTTGATGTCTTGGTTCGATCTGATAGCAATGGCCAGGGTTTCCATTGCTATGGCAAATAGGAGGGGGGACAGTGGACAATCCTGCCGTGTACCCCTTCCTATAGGGAACGAGGTTGAGTATCTGCCTAAAAGGCGTACTTGTGCTGTTGGGGAAGAATATAGGGAGCGAATTAGATTCAGGAAGTAAGGTCCGAAACCCCATTTGCTCAGGACCTGTGAGAGGTATGTCCAATCAATGGAATCAAACGCCTTATGCAGGTCAATTGATAATAGGAAGCCTTTTTGTGGGGGGTTACCATCCCAATGGGATTGAAGAAGGGATATAATGTCAATAGTCCGTCTAATCTGGTCTGAGCCTTGTCGGCCAGGAATAAAACCTACCTGGTCCTTGTGTATGTAAGTAGAGATGAAGCTTGCTACCCTGTTGGCTACAATTTTGGTTAGGATCTTGATATCATTATTTATTAATGAAATAGGGCGGTAATTGCCAACTTCACTAGGGTCCTTTACTGGTTTGGGGATCATTGAAATGAAAGCTGCATTAAGATCTGAACCTTTGGGGGAGCCCTCCCTAATGAAGTTGAAAAATTTTGAAAGGTGTGGAGCTAGCGTAGGCGCGAATTTCTTATAGTACCCCGTGGAGAATCCATCTGGCCCCGGTGCTGAGCCTAGTTTTAAAGATTTGATTGTGTCTAGAATTTCCGACTGGGAGAAGGGACTATCCAATAGGTCCCTGTGATCTTTAGATATAGAGGGTAGTGAGATGGAGTCTAAAAAACCCTGTGTGGAAGTATCTGAGTGAGGTGATCTTGGTTTGTAAAGATTTGTGTAAAAATGTTGGACTGCTTCCATAATCTTGGCTGGGTTTTGTGAGAGGTCTCCAGATTGCGCCGCACTCTCGGGAAAGCTAAGGTTCTAGGTTTGGGACTAAGTTTAACCGCCAATTTGGAGCCTATCTTATCCTTTTGTGAGTAGAACTTAGCCCCTGACCATCTAAGATGTTTTTCAGCTGTGGTGGTTAGATTTAAATTAAGTAGGGCCCTGGACTTGTCTAGTTTAGCTAGTGAGTCCTGGGAAGGGTTTTTCTTATGGTCCCGTGAAAGAGATTTAAAGTCTGCCGAAAGTTTAATTAGTTCCGCTTTATGTTCCGCCTTAATTTTGGCTGACAGTTGGATTATCTTCCCCCTGACCACCGATTTGTGAGCTGCCCACACTGTCTCAACAGAGACATCCTCCGTAGCGTTAATAAAAAAATATTCTTTAATGGAGCTTTCAATTATGGAGCAGTGGACTGGGTTGCTCAGTAATGATTCCTGTAACCGCCATTTGGGGGATCCGAGCGACCTGAGGAGCGCTGAGTGGTCAGGTTAACCATTGAGTGGTCCGAAAGGGGGGTGTCTACTATTTTGGAGTTCACTACCAGAGGAATTGTAGAGGGCTTGGTGAAGATGTGGTCTATCCTGGCATAAGAGCCGTGAGGGGCTGAGTAGTGCATGTAACCTTTAGCGTGAGGGTGGGATTCCCTCCAGATGAGCTATCTTTGCGCTTTGTCTGGAAGGGCGTTTAGGTCTAGCGATACCGGAACCAGTTTTGTCCATAGCGAAATCAAAAGCAGTGTTGGAATCCCCGCCAAGGAAGACTGTGCCTTTAAGGTGCGGTTGTATTTTCTGAAGGAGGTTTTCAAAGAAAAATTTCTGCCCCTTATTGGGCAAGTAGTAGGATATAAACGTGTAAAACTCCCCGTCAATTATCCCTGATACTAAAGTGAATCGTCCCTAGGGGTCCAACACTGCTTCCGAAATCGAAAAATTAATGTGTTTGGCGAAACAAATTGCTACGCCCTTTGTTTTATTATGTGTCGAGGCTAGATAGAATTGGGGGAAGTGTTGGTGAAGGAACGTGGGTTTATATGAGGCGAGAAAGTGGATTTCTTGGAGGAGTAGGACATCTGTATGCATGGATTGGTATTGTTGAAAGAGTTTTTTGCGTTTAATTGGGGAGTTGAGTCCTTGAACGTTGTGTGAGGTCATTTTAAGCGTAGGCTTTTTGACGCTAGAGCTAGTCATTGTAATTGTGTGGAGGGACCATGTTGGAATAGAATGGCTTACCTTGGCTGTGGAAGAGCATAGCCCTATAGGACCTTGGGGTGAGGATTGCCGTCAAGTCGGGACCTGGGAGAAGAGACTGAAGCCGAACCCGGATTCTGAGAGCTTTCTGTTTGAAAGGGGAGGGGAAGGGAAGAAAAGAAATGAAAAAGAGTAAAGGAGAAAACACAAGAGTTACATTTACGTTATTAACCCCTCCGATGCCGGACCATAAGGGAAATTCGCTTCTAAGTGTAGAGTTCTGGGTAGGGTCAGGGAATCAGCTTCGGACCGTAAAAGGCCTGTTGAAAGTCACGGATCAGAGCCCTGATCCCTAAGGGGGTAGAGCATCAGGTTGGAAAGTTCTCCTTTGAGCGTTTGGAGCTTTGTTTTAGCCAAGAAGGTTGGAGCGGGCTTGCTGGGGGTGGACATTTCATGGAAGAAGAAGAATTCTTACTTTGCTGTGAATGAGGCGATTCTTGTGAGATCAGGCCCAAGTGCAGTAAGAGTCGCTCTCCCTCCACCAGGGATGAAAAGTCATAGTTCTTATTTTTAAAAGAAAAGTTCAGGCGGAGTGGGAACGACCAGCGGTATGTGATCTCCTGATCGATCAGTTATTGGATCAAAGGTTTGAGAGCCCGCCTCTTCTGAACAGTGTATGGCGACAGGTCCGCAAAAATTAGAATCCTGTGGCCTAGCAGTTTGAGATCATCCGACCCCCTTGATCTTCTCATCACCTCCTCTTTCACCGAATAAAAGTGGGGCTTTACGATTACGTTGCGGGGGAGCCCATCCGGTCGGGGTGGTTGCAGTGCTCTGTGCGCTCTGTCAAGCTCTAGACGGTGTTCCGCTATATCCGGAATTAGGTCTTTCAGCAAGTTTTTGACTGCTGCTTGAGTGTCCTTCTCTGATTCTGGGAGACCTCTAATGCGGAAATTATAACGTCTCGATCTATTTTCGAGATCGTCTATTTTAGCGAAGGTAACTTCCAATTGGTCCTGCATATCCTGCATTCTGGCTGAGTTTTGGTTAATAGGAGATACGGCCTGGTCAGCTTTCTTTTCTATAATGTCCATCCTCTGTCCTAATTGTTGCAGGTCAGCATGTATGGAGGATGTTATTTGCGCTGCATTCAGGGCCAAGCTTTTGGATAGTAATTGGGAGAAAGCTTCCATCATCGAAGGAAAGTCTGTGGGGACCGGGGAGGCTGCTAGGGGTTCAGAGACAGATAGCAGCAGGCCTGAATGAGGGTCCATTGAGGGAGTGGAGGGGTAGCAGGCTTCCATGCGGCCCAGGAGGGATTCAGTGGAGGAGGGTGAGGCTATCTGGGGCAGGGGGGGAAAGTCTGTACCTGGAGACAGAGAGTTTTGTAGATCCTGGTCAGCAATCGATTCCTCTGCAGCTCCTGTGGTGAGGGAGCCTCGTGGGGCCGCCGCCATCTTAGCATAGCTGACCGGGATTGTAGCCACGGTCATCTGGCCGGCCAGGCTTCTCCGGACCTGCGCCGTTCTGCTGGGTGTGTTCCCGGGGGTCTCCCCCACCCTTACAGCTCGTGTGGGACTGCGGTGGTCCGCTCTGTATGCTCCGATGGCTGTTTGTGGGCAGCGGTGGAGCAGAGCTCTAGAAGTCGGTGGCCATCTTAGATGCTGCCGCGCATGCGCCTCTGAGGAATATATCATTTAGTGACAACGTAGTGCAAAAAAAAAAAAAAATTATTTTTCCTGCAACTTGTGTCACAATATAAAATATTCCATGGACTCGACATGCCTCTCAGCAAATAGCTTGGGGTGTCTACTTTCCAAAATAGGGTCGTTTGGGGGGGTTTTGAACTGTCCTGGAATTTTATGCACAACATTTAGAAGCTTATGTCACACATCACCGACTTTTCTAACCACTTGAAGACAAAGCCTTTTCTGACACTTTTTGTTTACATGAAATTTTTTTTTTTTTTTTTTGCAAGAAAATTACTTTGAACCCCCAAACATTATATATTTTTTTAAAGCAAATGCCCTACAGATTAAAATGGTGGGTGTTTCATTTTTTTTCACACAGTATTTGCGCAGCGATTTTTTAAACACATTTTTTTGGGAAAAAACACACTTTTTAAAATTTTTTAAATTTTAATGCACTGCAATGATACCAAACATGACATGCTTTAAAATTGCGCACAAACGTGCAGTGGTGACAAACTAAATACATTTTTAAAAGCCTTTAAAAGCCTTTACAGGTTACCACTTTAGATTTACAGAGGAGGTCTACTGCTAAAATTACTGCCCTCAATCTGACATTCACGGTGGTACCTCACATACATGGTGCAATTGCTGTTTACATTTGACGCCAGACCGATGCTTGCGTTCGCCTTTGCGTGAGAGCAGGAGGGGACAGGGGTGCTTTTTTTTTTTTTCTTTATTTTTTTTTTTGCTTTTTTATCTTATTTTTAAACTGTTCCTTTCATTTTTTTTATCGTTTTTATTGTTATCTTGGGGAATGTAAATATCCCCTATGATAGCAATAGGTAGTGACAGGTACTCTTTTTTGAAAAAAATGGGGTCTATTAGACACTAGATCTCTCCTCTGCCCTCAAAGCATCTGAACACACCAAGATCGGTGTGATAAAATGCATTCCCAATTTCCCAATGGCGCTGTTTACATCCGGCGAAATCTAAGTCATGAAATGCTCGTAGCTTCCGGTTTCTTAGGCCATAGAGATGTATGGAGGCACTCTGGTCTCTGATCAGCTCTATGGTCAGCTGGCTGAATCACCGGCTGCATTCTCAGGTTCCCTGTTGGGACAGGAGAGCCAGAGAAAAACATGGAAGACGGTGGGGGGGCATTCACTCCCACTGCTTGTAAAAGTACATTGCTGGTCCTTGTTGGGCATATATAGTAATCTTTTTTTTTCATGCAGCCTGTGGGCTGAACGAAAAAAAGAGACTGATCGATGGGTATGCCCACCATTAGAATACCTCCCTTCATCCACCCACTTCTAATGATGGGCATACATGCACCATATATATGCACATATATATGCCAAAGCATGAGGGCATCCTCCCGCAAAAGGTAGGAGCAAATCGCTCCTCCGCCCCTGCTGCCCCCATGCTTCGGCATATATCACCTCCGCTGGAGTCACAGCTTTATATATCGTGGGAGCAAACACTGTTGCTGTCAAGATAAATAAATCCACGCTGCAGCTGAATGGCGTACCTGAAGACAAAAAAATGGTTAACAATAAAACACAGTAAACAGTAAAGTATAAAAAATTTCATACCTGAAAAGCAAACATGATAAAACATAATAACAATAATACATTGCAGAATAGAATACAGTAAAAAAGAGCAGAACAATAGAGAGAGAATAGAAAGAGAGAGAACAATAAAACAACAACTATTTTTTTTTATTCTATATATTTTTTTGTGTTTTTTTTTTTTTTTTACACTTTTTTGTAACTGTAACTTTTGTAACTGTAACTGGTTCTAGGTTCGGGTCTCTCAAAATGCGATGGCATCTTGGGAGACCCTGTGAAAGTGTGCCTAGTCTGTGCAATGCTGTACGCTAATACTCAACTAGTGGCATTCAAAACATTCACCAATGCAAAGACCAGGATTGTCAGGACAGGAGGGACAATAATAGCGGGTGTCATGCCTATATCCGCGCTTGCTGCAGACACAACATCTTTTTTGGGGGGGTTGTTGGGTAGGGGTACTCGGGAGGACATAAAGAAAATGACTCTCATGCAGCCGACTGCATTGTGTTGGGGATGTGAATGGTGCTGCAGAAGTGGTGGGTTCCCAATTAAGATTGGCGAATGCAGCAGGAAGGGCATTATGGGCACGACGGGCCTGTGTTTGTCTTCTTCTTGGTGGCAGCTGGACACTACTTATGCTTGCCACCTCACCAGCTTGAACTGCACTTATGGGACTCGCCACGTCACCAAGTGTTACTGCAGTGCTGGTTTGACTACGACCGGGGTGTACTAGGCCACTGGTGCTTGCCAGTTCACCAAGACGCTACCAAAAAAACTCTTAGCGATCGCAGGGATTAAGCCTGACTCTGCGAATGCTGCAGTTATGCGTTTAGTGTTTTGAAAGTGACAGTGATCGATCGATACTGCACTTGGGTGGGCTGGGCTGGGCAGAGGGGCAAAACGCAGGTGCTAACAGGTATCTGGGCTGATCCCGCTAACACTGCGTTTTTGGGAACCCTAAACTGCTGGAGACGCTAGTATAGATCTGATTGGATCAGATATTGATCCGTTCAGATACTATACCACTAAGGGAAGTGTATGCTGCGTGCGTGCGTGGGTGTCAGCAGTACTGGCGCTAACCTGACGCTGCCTGGGGCGACGCAGACCCTATCTGACCCTAAAACCTAACTTATATCACTGCCGGGCGATCAGGGGGCTAAACCTTTATTAGGTAATAAACGGCGAGTGCCCTGACACTATAAAAAATAAACTAACCAGCATCACCCGTAACAGTTATACGCTGATCACTGGTGAAAGGATTAACTAGGGGGCAATCAAGGGGTTAAAACCTTTACTAGGTAGTATATGGGGGTCCCTGACGCTATAAAACGCTGACGGCGAACCTATATATTTACCTCCCTAACTAGCGTCACCAGTGACACTAATACAGCGATCAGAAAAATGATCGCTTAGTGACACTGGCGATGGGGGGTCATCAAGGGGTTAAAACTTTATTAGGGGGGGTTAGGGCTGTACCCTAGACCTAAAGGGGGCTACCACTAACTGCCCTAACACACTAACTGTCACAAACTGACACCAATGCAATAATCAGAAAAAAAAACTGCTTGGTGTCACTGTGACGGGGGGGGGGGGTGATTAGGGGGTGATCAGGGGGTGATCGGGGGTGAAAAGTGTGCCTGGTGTGTTCTACTCAATGTGTGTTGTGCACTTACATCGATGTCTTCTCTCCTCGGCGCCGGAACGAAAAGACCGGCTCGAGGAGAGATGACATCACTTCCTCCGCTTCTGTTTACATTACCGAAGCCGAGGAAGCATTTTATTCGCCAGGAGCTATCACGAGGGAGGCCACAAATGAGTGGCCTCCCCCTCACCTTTGATCGCCCCTGACGAGAATCCGACTGCCGCAGGCACCGGGGGGGTCTGATCGTACCTCCCGCCCGCGGGCAGGCAATGACTTATATATAAGTCCTTATGCCTGCCTGTGCCATTGTGCCAATGTACATCATCGTGCGGCGGCCGGCAAGTGGTTAAGGAGATCGTGAGTGCCTGTGGCTCTTATCCCCTGCCCTGGGTCTTTGAACTTGAATAGCTAGATGTCCCCGGACTCTCTATCACATCTTCTTTGGTGTTGTGGTCGCATGTCACTACTATTTAGAGGGCTGAAATATCACTACTTGGAAGAGCACTATGAACTGTACATTCAGTGGGGCTTCTATCTAACAGCCCATTGGAGTGGACTTAACCTTGTTTGAGAAGTTTTTGAAATTTTTATTTTTTTTATTCTTTACTTAATCATTTTCTGCACATTTCACTTGTGATTGCATTTAAATATTTATGTAATAGTGTGACAAATGGAGTCTTCAGATCTCCATTCATTTAGATGAACACTTTTCATGTCACATTTTTTGATCACCAAAATTATATAGTGCAGCTTTTTTCTTATGTTATATCTAGTGTGTGTGTCTCACATTATAGTTGTGGCTTGTTTTCATTATATATGATTTATTTGGATAGTGCAGTAAAATTACCTTTTTCCAGCCTATCAGTGCCCATCAGTGCAGCCTATCAGTGCCCACCAGTGCAGCCTCATCAGTGTACATTAATGAAGGAGAAAAATTACCTGTTTGCAAAATGTATTAACAAAATATAAAACTTTTTTTTTTTTTAATTTGGTATTTTTTACATTAAAAAAAAAAAAAAAAAAACAAAGGTGATCAAATACCACCAAAAGGGGGGCAGAAGGGGGGTTTAGGTGCCCAGTAAGCAAGTGGTTAAAAAAAGGAATAGTCTCATGAAACAGGCTTTCAAAACAAATTAACATTTAATATTTATAAAGTGTTACATATGTAACATTATTAAAGCAGCATCAAATGTAAATGTAAACATCTTAAAAAAAAAAACTGAAACACACACATGTAACACATAGTATATCTGTAAAGAACATAGAAGACAGAATGTATTAACTTTTTTAAGCCTTTTAGGAAAGTAATTTTCCTAAAAGTAACTTTTGAAGATAGATTCCCCACATCTAGCTCTAAAAAGATCTTCTGAAAAACTTCAAAGGTATATTTTAAGTTTTTAGGGTAGCTCAGGTTAAAAGCATAAATGAGTCCCATAAGAAAGTCACATGCTAGGGGTACATCAGAGATTCTAATGAGAACCTCTACTCCTCAATAACTATCCCCAAGTTGGTACTGTTTTTATCAGTAACTTTGTGGAAAACAAAAATAATCAGGATCAAGGTAGATAGGTCTTCTTGGATCCGTGAGGCATCCTCATCATTCAGGTCCTGTGAAGACAAAAAACAGTGAAATAAGTTAAAGACAAGAACAGAATGTCGTAAAAAGGTCCTTTATTTGCAACAGCAATTTCATAGATTTATTTCATAAAAACCCAAAGTTATTTAGTTAAATAAATAGGGGTACAACTGTCATTCCCAAAAGAAAGATTGAAAAAGGAGGGGAAGTATTTATGTGATATGTGAATAAAAATATACAATTTCTTTGTGCTGTGTTTGTGTTGAGTTGTGCCACAACAATTAACATTTCTGGCGATTTTGGTGTTAATGCACATAAAATCTGATATTGTGTGACCTCAAGCCCTGCCCACTTTGCACCCCATGTTATTACATTTTAAAAACAAATATACAATTTTTTTGTGCCACTAAAACAAACATTTATGCCGGTTTAGTTTCAGATATTATAGTTGATGAAACCCTGCCCACTTTGGACCCCATGTTATTAAATTGTAAAAACAGTTATTCCATATGTTCGTGCTTAGTTTGTGCTTCAATACCTGGTATTGGTATAGTGTAAATCATGAGCCAGGGCATTGGTGCCCAAATAAATGCCCTATGACATGCTAACCATTTCTCCTACACACAGAATGAGCAGCCCATAATCATTCTTTCTGGTACAAAATGAGAGTGCTATGTGAAAAAAATACACTATGGAGGTGCATGGGCGGAGTCTAGCAGAGCAGACATGCATTGTTAGAGCTCCGCACCGCTGAGGAGAGAAGAGAAGGACAAAGCGGAGCCTGCAGGCTCAAAAGGTATCCATTTGAACCTTTTTGCCCCAGGGAACAAACTGTGAAAGTTTGGGCAGGAAATATGGTACTGGGAGGAAGCCGTGGCAGAAATAAAAATCACCTCACAAAGAGCTCACAGGCACTCACTGCAACTAAAGCAGCTCCAGTCACCTCACAATATACAGCATCAGGGCGCTCTCACAGACAGAAAATGTCACAGCAAGACTCTCCATTTGAGTCAGATACAGAACAAATCCTCTCACAAACTTCTCCACAAGCCCCCTTAGCATCCCCAGTAATATTATTACAATTTGAAAAGATGCTTTATAAGGCTTTAAAACAAACCTCAGACCAAATAACAAAAAGCCTAACCAAAGAAATAAGAGAGCTGGGAAACCGCACCGCAGCCTTAGAAATAAAAATGGATGAAATTGAAATTACAACCCAAGAAAATATACCAGAATTGGAACAATTAAAAGAAGAGAATTTAATACTTCAAACTAAGCTCGAAGATTACGAAAATAGAGCCAGACGTTCAAACTTGCGCATAAGGGGAATACCTGAAACTGTGACAGACCTGCAATCTACTATTACTGCTCTATTACAAGAACTAAAGCCAGATATCCCTATTGAACGTTTAGAACTGGACAGAGTACACAGAGCCCTCACAGCCAAAAAGAAAGATGGACCCCCACGTGATATAATCACAAAATTTCATTATTACAGAACGAAAGAACAAATACTAATTGCTGCAAGAGAAAAAAAGGAACTTAATTTTCAAGGACACAATTATCAAATTTTTGCTGACCTATCCCAACTTACTATTACTAAAAGACGATCCATGAAACCCCAACTAATGGAACTGCAACGCCACAACATTATGTATCAATGGGGCTTCCCCTTTTCAGTCAGATTTAACTACCAAGGTACAATTTACAGAAGCAGATCAGCAGATGAACTACAACAAACCCTTTTAAAATTAAATCTGACAGAACCCACAAGCAGCAACTCTCCCACACGCAGAAGAATGGCATCATCTTCACCTTCAGGCAGCACCCAGAAAATTTCAGAACAAAATGGGAATCATCATTCTCACAAAAGAGGCCGTTGAGCCACATCATCCATGGACCAAGAAGATTCAATGGACTGACATCCTAATTCCTGATATCTCTTCATTTATTATACTAAGAGATGGTTCTCTATAAAAAACCTGCATTTATAACTGAATGTAACTGCATTCTGATAGTCACACACTGTGTGGGATCATGTTACATTCCAGTTATATTTCTTATTACTTCTGATTCATATAGCCTTAGAATATATAAGTGAAATAAGGAAATTCTTGTTCAGTTATATATTTTCAGGTAATAATAATAGATTTATTACTTTTTAGGACAAATATGTTCAATAATCCAGAAGTAATGGAAGCTTTTTCTTTCTTTTCTTAAAACAAATATATTATTACCTAACTAGTTCCTAGAACTATGTTTTTGTTCTAATCTGAAGCAATACAACCTAAATTTTATGAGTTAACATATCTAAACAGTTACATATGAATAAAATATGTAATTGTTTACTCTAAAAGGGTTAAAATCCCAAAATAATTCAAACTATCTTCATCAATACCAAAGTTATTAACAGTACCTTTCTAACTGAATTATTTAGCCTAGGGCAAGACTAACCATATACAACCACCCTGGAATAAATAATTTCAACAAAAATCATATTCTGCACTCCAATTAATGAATCATCATTTTGATGTCTTTTGACATAGCACTTCTCTCCTGTAAGCGGAAGATCCAAGTACCCCCATTAGCCCTCCTCATTCTCCCAACCATATTATGTGGGAGTGTGACGAAGGCACTTATTCCCCTGAGAGAGATATTTATTCTCTTTCACGGGTAAATTGTGATTACTTGCAAAAAAATAATTTATACAATGTATCATCTAATCTCATATGTTTTTTGTTTACTCTTTACTCCAGAATTCACTGGTTTCTTTTCTATCTTTTCATCTCTTCAGTCCACACAGGTGGATCTGCGCAGTCAGCTCTGCATAACAAAAAGTAAGTCAAAACTATTTGATCTGTTGCCATGGCACCACTGAATATACTTTCCCTGAATGTTCAGGGAATAAATGTCCCTCAAAAAAGGACCAAAGCCTTCCGTACTTTCCATAACAAGAAGGCTCACATAGTATGCCTCCAAGAAACACACTTCACCAAAGATTCTACTCCAAAATATATTTCTCCTTTTTATCAACAAATTTACACGGCTTCTGCCTGTACCAAACAAAGGGGTACTCTAATTGCATTTCACCGATCCACACCATTCACCTTATCATCAGAAATTAAAGACCCAGAAGGTAGATACCTGATACTCATGGGTTATATAATGGATACAGCAATCACGGTGATTTCCTACTACGCTCCTAACAAACAACCTACACCATTCCTCTCACATATATTACAAGTGATTAATACACACAAAATAGGAACAGTGATAATGTGCGGGGATTCAAACAAGGTCCTCCTCCCATTTCTAGATAAATCACCTTTTACACCATCCAAAATAACCTCTAGATTACCTTTTTCTCAACTTCTTTCCAAATACAATCTGGTAGATTCGTGGAGAGAAAGTAACCCAATGAAAAAGAAATTCACTTATTTCTCGCACCCTCATCAAACCTTCACCAGAATAGATCATATTTTTCTAACAATAGGAATGATACCAGAAATTATTGCATCAGATATAATTCCGATTCCGTGGTCTGACCATAATGCAGTATACACTACTATAGCCTCAGCCATACCAAAAGCGCATGACCCAACGTGGTACTTACCGGACATAATGCTCAAACACCCACTACATCAGATGGCCATTGAACAAGCTTTAAAGGAATACATATCAATTAATAATACAACAGACATTTCCCCAATAACACTGTGGGAAGCTCATAAGCCTGTCTTGCGTGGTACAATACAAAGACAAATGGCACTATTTAAACGGGAACGCAAAAATCTAGCAAAAAAACTAGAACTCAATTTTAATGCAGCCTACATATCATTCCAAGATAATCCATCTCAGAGTACAAAATCTCATCTGGAAAAATCTAGATTGGAATACGATCTATTTCTCACTGAGTCAGTTGATAAATCCCTCAAACGCTCCAAACACAATTTCTACATGAATACAAACAAACCAGGTACATATTTGGCTCGGGCATTAAATTCAACTAACAAATCTTTCAAACCAATACGTTTGAAATTATCAAAAAATGTTTATACTTGTAATCCAGTTAAAATAGTCCATAAATTTCACTCACATCTCGCAACTTTATACAAGACAAACAATGAATTTAATCCTACAGAGGCTGAATCCTTCTTCTCAAAAATAACCTTACCTGAGTTGTCTCAGAATCAAAAAAGCAGTTTGGATAAGCGTATAACTATAGATGAAGTTGCTAACGCCATAAAAGACCTAAAACTTAACAAAAGACCAGGCTCAGACAGCTACTCGGCTTTATACTATAAAACATTCTCAGAAATACTCTCTCCCATTCTCACTGAAACTTTTAACAAACTTCTAGAAGGACATTCTTTTTGGCAAGAAACACTAATGGCAATTGTTTGTATGATCCCAAAACCCCTTTCTGATGATACTTCCTGTGTGAATTATCGGCCTATCTCTCTGTTAAACCTTGATATTAAATTATTAGCAAATATTAATAGCAAAACGCCTCAATAGCATTATAGGAAAATTAATACATAGAGATCAAGTAGGCTTCATGCCAAATAGACAGGCAGGCGATAATATACGCAGGGCAGTGTTATTGGCACATATTGCTAAAAAACGGAAAATCCCTTTATGTTTTCTATCTCTCGATATTAAGAGGGCATTTGACACAGTATCCTGGCAATATATGCAATATTCATTACAAAAATGGGGTTTTGGACCCCACTTTTTAACATGGATCAAAGCATTATATAATAAACCCAAAGCCTATATAAAATATGCTGGATACAAATCTGATGCCTTTAATATCGAAAGAGGTACCCGACAGGGTTGCCCATTATCTCCCTTATTATTTGCCCTTATACTCGAACCCATGGCCCAATACATCAGAACAAACCAAACTATAACTGGCATTGAAGTAGGAGGTATTACACACAAATTATGTATATTTGCAGACGATATAATACTTTTTCTATCATCACCACAGGTCTCTGGTCCTAACTTAATACCAGCTCTTGATGGATTTGCAGCCCTATCCGGCCTTATGATTAATCCTAAGAAATGCCTAGTGCTTAATATTTCGCTCACAAACATGGAATTGATCCCGGCTAGGGCTGCACTCCCTTTCACATGGGCAGAAAAATCAATCCCATATCTTGGAATTCATTTAACAGCATCTCATTCTGACTTATTCTCAACCAATTATCCTCCTGTATTAAGACAGATCACAAATCTAATAAAACAATGGTCGCAACTTCCTTTATCCTGGATAGGGAAGATTAATGCAATCAAAATGACTATTCTACCCAAATTGCTTTATCTATTCAGAGTCCTCCCTATTCCAATTCCTTCCTATTTTTTGAGAATAGTACAAAAAAGAACAACTTCGTTTATATGGGGCTCTTCTAAACCACGTATACCTATACACACACTACATCTTCCCAAAAATAAAGGAGGCCTGGGATATCCTAATTTTACTAACTACTACAGAGCAGCACATTTGGCCAGTCTGTCCAAATACCATGCAAAACAGGAAATCCCATTATGGGTATTTATAGAGGCTTCAGAAAATGACCCTCTATTAATATCAAACTTGTTATGGCTTGATCCTAAAGACCGCTTTAAAATTCATAATCCCATAACTAAACACTTCTTATCTCTCTGGGATAAACTAAAAAACAAATATCAGTTACAATCTCCACACAATGCTCTCCTTTCTTTTATCAGAAATCCGGCCTTTTATCCGGCATGGATCTACCCAAATTCTTTTAAAGCTTGGACAACATCAGGCATTCAGACACTAAATGACTTCATAGCATCTAAATCATTCCTTTCATTCCCATCGCTTAGAGAAAAATATGATCTACCAAACTCTGAGATATTTAGATATCTCCAAATCAAAAATTTCTATACACCATTCCTAAAGGGGGATACACCATTATCCCAATTATCCATTTTTGAATCAATCTGTACAAAAGATCCATTTGCTAAAGGTACAATTTCATCACTTTATAATCAATTATATGGAGTAGTAAATCTTAATAGACCCTCCTACGTTCAGAGGTGGGAGGAGGACCTGGGACGAACTTTAGAAGACACGGACTGGTCTAACATATGGCTCACATCTAAGTCATCTTCACCCAACATCTTAGCACTGGAGACAAATTATAAAGTCCTAACTCGCTGGTACCTTGTGCCTGCTAGAGTGGCAAAATATTCACCTAATACTTCAGCTCTTTGTTTTCGAGGATGCCCAGAAATAGGCACACATTTACACATATGGTGGACGTGCCCAGTAATCCAAACCTTCTGGAAGGAAGTCTTCGTGATTGCATCTAAAATATTAAAAAAATAATACAACCAGATCCATATATAACTTTACTTAATCTAAAACCGGAATGGTTAACACTCTCTCAATTCAAACTTATGATCCAACTAATAACGGCTGCAAAACAAACAGTGGCCAAGGCATGGAAATCTCCTACATTGGTACTAGCAGAAACAATTCACAGAATGAATAATACAATGTCCCATGCTAAGATGGTAGCCATCGATCAAAATCAAATTCCAAAATTTGAAAAACTTTGGCATCCTTGGATAAAACAACAGTTCCTGTCAAATTTCAATGACTCTGTCCTGTTGCCATGGTAACAGATTAAATGACTTACAGAGACACCCATTCTAAGGCTTCAAAGAGAACTAAAAAGAATAATAAACTGACGAGCGGGGCAACCTTGTGGACCATACCTCTGCCTTTCTACCCTTTTTCTTCTTTCTCTTTCCTTTTCTCCACCTTACGATTAAAGCTCATTATCAGAATTTATTTGACCTATATACACTCTACCTGTAAACAATATGTATAGTAGGTATAAATCATTTAAATACCTACAAAAGTAACTAAGGAATTGATATATATCTTTAATTTAGGTTTACGTGAACCCAAGGTTTAATATTTGAAATTTCATGATATTTACCTATATAAACCCTACTGTAAAACAATGAGCTTACTTTATAGATCCTTGTAAACTTACTTTATGTATCTTTATAATATTGTATACTCAATAAACTTCTTTTGACAAGGAAAAAATACACTATACCAATATGCTTTTTTTTGCTGCACAAATGCAGAACAAACATATTCCATATTTGTTTTTGAAATGTAATAACATGCAAACTGGGCGTGGCTTTAGGTTACATAATCTAACGTTGGTCCAATATCTCAAAAACTGAACAAACACAAAAAGTTTGTTTTTGTGGTACAAATCAGCACGAACGCAGCACAAACAAATTGTATTGTCACGATAAAGGGGCCAGGCTCTAAGTACTAACTGGTGCTCACCAGAGTTCCTGATGGTGGAGATGGATTTTGCTGCGTGTTAGCACCAGGTCGCGGTCCTCAGGATCGCCTCACCAGGAGGTGAGCAAGCTGGGGTCCACTAGCAGATATAGTATAGTCAAGGAACTAGCCAAAGCTCAGTAACGAATAGTTGCAGGTTGGGATTAAGCAGAAGCGTAGTCGAGGAGCAAGCCAAATGTCGGTAGCGAATAGTAGCGAAGATACAGACAACAGCAGGAGAGACAAAAGCTAGATATTGGCTGGAGCAGGCACAATATTCTGGCAACCAGGAAGTGCAGAGACATGGCTTAAATCAGGAAGATCATGGGATGAGCAAAGAGTTCAAGGTTCAAGGCTCAAGGCAAATAAAATTCACAGCAGGATCATTCAAGGAATTGTCCAGGGAACTGTCCAGGATTCAGTGTGGCTCAGCAAGCAGGGTCATAGCCAGACACAGTTGAGGTCCCAGGTTTGAGTTCAAGTCCAGGTCCTAACAGATATGATTGTTTTTAAAATGTAATAATGTGGTGCAAAGTGGGAGAGGTTTCCTCAACTATAATGTGCAATATCTCTGAAACCAAACCAGCACATACATTCATTTTTGCAGCACAAATCGGCACAGATGCAGTGCAAATGAATGCTATCTTTGTTTTTAAATAACATTGGGTGCGCAAAGTGGGCAGGGCTTGATGTTTCATAATCTGAATTTGAATTCCAATATCTTGAAAACTGAACCAGCTGGAACATTAATTTTTGTGGCACAAATGAGCACAAACGAATGCTATAATTGTTTTTAAAACTGAAATAGCTTGGCGTGCAAAGTGGGCAGGGTTTCATCAACTATTATGAGTAATATCTTTGAAACCAAATGGCACAAATGTTCATTTTTGCAGCACAAATCAGCAGAGATGAAACACAATGAGGGTCATTCACTAAGAAGAAGGCACTGCACCAGTTCATATATTAATTGGTGTGCTGGAAAAGTCATTAATCTATCATAAGAAACGGCGCACATTGAAGCGCAAATAGCGATAATAAATACCTGCATATGTAAACTGTAACTGGTGCTAGAGTAACTGCAGTTTTCTTATTGATAATAGCGCATGCCCAATACAATTGGTTAATTTATTCAAATTGGATGTGTCTTGTCAGGCAATTAGGTGTTCTCAGTTAATTAACCCTTTTTATGCTAATCTCATTCCTATCACTTCTAATATATCTTTGAAATGTGTTTTTTTTCTTTTTTTACCCAAATTTTTAATACATTACAAAGAACAGATAAGTTTTTCTAAACCCAATAAGTTAATATTTTCAGATCTTGATCTTTAAAGGTGACCATACACTGCAATCAGTTAGATCTTAAATAAATTAGATTTAGTGCAAGAGCCTGTTTGATTTCCTATAATTTGAATTATTGTTCAAGTGCATCTTCATATTACCTATTTTGCCTAAATATTGAGTTGTACAGAGATTGGCCAATCAGATTGCATAGTGCATGACCATCTTAACTGCTTGCCGTCCAGCCGCCGCAGTTTTACTGCGGCAGAATGGCACGGCTGGGTGACACGACGTTACCTTACATTCGCCTTTTGCCCACTAGTGCCCACAGCGTGTGCTAGACCCCAAAACTAGTGCCCTGCGGGCGCGATGACCGCCGGGCTCCCGCGATCGCTCGTGACAGAACGAGAACCGGGATCTGTGTGTGTAAACACACAGATCCCGGTTCCTTCAGGGGAGAGGAGACAGATCATCGGTGTTTATACATAGTTCATACTATGTATGAACACCGATCTCTCTCCCCTCCTAGACAGTCCCATCCCCCCACAGTTAGAAACACACATAGGGAACACAGTTAACCCCTTGATCGCCCCCTAGTGTTAACCCCTTCCCTGCAAGTGACATTTACACAATACTCGGTGCCTTTTTATAGCACTGATCGCTGTATAATTGTCAATGGTTTAAAAAATGCGTCAAAAGTTTCAGATGTGTCCACCATAATGTCGCAGTCCTGATAAAAATCGCAGATCGCCGCCATTACTAGTAAAAGAAAAATAATAATAATAAAAATGCCTTAAATCTATCCCCTATTTTGTAGACACTATAATTTTTGCGCAAACCAATCAATATATAATATATTTATTTTTTTACCAAAAATATGTAGAAGAATACATATCAGCCTAAATTGAGGAAAAAATTTTTTTTTGATAAAAAATGTAGGATGTTTTTTATAGCAAAAAGTAAAAGATATTGTGTTTTTTCAAAATTGTAGCTCTTCTTTTGTTTATAGCTCAAAAAATAAAAACCACAGAGGCAATCAAATACCACCAAAAGAAAGCTCTTTTTGAGGGAAAAAAAAGGACGTCCATTTTGTTTGGGTACAGCGTCGCATGACTGCACAATTGTCAGTTAAAGCGACGCAGTGCTGAAACGTAAAAAAATGGCCTGGTCATTGAGCAGCCAAATCTTCCGGGGCTGAAGTGGTTAAGTGCCAAATTTGGAATGTAGATGCGCCATGACCCACTTGCATTTTCCAAATTATATTTCTTGGGCGTTATACAAGGCACATGAGAAACCACCTTTTTTCAAGACACGCTAGAGTGATCAGAAATTTTCAAACTACGGCTCTCCATCTGTTGCGGAACAACACATCCCATTAGGCATTGTAAAACTCTTACATTCACAGACATGACTAGGCATGATGGGAATTGTAGTTCCTGAACAACTGAAGGGCCGTAGTTTGAAGACCCCTGTGCTAGACCATTATTATGCCTCCAGAAGTGGGAGTGTGGCATCTACCCAACTTCTCTCTGCTGGTGGACACAATAACCTACATCTATAGATATATCTATATATACACAGTGAATCTGTACACAGGAAGTAGGTGTGTGTTTTGAGGCCAAATCATTTAGACATACACATTATCTTAATTTGCAAATAAGGATCATCTCTTCCTCAGAGAACAGTGAGCCAGGCATGGTGGTATGAAGAAATTCACAGCAGGACAAGCAGCTTCCTGGAGGGGCGTGATGTCATTCCGCCACCCCCGGAACCAGATATGCTCCATGGGTTCATACCTCCACGCACACAGCAGTTGCGCATCTCACATACACAGTGGTCGCGTATCTAGATGCATTTGATGCATCTAGCTGCAGGAACCCAATTTTAGAAAAAATAATAGTAAAGCAGATGCAAATTTCCAGGACTGGACTAACAAATGTTTCTAGTGAAAGGCAACTGGTGTTTTCTATTAAACAAGGTCTAAATGGGCCATTGACATGCATCACATTTGAACTTAGGAATGTGTCTTTGCAAAGTTAAACTAAATAAAATCCTTTGTTATTTTTGCTTGGGGATAGAGTGTAGAGGGATTAGAAGTCTTCTCAGTTTTTGGGGATGTCTGCACCCCTAATAGGGTGAATACACCTCCCAAATTTTGACACTTTCTCCTTCAAATTTATTCACTTCCTGTCACATAGCCAGGAAGTGAGGGTAAAACCCTACCTATGCTTTCCTTGCGGACACACAGGTCAATCTAAATAGTTTCTCCATTAGGTAAATTGCACTCTAGCATTTTGCTGTGTACACCCCAAATTATTAGGTATCTTGGACTTTGGGGTTAATTTACTAAAGGTAAATCCACTTTGCACTACAAGTGCACTTGGAAGTGCAATTGCTGGAGATCCGAGGGGGACATGCAAGGAAAATAAAAAAAACAGCATCCGTGCTTCTACATGATTGGATGATAAAATCAGGAGTGCTTCCCCTCAGGTTTGCAATGAGTACACTTATATTGCAGAGTGGATTTGCCTTTAAAGAGGAAGTAAAGCCTCTGAAAAAATGATATATACACTCTGCAAGACAAAGGCATAATGAGCTAGTATGCATAGCATACTAGCTCATTATGAATTACTTACTTGAGATCGAAGCCCCCGTATCGGCCCTTGTTCACCTCCTCCGATGCCATCTATCCCGGAGTGACTTCCGGGTATCGTGGCATGCGCCATAGCCATCGGTGCCGCTATTTCTGAAAATATCTCCTAAACCTTTTAGATTTGGGAGATATTTCTTGCACCTACAGGTAAGCCTTAATCTAGGCTTACCTGTAAGTTAAAGTGGTTGTAAATGGTTTACAACCACTTTAACCACTTCAATACCAGGCCTTTAGACACCTTCCCACCCAGGCCAATTTTCAGCTTTCAGTGCTGTCGCAATTTGAATGACAATTGCACGGTCATGCTACACTGTACCCAAACAATTTTTTTATCATTTTGTTCCCACAAAGAGTGCTTTCTTTTGGTGGTATTTGATCACCTCTGCGATTTTTTTATTTTTTGCGCAACAAATAAAAAAAAAAAAATTGAAAAAAAACAAGTTTTTCTTTGTTTCTGTTAATTTTTTTGTAAATAAGTACATTTTCGTCTTCAATGATGGGCACTAATATGGTTGCACTGACGGGCACTGATAAGGCGGCACTGATGAGCACCGATGAGGTGGCACTGAAAGGCACTGATAGGTGGCACTGATGGGCACTGATAGGTGGCACTGGTATGCAGCACCGATGGGCACTCATAGGTGGCACTCATAGGTGGCACTGATGGGTACTTATGGGTGGCACTGATAGATGGCATGGATGGGCACTGATAGGTGGGCTTGAATGGGCACTGATAGGTGGCACTGATGGACACTGATGGGTGGCACTGATGACACTGATGGGTTGCATTGCTGGGCATCACTTAATTATTCTCTTACATAATGGTGCCAGTCAGTGTGGGCACTGATTGGCACAGATTTGGCATTCATTTGCACATGTGGATGGCCATGGGGGATATACCTGGCCATCCACATGTTATGTGCCTCCCTGGTGGTGCTGGTGGCTTCCCTGGTGGTCAAGTGTGGGCATCCAAGGGGGGGCTGCGCTGATGAACAATCAGCGCAGACCCCCCCTGTCAGGAGAGCCACCGATCAGCTCTCCTCTACTCGCGTCTGTCAGACGCGAGTGAGGAAAAGCCAATCACCAGCTCTTCCTGTCTATATTGTAATCAGCCGTGATTGGACACGGCTGATCACGTGGTATAGAGCCTCCATGGGAGGCTCTTTACCGAGATCGGTGTAGCGGTGTGTCAGACTGACACACCGCACCACCGATCGCAGCGATGCACGCCCCCACAGGGGCGCGGCGGCTGTTATCCTGAAGGACGTCATATGACGCCCAGTCAGGATAACTGAACCGTTATTCTGCTATAGGCCGGGTGGGAAGTGGTTAATAAACCCCAAAATACCTAATAATTTGGAGTGTACACAACAAAGTGCTAGAGTGCACTGACCTGTGTGTCCCCAAGGAAAGACATTGGTAGGGTTTTACCCTCACTTCCTGTTTGGCTATGTGACAGGATATGAAACCAATTCTCAGAAAAGGGACACAAAGCCCAACCTAAAAAGGACAAGCACGGGTTCGAACACTTGGTTTCCCTCAAATGCCCACAATTAGAATTGAGCTAGATTTTAGTTCAGTGCTCTAAATCAGTGGTTCTCAACTCTGTGCTCAAGTACCCCCAACAGGCCATGTTTGCAGGTTTTCCTTCATCTTGCACAGGTGCTTTAAATC
The DNA here is from genome assembly GCA_037952835.1 of Lithobates septentrionalis. NCBI lineage: Eukaryota > Metazoa > Chordata > Amphibia > Anura > Ranidae > Lithobates > Lithobates septentrionalis. The sequence goes on along the minus strand of JBBDGP010000999.1, from coordinate 1,007,248 downwards.
AGAGTCAATGGCTTGGTATTTTGGACAGCTATTTTAGCAAAGATAAATTCCCAAAACATGTCCTGTCGGGGGTATTTGAGGACTGAGTCTGAGAACTGCTGCGCTAAAATGGAAAATTGAATACTTACCGCTCTGTTATTTTCCTTACCTGGTGCCTATCCATGGCAGCATGATGAAAATATTTGCCAGCACACCATGGAACGGCGTAGATAGCGTCCAAACGTGTAATTTATTGCATGATCACAACAGGAGAGTGCAACGTTTTTCGGAGTCACGCAGGACCCCTTCGTCAGGCATGTGATAAATGTGAAAAAACTGTGAAAATTATATAAAGAAACATCAACCAATCAGGAAAAGAGAAAAGGAAAAAAAACAATGACTCCTCCCACCCCCAGACTGGTATGATGTCATAAATACCGCCAAAAAGGCACTAACAAATGTTTAAAAAAAGTTTTCATGAATGGAAGAAAAGTAAATGACAAAGGAGGGTACAGAGAAAAGTAATGTGAAACTGTCATCATGGTACCTCCTTGACGATGCTGCAAACCGTTGTGGGGATGGAACAGCTGTTGGGGAACATCAGGCTGCAGTGCACGATCCTGTAACGGATCGGCACCAGTGCTGGGATCAGATGCTGTGGGGCGAGATTCCAATGATAAACATAGGACGCGCTTGCATCATGCAGTGGTAGCCGGGGCAACAGGAGACGCTGAAGTCCCTGGCATAACATTGTGTGAGGGAGGTAACAGCGGCCGCCGACCGTGCATGCGCAATGGGCCGGTCGTAGCTAAGCAACAGAGGACTCTGCTGTGCTGGGGTTGCCGATGTCATGGAAACGAGTGACATCGGCGGACCCCGCCCCTGAGCTGGGATATGTCAAATCATGGGAGGTGAGTGAGTGGAGTGAAGTGAAAATGCAAGAAGTGGGAACGAAATAGAGGAGAGAGAGTGGAAAGAGAGAAGAAAAGGAAATAGAAGCAAAGAGTTTAAACAGAAGAAGCAAAAGTGACAGAGTACAAAGGAAAAATTATACTCAGAAAGGATGTTGCTGAAGTGCAGATGAGAAGAAGAAAAAGAATTAAAGAGAATGATGAAGTAAAATCAAAAAAGAAAAAATAATAAAAAATAAAAAAAATAAATAAATAGAAAAAATAGAAAAAATAAATAATAAATATGAATGGAAAAAAGAAAAAAGAAAAAAGAAAGAATAAAACTAAAAATCGATAATAAAAGTAAAAATAGAAAAGAATAAATGAGAAGAAAAAAAAAAAAGTAAGTAAGTAAAAAATAATATTAGAAATTAAGGAAATGGAGAAATGCAGAAAGAGATAGAGAAAAAAGGAAAACTGATAAAAGAAAAAGAAAAAAAAAGAAAAAAGAAAACTAAATAGAAATATATAAATGAAGTGAAATGAAAAAAAGATGAGGTGGAAAAAACAAAAACGGAAAAAAACGAAAAAAACAAAAAAAAAGAAAAACGAGAAAACAAAAAACCGAATGAGGGAAAGAATCGAGGGGCAAGGGGCTAAGGGAAGGTGGGGGGGGGAATGCGGGGGGGGGGAGGGGGAAAGGAAGGCTATGATGACATTTGCGGAGAACCTGAAAGGCTAAATACAAAGGAAATTTAAAGTACGTGGTACGTATTGCAGGGAAAATTGCAGGTGAGAAGGTCACCACAATTTCGTAATGATCCCTAACTAAAATGCCATGGGTTCATCATCAGGTCATCACCGAGATAATCAAAAAGAAAGAAAAAGGAGGAAAAAGGATCCGATCCCAGCACTGGCGCCGATCCGTCAAAGAAAAAGGAAAAAAGGAAAAAGGTTCGATCATCATTCGAAAACACGAACACAAGTCTGTTATCTCTCATTTAAGAAGCATGTGAATGATAAGTTGGCATTGAGTCCTCCAGGATGCACCGTGCCCAGTGTATGGATCCAATAGGCTTCACGTTGTAGTAGTAGACGGTTATGGTCACCACCTCTAATGGGTTGATGGACATGTTCTATAACCATACCTCTTAGTTCATGTATCTGATGTTTGTGTTTGAAAAAATGTTTGTTATGATCGATCTGTATATCATTTCCAGTTTGAGATAGGGCGAGTCTAATATCGCTTCTGTGCTTTTGGAACCTCCTTTTGAAAGGGACGGTAGTTTTGCCAACATACAGTAAGTGAGTGTGCATGGGCATTTAAGGATATAAATGCAGTAGTCAGTGTTGCAGTTCAGGTACTCACTTATGCGAAAGCAGTTACCCCTAAGGGGGTGCATAAAATGTTCGCCGCATATAAGGGAATTGCAAACGTTGCAATTGTGGCATTTGTAGCAGCCAGTCTTCTGGGAAATTTGCGGTATGGTTTTAGCGTATTTGTGCCTAGGATCCGCTTGTACGAGGAAGTCACGAAGGGTTTTGCTGCGTCTATGTGTGGTTAGGGGCATCATTTTAAGTTCATATGCCAATGCGTTGTCAGCTCGTAGAATATGTAAGTTTTTTGTCATGGCCCGTTTAATACGGTCAGATTCACGGTTGAATGTGTGCCTGAACAGAGGTCGATCAGAAGGCCCACAGGGCCCGGTACGGGTAGTCTTTATCTTGGTTAATGCCTGGTCAAGGACTTCTGCAGGATACCTACCCCCTTTCCAGAAACTTGTGGTACATCTCGTTTAGCTGCTTTAGTTTGTCATCCTCATCAGAACAGGTCCGTGACACTCTCATAAACTGGGATATCGGCAGACTATCTAAAAGATGTTTGGGATGTGCGCTTTGATAATGCAGAAGTGTGTTTCTGTCAGTGGGTTTTGTGAAGAGAGATGTAAACAGAGAGCCATGAGAATTAGTGATCAATACATCCAAGAATGAGATATTGCATGGTGAGATTTCGGAAATCAACAAAGTCAAAGAATTGGACGTCCTCACCGGTCCAAATAAGAAAAAATGTCATCAATATACCTAAACCAACATTTAATATCGTTGGTAAAGGCATCGGCTGGATAAATGTAATGTTCCTCTTGTAGGCCTACAAAGAGATTGGGAAAGATGGCGCTGCTGAGCTCCCCATAGCTGTACCCCGGATCTGTGCATACTTGGTGCCCTCAAACGTGAAATAGTTGTTTGAAAGAACAAAATCAAGACATTCGATGATAAACTCTTTGGGTATTAGTGTGGATTCCTCATTGGTCATGAAGTGTCGAACAGCCTGCAATCCTGCATCATTGGGTATGCATGTGTATAGGGAGCCTATGTCCATAGTCACAAGTTTCCATCCTTCACCAAAGTCTGTAAATGCACTAAGTTTCTCCAAAAAGTCATTTGTGTCTCTTATATAGGCTGGTAGCTTTTTTACCAAAGGTCGTAGGAGATGATCGAGGAACTGGGCCAGAGGTTGGGTGATCGACCCTGTGACAGATACAATGGGTCTAAATTTCAAAGGATTTGTGCCTTTATGAATTTTTGGTTGGCCATAAATGACAGGGCAGCGTGGGTGTTCATTACGTAGAAATTCAGCAGTGTCATCAGATAACCAGCCGTTTAGTTTCCCAAGGTTGATCAGGGAGTTTAATGCATTCTTAATGCTGGGTACGGGGTTCTGTTTAAGTATGGCATAGCTGGCTGTGTCCGACAGCAAGGCAGACATGCCCTCTTTGTAATCAACATAATTCATGACCACTATGGCACCGCCTTTATTGGCGGGTTTTGATAACAATACTTTTATCATTTTTGAGTGTCCCAAGTGCGACAAACTCATCTGGGCTTAAGTTGGTGTATGTTTTGTTGGAGAAACTATTGCGCACGTCATGCTTAATTGTCCGTATGAAGCTATCAATGGAATGAAAATGTCCAGGAGGAAGAATTTGCTTTTAAGTTTAAACGGTGTCACTGTTCTTGTAGGAACTGTTTTGGGTATTGTGTGGAAGTGTTGTTTGATTTTTAGCGACCTTTCAAATTTAAACATATCAACCTCAAAATCAAAGTTCTGAAATCTGGCAGTAGGGCAAAATTATAATCCCTTAGATAATAATCGTAACTCACCGGTCCCCATGGCTCTAAACGACAGGTTGATCACTGGGCACGCCTTGTGCCCTGGCAGGTGCTGCGTGGTGGCAGGGTGTTGTGGCTTCTTGATGCCCCTCCTGGAACCAGAAAATGGGGACCCTGGGACCCGCTAGTCAGAGCTACAGCGCATCCTGGTTTTTCCGGAGTCGCTATCTGTTGATGGGTTCTCTGTAGGGCGATTGCTGTCTGATGTCGCAGAACGGTCGTTCCTGAGTGGTTTTCCAGGGGGTCTTGTGTAGGGTCTACATCTTGGTTGTCTGATACCGGTAAGCCAGGGGTATACCCTTCCCTCCTGGTAGTCCTGGTTGATCAATTTGAGTTTATCTCGCTTGGCTTGCTTTTGTCTTGTGGTATATGTTGCGATTTTACTATAATTTTTTGCAATGGGTCAGGTTGTTCGTCCTTATCCTGGATTGATAATTCCAGTGTAGTAAGTTCTCAGTTGACCTGACACAATTGGACTTGTGTCAGGACTAACCTCTTCAATGACAATCAGCATAAAATTAAGCGAGTTCTGGGTAGCTACTTGACACCAACGTTCACAAAACTCACGTTTATGGCGACCAATCGTGGGTTGATTTTTTTTATACGAAATCCGCGTGGTATCTTCTTGGTCCTGTAGTACTCAGAGAGCTTTTGGCCGTGTAGTTCTAGATCAACTTGTCTTTTCTTGAGACGTTTAATTTCACGAAAAAGATCAGTGGCGGTGTCAATTCCAAAAGCTCTGCCTTCGTTTCTGGGAAGGAGGATTGTGTCAATCTCTTCCTGGCTGTATATGTGACCAAACCTTCTGTCAGATTGAGTGGTGGTTTCATCAGATTCCATCTGTGTTCTCGGAAGGATGATCGATTGGTCAGATCGGTAGATGTTGTGTCCCACGGTGTATGGGCACGATTAAATGAGAGGACCCCACTAGCCATGGGGACCGGTGAGTTACGATTATTATCTAAGGGCCTCTAATTTTGCCCTACTGCCAGATTTCAGAACTTTGATTTTGAGGTTGATATGTTTAAATTTGAAAGGTCGCTAAAAATCAAACAACACTTCCACACAATACCCAAAACAGTTCCTACAAGAACAGTGACACCGTTTAAACTTAAAAGCAAATTCTTTCCTCCTGGACATTTTCATTCCATTGATAGCTTCATACGGACAATTAAGCATGATGTGCGCAATAGTTTCTCCAACAAAACATACACCAACTTAAGCCCGGATGAGTTTGTCGCACTTAGGACACTCAAAAATGATAAAAGTATTATTATCAAACCCGCCGATAAAGGCGGTGCCATAGTGGTCATGAATTATGTTGGTTACAAAGAGGGCATGTCTGCCTTGCTGTCGGACACAGCCAGCTATGCCATACTTAAACAGAACCCCGTACCCAGCATTAAGAATGCATTAAACTCCCTGATCAACCTTGGGAAACTAAATGGCTGGAAATTTAGACCCATTGTATCTGTCACAGGGTCGATCACCCAACCTCTGGCCCAGTTCCTCGATCATCTCCTACGACCTTTGGTAAAAAAGCTACCAGCCTATATAAGAGACACAAATGACTTTTTGGAGAAACTTAGTGCATTTACAGACTTTGGTGAAGGATGGAAACTTGTGACTATGGACATAGGATCCCTATACACATGCATACCCAATGATGCAGGATTGCAGGCTGTTCGACACTTCATGACCAACGAGGAATCCACACTAATACCCAAAGAGTTTATCATCGAATGTCTTGATTTTGTTCTTTCAAACAACTATTTCACGTTTGAGGGCACCAAGTATGCATAGATCTGGGGTACAGCTATGGGGAGCTCAGCAGCCCCATCTTTTGCCAATCTCTTTGTAGGCCTACTAGAGGAACATTACATTTATCCATCCAATGCCTTTACCAACCATGTTAAATGTTGGTTTAGGTATATTGATGACATTTTTTTTATTTGGACCGGTGAGGACGTCCAATTCTTTGCCTTTGTTGATTTCTTGAACAGCATCTTTACAGGGGTAGTGTTTACACCCGAAATCTCACCATGCAATATCTCATTCTTGGATGTATTGATCACTAATTCTCATGGCTCTCTGGTTACATCTCTCTTCACAAAACCCACTGACAGAAACACACTTCTGCATAATCAAAGCGCACATCCCAAACATCTTTTAGATAGTCTGCCGATATCCCAGTTTATGAGGGTGTCACGGATCTGTTCTGATGAGGATGACAAACTAAAGCAGCTAAACGAGATGTACCACAAGTTTCTGGAAAGGGGGTATCCTGCAGAAGTCCTTGACCAGGCATTAACCAAGATAAAGACTACATGTACCGGGCCCTCTGGGCCTTCTGATCGACCTCTGTTCATACACACATTCAATCGTGAATCTGACCATATTAAACGGGCCATGACAAAAAACTTACATATTCTACGAGCTGACAACGAATTGGCATATGAAGTTAAAATGATGCCCCTAATCACACATAGACGCAGCAAAACCCTTCGTGACTTCCTCGTACAAGCAGATCCTAGGCACAAATACGCTAAAACCATACCGCAAATTTTCCAGAAGACTGGCTGCTACAAATGCCACAATTGCAACGTTTGCAATTCCCTTATATGCGGCGAACGCTTTTTGCAACCCCTTAGGGGTAACCGCTTTCGCATAAGTGAGTACCTGAACTGCAACACTGACTACTGCGTTTATATCCTTAAATGCCCATGCACACTCACTTATGTTGGCAAAATTACCGGCCCTTTCAAAAGGAAGTTCCAAAAGCACAGAAGCGATATTAGACTCGCCCTATCTCAAACTGGGGATGATATACAGATCGATCATAACAAACCAGTGGTTGTGCATTTTTTCAAACACAAACATCAGATACATGAACTAAGAGGTATGGTTATAGAGCATGTCCATTAGCCCACTAGAGGTGGTGACCATAACCGTCTACTACTACAACATGAAGCCTATTGGATCCATACACTGGGCACGGTGCATCCTGGAGGACTCAATGCCAACTTATCATCCACATGCTTCTTAAATGAGAGATAACAGACTTGTGTTCGTGTTTTCGAATGATGATCAAACCTTTTTTCCTTTTTCTTTGACCGTTTGATCCTTTTTCCTCCTTTTTCTTTCTTTTTTATTATCTCGGTGAGGACCTGATGATGAACCCATGGCATTTTAGTTAGGGATCATTCCAAAATTATGGTGACTTCCTCACCTGCAATTTTCCCTGCAATACACGTACTTTAAATTTCCTTTGTATTTATCCTATCAGGTTCTCCGCAAATGTCATCATAGCCTTCCTCCCCCCCCCCCACCTTTCCCTAGCCCCTTGCCCCTCAATTCTTTTCCTCATTCGTTTTTTTGTTTTCTCATTTTCTTGTTTTCTCGTTTTTCTTTTTTCATTTTTTTTCGTTTTTGTTTTTTCCACCTCATCTTTTTTTTCATTTCACTCTTATCTTCATTTATATATTTCTATTTAATTTTCTTTTTTCTTTTTTTTTCTTTTTCTTTTATCAGTTTTCCTTTCTTCTCTATCTCTTTCTGCATTTCTCCATTTCCTTAATTTCTATTATTATTTTTTACTTACTTTTTTTCTTTATCTTCCCATTTATTCTTTTCTATTTTTTACTTTTATTATCGATTTTTAGTTTTATTCTTTCTTTTTTCTTTTTTCTTTTTTCCATTCATATTTATTATTTATTTTTTCTATTTATTTATTTTTTTATTTTGTATTATTTTTTATTTTTTTTATTTTACTTCATCATTCTCTTTAATTCTTTTTCTTCTTCTCATCTGCACTTCAGCAACATCCTTTCTGAGTATCATTTTTCCTTTTTGTACTCTGTCACTTTTGCTTCTTCTGTTTAAACTCTTTGCTTCTATTTCCTTTTCTTCTCTCTTCCCACTCTCTCTCCTCTATTTCGTTCCCACTTCTTGCATCTTCACTTCACCCCACTCACTCACCTCCCGTGATATGACATATCCCAGCTCAGGGGCGGGGTCCGCCGACGTCACTCGTTTCCATGACATTGGCGGCCCCAGCACAGCAGCGTCCTCCGTTGCTTAGCTACGACTGGCCCATCGCGCATGCGCGGTCGGCGGCCGCTGTTACCTCCCTCACACGCTGTTATGCCAGGGACTTCAGTGTCTCCTGTTGCCCTGGCTACCGCTGCATGACGCAAGCGTGTCCCATGTTTATCATTGGAATCTCATCCCACAGCATCTTATCCCAGCACTGGCGCCAATCCGTTACAGGATCGTGCACTGCAGCCTGATGTTCCCCAACAGCTGTTCCATCCCCACAACGGTTTGCAGCATCGTCGAGGGGGTACCATGATGACAGTTTCACATTACTTTTCTCTGTACCCTCCTTTGTCATTTACTTTTCTTCCATTCATGAAAACTTTTTTTAAACATTTGTTAGTGCCTTTTTGGCGGGATTTATGAAGTCATATCAGTCTGGGGGTGGGAGGAGTCTTTGTTTTGTTTTCCTTTTCTCTTTTCCTGATTGGTTGATGTTTCTTTATATAATTTTCACTGTTTTTTCACATTTATCACATGCCTGACGAAGGGGTCCTGCGTGACTCCAAAACGTTGCACTCTCCTTGTGTTGTGATCATGCAATAAATTACACGTTTGGACGCTATCTACGCCGTTCCATGGTGTGCTGGCAAATATTTTCATTTTGACTTGAACCAGTATCCAGCTGGTTGTTGCTGCAGCACCCATATTTCGTGAGCTCATCCAGGAAAGTGTGCGATGGGAATATGAAGTATATCCATGGCAGCATACGCACCAGGGGCGGATCCAGAGTCTAGTTTCGGGAGGGGCACTGCCACAAAATACTTTTTTTGGGGGCAATTTATCAGGGAAATGGCTGATGTTGGAGCTTCAATCATCACAGCACCATGGTTATTATAGTGTCAGGATGTTTGAAACACATTATTTCTATTATTACATTGTTATAGAAAATGAAATAGTTCAACTTACCATAATGCAGAATCAGTGGGAGCCCCGAGTGTGTCACTTGCCACATCGCCTGCCGCCAGATGCAGATTATCACTTGCCACGTCACCTGCCACACATTGCAAATTGTCCACTATCACCTGCCACACATTGCTGATTCTCCACTTGCCACGTCACGTGCCACAAGTTGTGGATTGTCACTTGCCACGTCACCTGTCACACATTGCGGATTGTTCACTTGCCACGTCACCTGCCACAAGTTGCGGATTGTCCACTTGCCACGTCACCTGCCATAAGCTGCGCATTTTCACTTGCCACATGTTGCAAATTGTCCACTATCACCTGCCACACATTGCTGATTGTCCATTTGCCACAAGTTGCAAATTGTCCACCTGCCACTCATTGTGGATTGTCACTTGCCACAAGTTGCGGATTGTCCACTTGCCACATCACCTGCCACAAGTTGCAGATAGTCACTTTCCTGGTGGGGAATGGGGATTGTCAATTCCTGCATCCCAGTCTGAGTCAGGCAGCAGTGAGATGATGTAATCTCTCTGCTGCCTGCACAGTGAGTGAGGGCAGAACTGCCAGGATGCAGGGCGGGCGCCGGGCGGTGAGAGATGATGTCATCTCTCTGCTCCGCCACCCACTGATTGGCTAGTCCACCCACCGAGCCTTCCCGTCCATCCCCCCCCTGCCGAGCCACCCGGCAGCTTCCCATCCATCCCTCCCTCTCAGTGTGACTGTAGTACGAGTGCCGTACTTACACAACTGTTTTGAGGCTCCAGCAGGCAGCTGCGTCTGACCTGTCACAGTCACGTCGGCTTTCAGACTCAAGTCCGAGTCCGACGTGACTCACTGACGTCACTCATTGCTAGACGCCAGGCGGCCCTGGCGTTAGCAACGAGTGCAGGGAAGAGGCTCCACCCACCTCCTTCTCCTCCTGGTATCCTGCCATGTCAGTGTGAGTCTCTCTCTTGGTGCCGCTGATCGGCTGATGTGAGAGAGAGACTCGGGTAGAGGCAGCGGCAGCCGCATTGGCACTGGCTTCAAGTTCAACGACATGTCAGTGCTACTATTTCGGGGGGGGCAATTGCCCTGTTGCCCCCCCTGGATCCGCCCCTGATCCGCACAATCCATGCATATGCTACCATGAAGGCACCAGGAAAGTAGCTTTTAGACAAATCACACTTTTTTGTTTTGCCATGACAATCAGCCTAGTTAAGCTGCAGCTTAAGAAGTTACGTGAGGTGATGCAATGCATAGGGAGTAACCGGATCACACGAGAACCGGAAGTGACGCACAGAGACACCTGTAAACCTGCACAATTTATAGACTTGCTGTGTACCCACTTGGTTTTAAATAAATTTATAAGCTTATTCAGTATTACACTATGAGAGAATCTTCTTTATCCTTTGCATATATCTGCTGAAAATGAATACATCCTATCCATTACAACACCCTGCAAAGATCTCCAGCCACACCCATCTTCATTGCTGTTTACCATTTCCATGGAGGTAAGAGGCCAGTACACACGGAGTGTTACACTGGCGGCTGTTTTGAAGAGCAAATTGGAGCACTACTTGCACTTTCATTTATCATAAACGTTATTATTTTCAATAAGTGAACTTTCGCATCTGTATTGCGGTAAATGTGTGATATTGGGAATTGTCAGCACACAGTCACAATTTTTAGCACAAGCATTGTTTTATTGGTATTATACATTCATTATTTATTTACATATTTTGTGGTTACACTGGAATTAGGGCATTTATATCTAGGATCATTATTGCATTTGCACAGCGCTTAGCGCATGCACTCTGCACTCATTTAGCACTGCTTATTGTTGCTTTCAGCGATTTATTATTTTTTTTTTTTTACATAGCAGCATCATGCGTTTTTGCACAGTTGCAACATAGTCATTCAATTTCTATGTACACTAAACATAGGGCTATTGGTTTGTTCAGCACTGTTTATTGTTTATTTTTTTTTTTTTTTTAATTATTTTTTTATTTAAGAAAAAAGGTAATAACAATATTGTAAAATTACAGACAAGTGAAAAGGAAAAATGGTACAAGAAATGGTATATATCACATAACAAGGATATGATTGATATATGGGGTGTATGGGTTATAAAGGTGCGTGTACATAATATATCGTATACCCTCTGACAGGAAAGGGGGCTAATTCCTGCTCAGCATAGAAAGACAGGTTTCTATATCTAACATCAATGCCCAGGATAATTAGGTTTTTTCTCTATTTTTCAAATTTTCAGTGTTAGGATCGTCTTCCTTGTTATGGTACTGCCCGGACATTGGTGTCCCGGCTATCTCTCAACCATATAACGGTGTTGTACCATTAAAGATCAAATGCTTAAACATGAATAGATAACAGAGAAAGCAGACAGGAAAAGTAGAAGAGGAAAGAGTGATGAAGATGGGGGGAGGTAGAGGGAAAAGGTAGGGGGGTAGGGGGGTGTGGGGTTTCCTCAGGTCCTGACTCTTGTGTACAATATTCATCATCTAAAACATTTTACTCAGGCTTTGACATAATTTCCGAAAAGACTGTTGTGTATTTAAAGGCAAACCAGCAGGACCATATTTTTGTTACATAATCAGATTTGTTCCTGAGCGAGAGGGTGAGGTCTTCCATGTAATATGTGCGATCAACTTCCGTTAGCCATTGGCGTAATGTGGGTATGTTTTTTTGTTTCCATAGTCTGGGAATCAATGCTTTGGCAGCATTAAGAAGGTGAGGAGTTATGGATTTTTTATATGCTCCTACTGGCTTGCCTGTACAGTGTAACAGAACCACAAACGGGTCATTGGGAACCTCATCTCCTTGAATCACCTTAATCCAATGAAGTATAGATAACCAAAACGGTCGTATCAGTGGGCAGAACCACCAGATGTGGGCATGTGTTGCACGTTCCCCACATCCCCGCCAGCACAAAGGAGAGACATGTGGAAAATATTTATGAAGAAGGGCTGGTGTGTAGTGCCATCTGGTTAGCAGCTTATAGTTCACTTCGGCAGTTTTGGTGGCTGAGGATGTGATATGTGACATTATGAGAATATTGGATTTTTGTGTTGGGGACAGCTTTTTTTGAAGTTCCATTTCCCAGTTGTGTAGGAAAGCCGGGTCTCCTGCAGGGGTTGCCATTTGCATTATTTGGTAGAAGTGGGAAACTGGTTTTTCCACCGGATGTGACTCGGCTAAAGTTGACTCAATGGGTGTAAGGTCGTTGATAGATCTAATGGGTTTAGGAAGAGATTGAATAAAGGCCGCAAGTTGTCTGTATCTCCAGTGTTCCATAGGTGTCGCCATTGAGTTTTGTAAGATTGTGTTCAGGGGCAAAACTCCCTTTGAGGTAGTGACCTGGTGTAAATGGGTCAGCGACCCCAAAGACCACGGGTGGGCCCCGCGGCCGAGGTTCCCTGGCGGGAAATAGTTGTGTCCAGATAGTGACATAAGGGGTGAGTTGTATAGCCAGTTGTTTGTTTTACAGATAGAGTCCCATATCATAAGGGTGGAATGAGTAAGCGGAGAGGTCTTGGATGATAAGACTCTGAATTTCTGTGGTACCCATAGTTGTGTAAAGAGGTCGGAGCCGCTTAGTTCTGTTTCTAGATCAACCCAGAGCTTGGTTTTTTTGTGGAATTTCCAATCGGAGATTCTAGTCAGTATAGTTGCCAAGAAATATTTTTTAAAGTCTGGTAAGGCTAAGCCTCCTTCCCGTTTGGGTCTGTACAGTAAGGACCTTGCAATCCTGGGACGCTTTCTGTTCCATATGTATTTGCCAATTAGCGATTTTAATATTGTGAAGAAACCTACTGGTATTCCAAATGGGATCATTTGAAATAGAAATAGCAACCTGGGTAGTATATTCATCTTGATGACCCCTATCCTCCCCAACCAAGAATGTGCCATCTGAGTCCATTTCTGTAAGTCAGTTTTGATCACGTTTAGTAGAGGCAAAAAGTTTGTGCGGAAAAGGGCGTCAGGATTCGGGGTTAAGTAGATGCCAAGATATTTCAGCTTGTGTGCCTGCCAGCTAAAGGAAAAGGAACTTTTCAATTGGGAAGCGGTCTGTGAGGGGGTGGATATGTTAAGGATTTCTGATTTGGACATATTAATTTTAAAGTTGGAGATGCGACCATATTTTTCAAGTTCTGACTGAAGGTTAGGAAGCGATATCAGAGGTTGTTGCACATAAAATAAGATATCGTCCGCGTATGCGGCATATTTGTGTTCAGTTGGGCCTACTGTAATCCCGTGTATGGATGGGTTATGTCTCACAGTGGACAGAAAGGGTTCAAGTGACAGGGCGAATAAAATAGGTGAGAGGGGGCAGCCCTGACGAGTGCCATTATACAGAGTAAAAGGGGCACTAAGGGTACCGTTCACTCTCAATTGAGCTGTAGGGAAACCATACAGGGCCTTTATTTGTGTCAGTAAGGGGGCCTTAATACCTAGATGGGTCAGTGTAGCCATAAGGAAGTCCCAATCCACCCTATCAAATGCTTTTTCAGCATCTGTTGATAATAGGAGGGTGGCCTGGGACGACCCCCTGGTGTGTGTTATTAGGGATATAGTACGAAGGGCATTATCCCTTGCTTCCCTTCCAGGGATGAACCCAGTCTGGTCAGGGGAGACCCACTGCGGTATTAGGGGGAGGAGTCTGTTCGCTATAGCTTTAGCATAGATTTTTACGTCGATGTTCAACAGTGAGATGGGACGGTAGCTGCCGCAGATGCTAGGATCTTTGCCAGGTTTGGGGATAATAGTAATGTGCGCGTGGGTAGTTTCAGGCCTGAGTATCTCACCATCCGAAACTGCGTTAGCGTAGGAAGTTAAATGCGGGAGTAGGGTATCCGCGAAGGCACGGTAGTATGCTACCGTGAAACCATCTGGGCCCGGTGATTTACCGTTTGCCATGGCTTTTAATGCTATGCGCAACTCCGCTATGGTGAGCTCCCCATCCAGAGCGTCTAGTACCTTGGGTGATAGTCTGGGAAGGTTAGCTTGGGCTAGATATTCTTTTATAAGTTTAGTTTTAGTATCCCTGTCTGCTACTGAGTGTTGGACGTGGTATAAGTGTTGGTAGAATTCTCGAAATTCTTTAGCTATTGATGGTGTGTCGTGTATCAGGTCATCTGTAGTGTTTTTAATTTTAGTTATGAAAGTGGCTGTTTTCTTTTGTTGAAGTGAACGTGCCAATAGTCTACTAGGTTTATTACCCCATTCATAAAAACGTTGAGCCACAATACGTGCTTGTTGTTTTTGTTCACTATGAAAGAGAGACTTTAACTCTTCTCTTTTCAAGGTTAAGTTGTGAAATACCGCCTGCGATTGGTTTGCCTTATGGGATTGTTCAAGGTCCCTAATCTCCTCTAGTAGCTTGGATTGATGAAATATTCGTTCCTTCTTTTTTCTAGACCCTAGTTCAATGAGTTTTCCTCTAATGTGGGCTTTGTGTGCTTCCCAAATTATTCCTGATGAGCTTTCGGGGCGTTTATTTTCAGCAAAGAAGAGGGATAAACTCTCACCTATTTGTTTTCTATCTATTTCCTCTTCTAGGAGATGTTCGTTAAGTTTCCAATTGGTAAATCTGTGTGGTATGGAGGGAATTTTAATGGTCAATGTGATAGGGGCGTGGTCTGACAGAGGGGATGATTCGATATGTGTATTAGTAGCGAGAGAAAGATGGTGGTGATCGATTAGGAAAAAGTCTATTCTGGAGTATGTGTGGTGAACCTGTGAAAAATGGGTATAGTCTTTCGCACGCGGGTGCATAATTCTCCATATGTCAACCAGCTGGGACTCGTGCATTAGTTTGCGAATAAATCGCAAACGTTTATGAGGTATATTAGTCTTGCCTCTGGACGTGTCTATGGTAGGTTCCAGTGGGATGTTAAAATCTCCAGCTAGGAGGACACACCCGCGTGCAAAATCCCTGAGTTTATTAAGAGTAGAGGCAATGAAGCCTGCTTGATCTCGGTTAGGTGCGTATATAGTAGCAAGTGTACAAGTCATACTACCCAGGTTGCCTCTAATGAACAGAAAGCGTCCGAGTGGATCACTTAACATGGATTCTAGTGTGAATGGGGTCCCCCTACGGAATCCGATGGCTACACCTTTAGCTTTATGTACATCCGATAAGCTGTAGTACCACGTTGGGTATTGCTGTGAGGAGAGTTTTACCCGTGTAGATTGAGTGAGGTGGGTCTCCTGCAAGAAAACAATGTCTCCCCGCAGGCGGCCCAGCTCCCTGTATAAGTTGTGCCTCTTCCCTGGGGCGTATAGCCCTCGAACATTAAAAGAGATAAGATTTACCTTAGCCATGGAGACCAACAGGGGGAGCACATGTTCACTATATCCTGGGGAGCCGGACCTGAGGTGGGTACAGAAAATTTGAGAAAGGGGTGGGTAGGGTGGGAAGGGGTGAGAGAAAAGGGAAAGGTCAAAGAAATGAGAAGAAAAAAAGAACAAACAGTATCCATTAGTGGTTGGAATTTAGACCAGTTAGAGGGGTGGTCAAAATGTGCACACATTATACTGCGGTGCGTGGTGGGGCATACCAGCGGCAGGACGCCCCCATCCCCGTTGCCCAGATATGAGCTAGGGAATAGGGCCTCCAGCCGGCGTGGCGCCCCTTGCGCAGGTGAGTGTGGTATTCCGTGCATATGCGCACGGTCACCAAAATTGGTGTGGGCGTCGTCTGGTTGCTCCGGCGCCATCACCAAAACTTCACATGTTATTAAGTACAAATATAGAAGGCACTTATGATGCATCTAATCTGCAATAATCATATCACTTACGATCAGAAGGGAGTCTATAAAATTAAGACAAAAATCAAAAAACAAAAAACAGGAACCAAGTGGACAAAATTATAGTCCAACATAGATGTGTCGAGGCTAACGGCCTATTCAGTGATCATTCACAACTGTGTTGTTACCAGAGTAATACCCGGTAGGAGGCAGATGCATTTTTGCTCTGACAACAAAAACAAAAAGAAGGGCCATATAACTCACAGTCTTAACCCAGTTCGGTGGATCCTCCGGAGGTGGGAGAGCGATTTTTGCGCTCAATCTTTCGCCAACCTGATTCCGCCGTTGCGGGCAAAGTAGGGATGTGGTCTTGCCATCCGGGGAGTTCTGGCGGAGAGATGTTGACATCCATGCAGAATTTGTCCAGCTCTTCTGGAAATCGAAGGATCGCGGTTTTACCATCTCTGTTAGCAATCAGTGCGGCTGGGAACCCCCATCTGTATTTGATCGAAGCTGCTCGCAGTTTCTCTGTCAAGGGGCGTAGGGCTCTACGCCGTTCCAGGGTTTCCCTAGCAAGATCTGGGAAAAATGATAGCATGGCACCATCAAAATCCAATGCTGCAGCATCTCTGGCTTTTTTCATGATGAGCTCTTTTTCCTCATAGTAATGGATCCTGCAAATGACATCACGGGGGACATCTGAAGAGAGGTTCCGGGGGCGAAGGGCTCTGTGCACTCTATCAATTTTCAAAGGGTAGTCTGCAGCCTGGCCCAGTAGACCGTTGAAAATGCCCCGGACGGAGGGGAGAAGATCATCATCCCCAGTAGCCTCCGGTAGGCCTCTGATCCGAATATTATTCCTCCTGTTGCGGTTTTCCTGGTCCTCGATTTTGTATAATGCCATTCTATGTGCTATAGTGAGTGCACGTGTTGAGGACTGTAGGTGTCTAATGGCCGCCGTGTGGCGATCAAGGCGCTGCTCTGTCTCCTCCACTCTTTCTAAGACATGTGAGA
Organism: Lithobates septentrionalis; assembly: GCA_037952835.1. Classification (NCBI taxonomy): domain Eukaryota; kingdom Metazoa; phylum Chordata; class Amphibia; order Anura; family Ranidae; genus Lithobates; species Lithobates septentrionalis. The sequence goes on along the minus strand of JBBDGP010000999.1, from coordinate 990,444 downwards.
GGTCAGCTCGGACCGCAGACACCTCCTTCTTAATGGCACGTTCCAGGCCTAGTAACATGGAGGCAAGCTCCGTTTTAGTAGGTAGGTCGCTTACCAGTGCCTCTACTCCCGATCGCCTGGAGGAGCCTTCCTCTCCCTCTGAGCCGGCCGAGGACACTGGAGAGCGGTGTCTGTGTTCGGGCCTGCGTCGGTGGGCGGAGCCTGTACCGGAGCTTGTGCCTCCTGGAGAGCGGCCTAGGCCGTCCATATCCTCCGGATCGTCTGGTTCCGTGGCCAGGAATCGTTTAATCGATCCCACGGCAGATCCTTTTTTAGGCAAGGTCTTCCCCGATCTCTTCCGCATCTTTTTAGGGCGAGTGGGAGCGATCGAAACAGGATAAGTGCTGTAAATAGTGTGACGGCGCCGGAGCACGAGAGAGACGCGTCCTCATTGCTGCATAGCCAAACCACGCCGTTTATTGTTTATTTCAGTTATTTTCCACAGCATCATTATTTATTTACATAATCGCAATTAGCTATTTTGTACACCATTTATCGCTTATTGTTAAATATTCCATATATATCATCAAACTGCACTGATTATCATTTACTATATACCATTCAAGTGGATTTACACACTTTGGATCTAGCTGCAACTTATCTGATTAGCATATACTCAGCGATTTTACATAGCAGCATCATGCATTTTTGCACAGTTGCAACATAGTCATTCTATGTTTATGTACACTGAACATAGGGCTATTGGCACGTTAATATATACTATGCGTTTACATTAGTATATTAATACCCAGAATCGCTATTGCATTTGCACAACACTACGTGCACATACTCAGATTGGTTTGTTCAGCACTGTTTATTGTTGTTTTTTTTAGCGATTTCTACACAGCATCATTATGCGGTTTTGCACAGTTACAACATAGGCACTTTAGTATTCATCTACACTGAACATAGGGCCACTGTTGCTTCAGTTAATTTGCACAGCATTATTTGCAATTTGCATATTTACAATTAGCGATTTTGCACATCATTTATCGCTTATTGTTGATATTTCATATATATCATCAAGCTGCGCTGATGATTACTTTACATCATCCAGCATGCTTGGGGTTGACACCTCATCCCTTTAAAACCAAACACATATTAATTACGCAGGTTCTGTGGCTGATTAAGGTGGTAATTAAACTCACTTGGTGCCTTATCTGCATTAAATTAGCCTCAAAACCTGTGTAATGCATATGTGTTTGGGTTTAAAGGAATGAGGTGGCAATCCTACGCATTCTACAAAATTACAGATGGGACAAACACCCCCCGGTCTGGGGAGAAAACAAAGAGCCTAACATGGGCAAAAGTTATACAACAAATATCTTTTGGAGATAGGAGGTCTGGCCCTCTGGCTGTTACTTTGCCATTACCCCAGCTCCCGGGGGAGGTCATGTTTGTTTCACCCCCCAACGCCTTCTATCTGATTCATCAATATCTACATCTCGGTTAAATTATACCTATAGGTAAGAGTGCAAGGACCATAGTTTGTTGCTCCCTCTCTTCCTATTTTTTAATCAATTACCATTGATTATTAATGTAATATATAACCTATTTCAGGTACCCCTTATGTATAGCTGCTCCTGATGAGTGGAGACAACCCACGAAATGCGTAGAGCCCTATATCTGATGCTATGCCACAGTAATCATGTGAATATCATGAATTTGATCCTGTTGAATCATCAATCAAATACCTAGCCAATATGCTTTTACCAAATTGAGTATACTTTTGTTTTATCATGTACCATGTGCAACAATGTCTACGATTTTACTATATGATGCACGAGTCATGTTGATGTGGATCTTGTTTTACCTATGTTGTTTATTCAACCATGTTACCTACTACGCTATGCTCAATTATGCAAAATAAATATGTGTTTTACATTTTGAATGATTCAACCTACCCAAGTGTTATGTTTCATATAAAGTCCCATTTTCCTTGATCCCCCCCTCCTTTTTTCCCCCTCTTTACAACAAATATCATTGCAGTCTATGAGAACTGACTTGTTAATTTGCTAGTCCCCACTTGGCTGGCTTATATTCTAGTAATTGGCCTTAAAATGGGTATGAGGCCCAAGTCCCACCCTGAGGGACATATATCAATCTCATGAATTTGGACATCCCCAAAAACAAAACAAGGAGAAGTGCCTTTAAAAATGCAAAACCACTTAAGCCCTGGTTAACATTGATGCTACTTTTGAAATTGCGGCCACTTCACGTGCAATTTCAAAGTAGCAAGGTCAGTGCGATTTCAGGTGCCACTTGATAGACAGACATCTGTGCATGAAGCCATACAGATGTCTACTGAAGTTGTACCCGAAATCGGCAAAAGTAGTGCAGGGACTACTTTTGCAAATCGGTGGGGCGCGCAAAATCGGTGTCACACCGATTGGAACAGTGTCATTGCCTCCAATAGGCTGCGACTTGTCATGTGATTTGATTTATCAAAATCGTTCCAATGTGAACCTAGGCTCAGCCCTGGTTCACACTGGAGCATTTTAACATGCAAAGTCGCATGTCAAATCGCATGTCAAATTAACGGAAATTGTCATCGATGGCACTGTCCTAATAGGTGCGATGCTGCATCTGTGGCACTGCACCGTTTTCAAAAAGTAGTTTCTGTACTACTATTTGCAATTTCAGGCTGTGATTTACATTGTCATCTGTGAAGAAACCTGCACAGATGTCTCTGAAATCGCAGCCAAAATCGGGACTGACATGCGGGAGTGAAATCATGCAAGTTCAGCTGAACTCGCACGGCTTCATTCCTGCAGCTCAGTGTGAACCTGGGCTTAAATCTAGTAACTTGGGGGGGCTTACTCTGTAAAGTGGTGCATCTGTAGCATGTAACCAAAATGCTGCTTCAAAGATGTATGGCTTTAGAGAAAACGTATAAATCTACATTGCAGCTGCAAGATTTTAATCCCCCCCCCCCCCAAAAAAAAAATAGCCTGCCCACCTAAATACATACAAGGCCATTTGGGTCTGTTAAGGCTTAAAATGTGAACCCCCACGTTAAAAATACCACCCCAAACGAAAAAAATATTGTGCCCCTCCCACACACTAACAAACCCCTAGCCAAACATGCAGCAAACCAGCCCGTGAAAGGGGGGGGTGGATGCTTGGGGGCAGGAGGGGCTCGGGCACCCCAAAAGTCAACCACCTTGTTCCCATATTCAGGGGGACAAGGACCTCTTCCACACAACCCAAGGCTGGGGTTGTGGGGGGCTGCAGACAGGGGGCTTTACGGAATATGGAAAGCCCCTTTAAATTAGTGGGTATAAGGTGCTTTGTGGTTGGTATTGGGCTGAGCCCAACATGCCCTAAAGCAGTGGTTCTCAACTCCTGTCCTCAGGACCCACTAACAGGCCAGGTTTGCAAGATAACTGAAATATATCACAGGTGATATAATTTGCTGCTCAGTGATTGCAGTATTCTAGTCTGCATCTCTCCAAGGTAATATTTAAAATCTGGCCTGTTGTTGGGTGCTGAGGACTGGAGTTGAGAACCACTGCCCTAAAGGCAGCCAGCTATGGTGAGTTCATGTGGCCATGTATGGTTCAGTAGGGGTTTGGGCGATCGCTCTTCTGGCCCCTTTCCTAGCTGGCCCTGTTGTATGCTCTGAAAAAGGATGTGGTTTGGTGAAGGCAGCTCACAGCCTTTTGAGAATGGAGTGGAGTGTGGAGTTCCCCTTTAAAAGCAAAAGTTAGCCCATGGAAATCCAAGGGATTAGAGGGGGGAGACAAGAGCATTGGAGAATGGAGTGTGGAGTTCCCCTTTAAAAGCAAAAGTTAGCCCAAGGAAATCATATGCATTAGAGGGGGAAGGTTAACCACTTCCGGACCGCCGCACGCCAATATACGTCCTTACTTTGAAGAGGAATATCGTTGTTATGGCAGCAGCTAGCTGCCATAACCCCAGTATCCTCTTCTTCAGCGGGTGGTCCAGTTTCAGATAATAGTGGTCTCTGTGGTGGATTTGCCACAAGATCACTTTTATCGGTGGTGGGAGAGAGTCCCCCCTCTGGCCGCTTTCCAGTGCTCTCCGCCGCTTACCGGAGCCGTCGGTAGGGGCGGAGGCGATCGGCTGTTTCTCCTTCCTGGGTATGGAGACAAGTGAGAGGAAGATGGCCCCACCCATCTCCATACCATTGCAGGGCGGAAGCGATGTCAAAGCGTCACTTCTGCCCTTAGCTCTTAAAGGGCGATTTTTTAATAGATTTTTTTTCAAATGACAACTTTTTTTTTTTTTATTGCATTTTAGTATCTTCTTGACCCCAGATCTCATATTTAAGAGGTCCTGTCATGCTTTTTTTTTTCTATTACAAGGGATGTTTACATTCCTTGTAATAGGAATAAAAGTGGCACAATTTTTTTTAAAAGAACAGCGTAAAAATAAAATATAAAAGGTAAAATAAATAAGAAAAAAAAAAGTAAACTCGCCCCGTCCCGTTGAGCTCGCGTGTAGAAGCGAACGCAAACGTGAGTAGCGCCCGCATATGAAAACAGTGTTCAAAACACGTGTGAGGTATCGCCACGATTGGTAGAGCAAGAGCAATAATTCTAGCCATAGACCTCCTCTGTAACTCAAAACATGCAACCTGTAGAATTTTTTAAACGTCGCCTATGGAGATTTTTGAGGGTAAAAGTTTGTCGCCATTCCACGAGCGGGTGCAATTTTGAAGCGTGACATGTTGGGTATCAATTTAACATTATCTTTTACAATATAAAAAGAAATTAGGCTAACTTTACTGTTGTCTTATTTTTTAATTCAAAAAAGTGTATTTTTTCCAAAAAAAGTGCGCTTGTAAGACCGCTGCGCAAATACGGTGTGACAAAAAGTATTGCAATGACCGCCATTTTATTCTCTAGAGTGTTAGAAAAAAATGTATAATGTTTGGGGGTTCCAAGTAATTTTTTAGCAAAAAAAAAATGTTTTTAACTAGTAAACAACAAATCTCAGAAAGAGGCTCGGTCCTTAAGTGGTTAAATGCCCTTTTAGGAGGAGCGAGAGTCTTTTTACATAATTTTAACAAGATGCATGTCACATGTTGGCAACGTAACATGCTAACCTGACCTGTGTGCAAATCTCCTTAAAAAAAATACATAAAGTGAACCAGCGTAAAAAAAAAAAAATTGTCAAGATTAGAGGTGTGCCCGTTCAACCTATGCAGTTTCAGGTATGTTGCTTAACATTTACTAAGATTTTGGCCACGCAGTGAACAAACTCATGTGAATGAGCGCGAGAGCTGCTGGCTCATGCACACTGCTTACATTGATCTCACGCAATTCTAAGCGTACTTGCAGGCGCAGCAGGCTTTCTCTAAAAAAGTTGCTTTCTCATTCTATTTTGGGCGTATTTGTTACTTGGGCAGTTGTTACTAAACTTCCTCACATCACCCCATAATATTGGCACCTTCATCTTCTGTTAATATTGAATTGGAGATGCCATAGTGGCGCACAGATTACATTCTCCCGTGTGCCGAGTTCACTATAGCAAATGAGGGATTCGAGCTCTGTTACCAGTGCACCGTGTCGTAAATATGGAAATGCGCGTTGCGCCTCGCCGTGTGCCTCTACTGACTTTAGTAAACGAACCCCCACTGATTATATCTTTGTTTTTAAAATGTAATAACATGGGGTGCAAATTGGGTGGGGCTTGAGGTCACATAATCTAAAATTTTATAAGCAATAACTTGAAAAGCCAATGGCAGAAACATTCATTTTGTTTTTAAGCTTAACAGCCAGCGATTCCTCACCCTGCATCTTGGTTGCGTTCTGCCAAATGCAGTAAGCGCAAACTTTGCGTGCGCACGAGTGAGTTGTCTGAATAGGTGTACACAATGGACGTACAGTGTGGAGAACAGGTATTTGATACACTGCTGATTTTGCAGGTTTTCCTACTTACAAAGCATGTAGAGGTCTGTAATTTTATCATAGGTACTCTTCAACTGTGAGAGACGGAATCTAAAACAAAAATCCAGAAAATTACATTGTATGATTTTTAAATAATTAATTTGCATTTTATTGCATAACATAAGTATTTGATCACCTACCAACCGGTACGAATTCCAGCTCTCACAGACCTGTTATTTTTTCTTTAAGAAGCCCTCTTGTTCTCCACTCATTACCTGTATTAACTGCACCTGTTTGAATAGGCAAGCAGCTTGGTGAGAAGGCAACAACTGTTGGCGCAATTATTAGAAAATGGAAGTAGTTCAAAATGATGGTCAATCTCCCTCGGCCTTTGGCTCCATGCAAGATCTCACCTCGTGGGGCATCTATGATCATGAGGAAGGTGAGGGATCAGCCCATAAATACACGGCAGGACCCGGTTAATGACCTGAAGAGAGCTGGGACCACAGTCTCAAAGAAAACCATTAGTAACACACCAAGAGCGTTCCTCCAGGACCGTACCCTTTCCAATGCACCAGGCACTGTATACGCTCATGGAACCTACAGGAGTCAACAATGGACTGTACTTCATACTCCTCATGGTTCTCAACCTGTACAGTGTGAGGACGAGTCGCCGAGATGGTAAAGTGGTTGCAGACCAAAGGTTTTAATAAGGAGACATGAAATACATTTGCGATATGCATATTAGAAAGAAGGTCTAATGCGTAAGCCACAGAGTCAATCCTGTGAAGAATATGGAAAGGCCCAATAAACCGAGGTGTGAACTTCAGAGAGGGAACACGAAGTCGAAGGTTGGAAGATGACAGCCAGACCCGAAAACCATAGTTTGCCATAAACGGGGACAATCGGGGAGCAGAATTCAAGGCACAATTGTGAGCGACCTCTGCCCACGGTAAGAGGTCTGACCAGTTGTTATGATGGTCAGAAATATAGCTATGTAGGAATTGCTCCAAGGATTGATTGGCTGGTTCTACGGCCCCATTAGACTGCAGGTGATATGCAGAGGAGAAAACAAGCTGATTCCCAACTGTGCACAAAAGGCTTGCCAGAACTGGGACACAAACTGACTACAGGGATAACTGTGTTGCCCTGGTAGTTGGGTAACTGCACAATGAAATCCATAGACAGGTGGGTCCAGGGCCTCTTTCCATTGGGTATGGGTTGTAGGAGGCCCACTGGAAGGTGCCTTGGAGTCTTACTCTGAGCACATACGGAACATGCAGCTTCGAAGGCGGTTACATCAGCACATAGACTAGGCCACCAGAATTGTTTGGAAACAGCTCAAAAGGGTTGATCCTTCCCAGGGTGGCCAGCAGCCTTGGGAAGTCTGTGTCAGGTCACCTAAGTCCAGGTGACAGATGCACTACCAGGGCAACACAGTTATCCTTATGGTGGTTAACCGATTCTCAAAAATGTCTCATCGTATTCCACTTAAGTAGTTGCCCACTTCTGGGGCGTGGCTTAGCAATGGCCGAGTAGTGACGTTTTCTAGAGGAGCTCCCAGCCTAACCCGACTCACAGCGGCCATCTGACCACTTTTTATACATGTGAGCACGGCATGAGCATTCCTAATCACTACAGGACATGATCGGCGACCAGAGGGAACCGACACCAGATCTCCCAATTTACCATCCGCCGGTTTCTAAGAGACACAAGGAGGTCGGCGCCATCGTAGCCGCACCACGTGGGCCTCACATGGAGCTGCACACCACTACAGCGCGATCAACCGCACCATCACCACTGTCGATACCGGATCCCCTCGCAGGGACACCAGCTGCATTTCGTGCGGACATGGACACCTCCTCCCAGAGCCAGAGCCAGCTAGACGCCGACCTCCGCGCTATGCTCCAGGCCCTTCCCACGAGAGCGGATATTGAAGCCTTAATCCAGCACATCGAAGAGGCGCATAGCAGGGATGTCCAGGAGCTATGAACAGAACTACATACGGTGACTGACCGGGTAGCCTCTGGAGAGACTGCGGTCACATCACTGGAATCCCGGGTACAGGCACTCGAACGGGCAAACACCTCCCACACTACAGAGACCCAGGACCCAATTACACCTGGAGGAAATGGAGGACCGCAGCCGCTGCAACAACCTAAGGCTGCTGGGAATCCCTGAAGCCAGGGGGCCCAGAAGACCTAGCGGAAACAGTCACAGCTATATTTCACAAGCTCCTGGAGTCCCCACCACCGTCACTGGAGATAGACCTGGTTCATCGCACCCTGGGTCCTAAATCAACGGACCCCGCCAGACCTCGTGACATGCTATGCCGGCTGCACCGGTATGCACAGAAAGAGACCATACTACGCAAAGCATGGGACCTAGGAGATATTGACTTTGATGGAGCAAGTATACAAATACTCCCGGACCTCTCAAGAGCTATGCTGCAAAGACGAGCAATGTTAAAACCAGTCCTGGAAGTCACGAGGAGAAGTGGCTGCACATACCGCTGGGGATACCCCCTGACGGTTATCTTTCGCACGGCACAAAACTCCTTTACCTTGCGAACACCAGCTGAATTACCAGATCTCTTTGAGTTCCTAGGTGCAGACCCCATCCAAGTACCCAACTGGCTACGAAAGCTTTCGAAATAAATGAATCGCCAAGGCCCAGCCACCGGCAGATTCGACCAGCCTGCCCGTTCTCAACGGTCATGAGGTCGCCGTCGAGCTCCATCACACACCGGGTCACGTGAGTCCTAATTGCTTTTTACTGCAGACTAATCCCTGAATCTGGCCATGTTGTCTTAATGTTGCTATGTCCCATCAGGGCGAGCTTCCTTACGGTCGCCCCCGCTGTGCCCTCGCTCCCCGGTACCGTGGAACTGTGCTTTTTGCCCCCCCTCTCTAGGGAGTTTACCGGGCACGGGGGAGAGGGCAGGGCGACGATTCTCTGACATGCTCCACCCGCCTGCCAAACATGATATTACTCAAATGCCATGAATCTGACAACTTGCCTCTCACACGATACCGGAATGCTGTCACCTTGTGATTTCCGCCTGAACTCCAGAACACTGCAAAACGGGCCTTGCTGTTTTAGAGTTGCCCCAGACCGCCCCTGAACGACAAATCTGGAGAGGCGACCGGACCGGAGGGGGACTCCCCCGCTTACACACAGGAGCAACCTTGTGCAATGGAGCACCGGGGACCCCCCCACCTAGGCTGATATAGCTATATATATGGACCGGGTGCTTTATCCTGTGACACTTTAAAACTGGCTGGAGTGCCAAATTGGGACGTATGCCCAGGGCAGAGCAGGAAAAACTTTTCACCCCCACCATTCACAGCAAGGGAGAACAGGAAACTTGTAACTGACCCCCTTTTTTTTTTGATGTCCCCTCTTACCTGCCCCGGCCCAACAAGTGTTTTACCCGGCTAAGACTTATCAGAAGAGATGCTTCCCGGAGTTACAGGAACCACAAAGGACACACTGCTATTCCCATGTGAGATAATCAAGTCTACTATTATAGGAGTTTACTTTTTCTTCGATTTCTGGGGAACAGGTCTTGTATCTAAAATTAGACAGCATATTGCACAAACTATATGGTTGCCAGGCCTACGGCCAGGGCTCTGGGCTGGTGGGGATGTGGGCAAAGGAATAGGATGAGGGGCTACTGATAGAGCTGGTGGGGAACTAGTAGGTCTAGCCTTCTGCGCCCGCGGGGGGGGGGGGTTGTGGTGGGGGCGGGCGGGGTAGACCACACCGGAAACACCCCCCCAACTGTGTTGGTCATGACCCACCAGGTTGCCCCGTTGGTGCCATGTATGGAGAGAGACCTGGGGGTTAGTTGACAGACCATCTAGATAAATACTGAGGGGAGACTACATACGGAGACTTGCCTTGTTTTATAAGCCAGACTGGGATTGTTAAATATTGATTTATTATATTGCAGATTCTGTGTTTGATGTTAACTGTGACCTGCTAGATAGTTCTCTTTAGAGATATATGTCCCAAATCTATATGCAATGTTTTGTTATGCACAGTTGAACATTCATAGCTCACACTTACATTCTTGAAAAAGGCCGGGGTGGTCGGGAAGAGACTGGGAGACTCCCGGAAAACCCTTGCTAGACACACCTCCACTTAGGACAACGCTCTTCATCCAGGGGACACTGGGGAGAGTAGTAGCAAATATTTTGCTGACACTTTAGATACCCAGCTACACTGGTTAGCGCCCGCTACGGATATACCTCCTTGGCGGACGCATCTTTAACCCTTGCAGAATTGGTCACACTTCAGGGGTCTACATTTCTTTCTGTACCCATTCTCTCTCCTTTCCTTCACTGACCCAACAACTCTTTCCTTCCCACCCCCTTAGTGGTCCTGCTCCCCCCCCCTGAGCATGGATGAGATTACCATCATAACACTAAACACGAAGGGACTTAACGTCCCTGAAAAGAGGCGGATGCTACTCAATGATATGAGACGCCTACATGCGGATATTGTTCTACTACAAGAGACACACTTTCGGGAAAACAAGTTCCCGATCCTCAAAAATAGGTTTTACCCGACAGTGTATCATTCTACCTATTGGGAGGCCAAATCCAGAGGTGTCACTATTTTAAAAAAATTGAAAAAATGGAGGTGTATCGTCACACGGAGTGGCACCGTGGATACACATAAAATAAACCTGTGCCGCGTCCTAACAAATTTGTGTTCAAAAACCAAAAAGGGGGGACTTTTGGACTTTATAGGCAAAACTACAAAACAACTAGTTATATAAAATATTATTTTATTAATTTAGAAAAATACATATCAAAAGGGGCAATGTTAAAAACACAACATGTGTATATGTTCAAACATTTGCTATACAACACCATCTAAAGTGCAAGGTTGTTCGGACATCTGGATGGTCACTCCAAATATAGATCGGTCCGAAGAGGTGGCTAGATAGCAAATCTGCAATCAGCTCATATCACGTAATTATTCGATGCTCGACATGTTTCGCGTGTCACCACGCTTCTTCAAGAGCGAAAACAATGTGTGTTGTGGCTATCAAAGTACATAACATTACAAATACATGATTAGTATATACATAGAGAACAGGCATCTATAATGACGCTACATATATTGTACTAAAAGGGGATGTGTGCTGGTTCAGACAGGACGGTGATGGGCGCCAAGACCCGAGCGGTACTGAAAGGCTGCGGGCGTGCACAACATAATCTTGAATGATACCTCAAGAGTGTGATACAATAGAGAAAGTTCATGGAATAGATAGAATTTTGTAACCCCATTAAGTGAAGAAGAGAAAAAAGTGAGGAAAAAGGGGGGGGGGGGGGGAAGGAAGAAGAGGGAAAGAAAACAAAACAGAAAAATAGAAAAAGAAAAAGGAAAGGGGAAGAATAAAGGAAAGAAAAAGGAAACGTGAAGGGAAAGAAGGGAACAAAAAAGAAGGGAAAAGGGAATGGAAAAGGGGAAGTCAGAAAGAAAGGGGGGGGAAGGAAAAAGGGGGGGGAAATGGGAAGGGGAGGGGAAGAACAAAGGGGGGGAAAGGAGAAAGGGGGGGAGGGAAAAAAAGGGAAGGAAGAGAGAAGGAAGGGGGGGCAAAGGGGAAGGGGGGAAGGGGGAAAGGGGAAAGGGGGAAGGGGGAAGAGGGGAGGGGGGGGCGATAGGAAAGGAGGGAGGGGGAGGCGGTAAGCAGAAAAAGAGATGGGGAGAAGAGACAGAAGCACAGTGTATATGAGGGGATACTCACATCTAGAACATATATAAAATCATGAAGAGGGTAATGGTCCGCAGGTCAAGAGGAACCGGAAAACCGGCAATATGGTGTATCTATGTACGTCAAGGTAGATGTAAACTGGTGCTAGCTATTTGTGTAGGCCTATTCCTAGAAGGAAAAATGGCTGATTTTAAAATAAGAAAGTAAAAATGTAAATTTCTGGTGATCTGGCCCTCACTGTGGTGTAGAGCACTCACCAGTATTGATCTTGTGAATGAGAGTCTATGGCCTGTATGCACCTGGGTTCCGCAGTGGGGTACAGGCAGTCATAGATAATTACACAGGTGCCAACCGGCACTGTATCATCAAAGATGGACTACAGGTAATTTGTCCTAGAATATGGATAGAATAAAGGGAGGGGTAAGCTAGTATATAATCTACAGTAAACAGGCATCCAGCAGTAACAGATTCCTAATAGCTAATGCTATAGTAAAAGGTACCTGGATGTGATGAGAAAGGGACCTGTAGCGTGCGATATCCTCCTGTGACTGGAGCGGACTACACACTGTATTAGGACGCTGTCCTATTTGTGTGCACGTCCCGTCCGTCGTCATCCAATCAGCTGCACCGACGTGACGTCATCCGGACCGGCCGAATGCTCACAGTGCGCATGCGCGCCAGCCAGCCGGGAGCACCGTCAACAAGAACGACGGCGCTTCCAGTGGGGGAAGCAGCACATGCCCACTACAAGCTACAACAGCCGGCACAAATATATACCAGCTGATGTAAGCGCCACATCAAGGGAGCCTGGTGTGACGCTGGGCGGCCGCATAGCAACCAAGAACTCACCACCAGGTGGTGCCCAATAAAACCGCACTGTATGAACTCAGCAAACAAGGGGAAAAATTGAAACATATACAATGGATTTAAACAAGTTTTGTACATTGAAGCATTGCAGATAATTCTTTTAATGCATATATATATACCTCAATATCTATATTGTTAATATAAGGAATACTTGCTCTGAACTCAAGCACCAATAGACATCTAATCAAATCTGTGTATATGAGTAGATCTATCTATGGAAAGATGTTTTTGAAAGTCAGAGGATATGAAATTTGTAGCAGCAATCTGTTGGAGGGCATGTATAAAAGTATAAAAAAGGGGGGGGAGAAATGTAACATGACAGGAGGGGGAAAAAAGGGGGGAAAAGAGGAGAAATAGCTCCTATGGGCGAGAATAGGGAAATAGACCAATATGTATACTGACCATTACTAATTACTCTTAAACCAATGGATCTTACATAGATTGATTGTGATTTGAGCCTATATAGCTAAATGGTTATCACAGAAAAGGTTTGTAGGACAGCGCTTCATTGATGCCAGGGGCCCGGGTCGCATTCAACCGTTCTATCCAGAGAGTTTCTTGTCTCAAAATCTGTTTGTCCCAGTCGCCACCTCGGGGGCTCCTTGGAATAACCGCAAGGGCAATGAAGGAAAACACTGAGGTGTCGAATCTGTGATAAAGCTCCAGGTGCCTACTCACTGATGTAATCATTTTCCCTCCTCCAGAATAGTATATATGATCCTTAATACGCGAACAAAATTGTCTGATAGTTTTTCCGACATAGAAAGCTTGGCAGTCGCATGTCATTAGGTAAACTATGCCCTGAGTTTCACAGTTGGCATGGAAGTGGGGGGTGAATATTTCACCATTGGGGAGTTTGAAGCGGGTCCCTATATGGATCCAGGGGCAGAAGGAGCATCTCCCGCATCTGGTAATTCCTTTTGGATAGAGTTGTGCTGTAGGGTCATTGCAAAAGTGACTAGATGTAAGTTTGTCCCTAAGGGATCTGCTTCTCCAAAAAGTAATAGTTGGGGTGGGGATATATTTGGCCACAATCGGGTCCTCACGTAGTAGCGACCAATGTGTGGTTAAGATGTCACGTAATTCTGAATGGTGTTGGGAGTATTTGGTGATATATCTTACTGTCAGATTAGGTTTAGAGATTTTATTTTGGTATAAGAGAGAATTTCGTGGTTGACGCAACGCTTTATTGTAGGCGCGGCGAAGAAGTGATTTACTGTATCCCCTTGCCCTCATACGCTCACGAAGTATATTGGCTTGTAGTTTAAAATCCTCTGTGAATGTACAGTTTCTACGGAGTCTGAGGTATTGAGCGTATGGTATGCTACGTATGAGGGTGTTTGGGTGAGCACTTTCCGCATGCAGCAGGGTGTTGCCTGCTGTTTCTTTGCGGAACAAAGAGGTGGCCAGTCGGCCGCCGCCGTCTTTGCGAATTGTAAGGTCAAGGAAAGTAATGGTAGAGTGATCACTACATACTGTAAATTTCAAGTTGAACGAATTACAGTTTAATCTCTTAACAAAGGTGTTTAAGCTTTCCATAGAACCTGACCATACAATAAAGATGTCATCGATGAAGCGCAGCCAACACATCACCTGACTTGTAAAATATGATAAACTGTCATCCGAAAACACTGTATGTTCCCACCCCCCCAGGTACAGGTTGGCGTAGGTGGGCGCACAACAGGTGCCCATGGCCACGCCCTGTACCTGGAGGAAGTGGGACCCATCAAATGTAAAACAGTTGTGCGTAAGGATGAAGCGTAGCAGTTTCAAAATAAATTCGCAATAATCCCAACGATGGTGCGTTTGTTCACGAAGGAAGGTGCGTGCTGTCCTGATGCCCTGCTTGTGAGAGGTGTCACTATTTTGATCTCGGCGAGCCTCCCGTGGTCTTTAACTGAGGTGTTAACGGACCCGTTGGGTAGATTTTTATTTCTCAAAGGTCTAATTGGGGGGGTAAAAGTGACTGTTGCAAACCTTTATGCCCCGAACAGCCAACAAGACACTTTCATTAAAAAACATTTAAATATCCTCCGGAGGTTTTCGGAGGGCCAACTGATAGTTGGCGGGGACCTCAACATCCCCCTCGGGACACTCCTCCACTACTCCAGGCACACATAAAGCCATACACATGGCCCTCCATGCGTCGCAGTTGATTGACACCTGGCGCCTTTTCCACCCTGGCGAGCGAGACTACTCTTTCTATTCATGCCCCCACAATTCGTACTCGCGAATAGACTACTTTCTAATTCCCCACAACCAACTACAGGCAGTCAAAGACACTTCACTGGGTTCCATCACATGGTCGGACCATGCTCCGGTCACACTGAAATGCGCCTTGACTGACTTCCATAGAGGTCAAAGGAAACCATGGAGACTCAATGAGAGCCTTCTACAGGATCCCAAGGTACTTGCTGACGTGACAAAAGAAATAACCAACTACTTCCAAACTAACACCACCACTGATAGTGACGAGGGCCTAGTATGGGAAGCCCACAAAGCGGTGATATGTGGTGTGCTCATAAAACACGGTGCAAGACTTAAAAAACAAAGGAACGCCCAACTAACCCTACTCCTCAGTAAGTTACAGTCTCTGGAAATTAGACACAAACAAACCCCGACTGGCCCACTAAGAAACGAGCTGGAATACGATACGCACACAAGTCACAGATCTGCTCAATTTTAAATCCAAGGCAGCACTTCAAATCTCATGCAAAAGAGTTTAAGAATCGGGTAATAAATGTGGTAGACTTTTGGCACAATCATTACGCGCCCAGAAATTGGCATCATATATACCACACATACATACCCCGACGGGTCACAAAGTAACTCTACCACAACAAAAAACACAAGAATTCAAATCATTTTATGAAACGCTCTACAACTTAACCACAACAACCCCACAACTTGACCGTATGACAGAATACATTACCTTGTCTTATATGCCCACCTTGACTACTGAGACACGTGAATTATTAGAAGAACCCATCACCCTGACTGAGATACAGATTGCAATAGGAAGCACCAAGCCAGGGAAAGCCCTCAGACCGGACGGACTCACGATTCAATACTACAAGACTCTACTCCCAGCATTAGGTGACCATCTAGCCAAATTGCTTAACGGCCTTGCCAAGGGAGAAACACTTCATACCGCCACATTGCAGGCCCAGATATCTGTCATTCCTAAAGACAGTAAAGACCGACCTACTGCGGAAGCTACCGACCCATATCCCTGCTTAATACAGACTTGAAACTATTTACCAAAATCATAGCTACCAGACTGCAATCCCACCTACCACATCGGATACACCTAGACCAAGTGGGCTTTATCCCTACAAGGGAAGCAAGGGACAATACCACCAAAGTCCTGAATTTACTCTACTCGGCCACTCACTCCAAAACACCCAGCGTCTTCATAGGCACCGACGCCGAAAAAGCGTTTGATCGGGTCATCTGGGCCTTCATGCTCGCTACATTAAGACACGTAGGCTTGGGTCACAACATGATGAGGTGGATTTCAGCGGCATATACGGCACCGTCAGCTAGAGTTAGGGCAAACGGGGTGATTTCGGAATCTTTCCCAATCACCAATGGCACACGACAAGGGTGCCCACCATCTCCCCTACTCTTTGCCCTGTCTCTAGAACCATTTCTATGTCACTTAAGACTGAACCCTAACATATCAGGCATAACATTAAACCAAACCCAACATAAGGTGTCCGCGTATGCGGACGACCTTATGTTCACACTCACTACTCCCTCTGTTTCCCTACCAAACCTACTCCGGAAATTTACAACGTATAGGGCGCTTTCCAATTTGAAAATTAATTTTGCCAAATCGGAAGCGATGGGTATGGGAATGGCGCAAACACAACTCACACAATTACAATCCAGCTTTGAATTGAAATGGATGACTACCGCCTTAAAATATTTGGGCACGCATATTCCACACACGTTCTCGCGACTTTACAATATTAACTTCCCACCCCTACTGAAAACAATCAGAACACTACTTAATCAATGGCACATGGGCCTACACTCCTGGATAGGAAGATGCAACATCCTGAAAATGATCATCCTCCCAAAATTTCTGTACCTCATGCAGGCACTACCTATTCATATCCCGATATCCTACTTCAAACAGATACAATCCTTGTTTACTGAATTTATTTGGGCCAAAAAGAGACCCCGACTCTCACATAAACTCCTAATTCTACCCAAACATCATGGGGTCTTGCGGTACCAGACATCCGCGCTTATTACCAGGCGGTTCATTTGGGGAGACTGATAGACTGGTGCCGACACCAAGGCACTAAACTCTGGACACAAATGGAGCAAAACCAAACCAAGATCCCTCTTCTCAGGGCCGCTGGTGCTATAAGACCCTACCGACAAACAGAACATCACCCACTGATTGGCAATACAACACAAATCTGTTTCCAACTCATTTCTCAGGCACAGATATCCTTCCATAGCTCACATCTATATCCCATATTGGGGAACCCAATCTTCACACCGGGTTTGCAGGATGCGGTCTTTCGGGGTCTAGTCGACGCGGGCTTACACCAGGCCTCCCACTTTAGTACTGGAGGGCGATGGTACACAACTATGGAACTTGCTGATCCTGCGGGCCCGTTTCGGCTGAACTTCTTAAGATCCCGTCAACTAAGTCATTTCCTACACTCTCTAAAACCACCTGCTACCAGAGACCAACCCCTCACAACCCTAGAGGAACTTTGCGATACCTCAGGGACCATAACACATACGCTGTCCTTAGCCTACAACCTCTTGAATACACCGAGGGCAGATTTCTCGCCTCTGGGAGTAATTAAATGGGAAAGGGAACTAAATTGCCACTTCAGTACAACGAAACGTCAGCGCATTCTTAGATTTACTCATAAATCCTCTATATGCGCCAAATCCCAGTAGACAAATTATAAGCTCCTATCGAGATGGTACAAGACCCCGGTACTACTCCACAAGTTCTACCCGGCGACGTCTGAGCTTTGATGGCGGTGTCGGGCAGACAAGGGAACATTAGTACATATTTTCTGGTCGTGCCCAAACTTGAACCACTTTTGGCGAGTAGTACGTGAAGTTACTCAAAAATTTACAGAACACAACATACCAGGTGACCCTGCATTCTTTCTTCTACACGCATCTAATATACCGGTGAAAATATACAAAAAATCTGTGATCAGACACCTATTAGATGCGGCTAAGGCCTGTATCCCAATCCACTGGAAAGCCACACACCCACCGACCAGTGCCTCATGGATTGCAAAAGTAGAGGAAATAAAACACATGGAGGATCTCAGCCTCGCAGCGCAAAATAGGCAAGAAACTTTCACTAAAACTTGGCAATTATGGAACAGTTTTATATTCTCGACTGAGGGTCAAGCCCTGAGAGAAGGTGCAACCTCCAGCACGCCCACACTCACTCCCAGTCAACACTAATACAGGTCATCATATACACATCCTCTGAACACCCTCCCCAACATTCCATGCTCAGGGGACCAAAACAACGCCCACCCTTCCCCCTCCTCTTCACTCCTGACCATTTTCCCTTATCTACCCCTCTTTCCAGCTCTCTTCATCCCTGCACATGGGATTTTTACCTTCCTTTCTCTGATAAAAGAAAAAAGATAATACAGGGATGGACCACATGAATCTCGACATCTAGAAGCCATCACCTAAACTGACACATCAATACTCACAATCACGAAAGTGGTTCTTTCTGACAACAACAAGGTATAATTAAAGTAGAGGAAACTAGACAACCACCGGAGACCCTTGAAACGCCTCATAGATAAGACACTGTAATTAACGTGATCTGTCTTGTTGTCAATGTTATTATGTAATGGAACATGTTACTATGTACCTTGAGGTGTCAATGTAAACTGTATTGATTATAGTACAAATATGTATTATGTTGTCCCATGTGGGCCCTGTTCCTGTTATAAATAAACAATATAAAAAAAAAAAAAAAGTAGTTGCCCACTTCTAAGGAACTGGCTTCCATTTGTGCTCGGGAAATCTTTCGCTTACATGGGCTACCCAAAGTGATTGTCTCGGACAGGGGTAGTCAGTTTGTGTCCTGGTTCTGGCAAGCCTTTTGTGCACAGTTGGGAATCAGCTTGCTTTCTCCTCTGCATATCACCTGCAGTCTAATGGGGCCGCAGAACCAGCCAATCAGTCCTTGGAGCAATTCCTACATTGCTATATTTCTAACTATCATAACAACTGGTCAGACCTCTTACTGTGGGCAGAGGTCGCTCACAATTGTGCCTTGAATTCTGCTTCCCGATTGTCCCCGTTTATGGCAAACTATGGTTTCCGGGTCTGGCTGTCATCTCGCAACCTTCGACTTCATGTTCCCTCTCTGAAGTTCGCACCTCGGTTTATTGGGTATTTCCATATTGTACGCAGGAGTGACTTACGCATTAGACCTTCCTTCTAATATGCATATCGCAAATGTATTTCATGTCTCCTTATTAAAACCTTTGGTCTGCAACCACTTTACCATCTCGGTGACTCATCCTGTACAGGTTGAGAACCATGAGGAGTATGAAGTACAGTCCATTGTTGACTCCCGTAGGTTCCATGAGCATATACAGTACCTGGTGCATTGGAAAGGGTACGGTCCTGGACTGCACCGCTAAGGTAGTGGACTCTAGGACTGACTGCTGCGGTTTGAACTCTGGGAGGTTCAGGAAGCAGGTCAACTGGAGCATCAACACAGATCCCACTGGGAGCTAGAGCATAGATTCCCCAGGGTGTGGAGTCTAAGAGCCAGCAGGTGTTCACCAGAGCCTCTAGTGGTGAGGATGGACTGCGCTGCAATCTGACTCCAGGTCGCGGCCCTCATGGTCTCACAGCTCACACTCACAGTAGACTACAGGAGAAAGAGGAAGGAAGCAGCAGGCTGAAACAACAAGGATAGTAAAGGGATAAGCCAAGGGTGACTAGCAGAAAAGGATAAACATAGAACATGCCAAAGGTCGGGGTGACTAGCAGACAAGGATAAACATAGAACACACCAAAGGTCAGAGTCACAAGCAGACAGGGATAGTCTAGAACAGGCCAAGATCGGTAACTGGAATCCGAGCACAGCAAGTAGCCCACGAAAGCTAAACACACAATGGTTAATCAGCAAGGTTGGCTTGCAATGCACAGGTTAATATGGTGTTCCTAATTGGAGGCTGAGGTGGAGCTATGCTGAGGGAAGATTATATAAGCAGTCAGGTGAGGGTGGCTGGCCTCTAAAGGTGAACACATGCAGGAGAAGCATAGGCATGCGCACAGGGTGTGCCGGATGTGCCTGGGCACACCCTAATCACCCCATGTGCATTAGTATTATCCAGGAGCAGCACCAGGTGGGTGGTTGGGGGTGCAAGTGGCCAGTGTAAATGCCCCCATTATATTAAATTCTAGGTTTAACTTTAGGAACATGTTACACCCGTATTTAGGGTGTACTGTAATATGCATTCAATCAACTGTCTCCCACCATCAGAGTCCCCTTCCTGTGACAGCAGGTGGCGTTCATGTGTGTTTGAACTTTGGGGTGCACACCCTAATGCAATAGGCTGCGCACACCTATCAGGAGAGGTAAGCTGACAGAGAAAGATTACTGCATAACCATGACAGTACCCACCCTCTTACGAGGCCTCCCCCTCCCCCGCCTGGGCCCAGGCTTAAAGGGAAACTCCAGATAAAACCTCCTCAACAGACGAGGCGCAAAGATCTCAGATGCAGTGATCCAAGACCTCTCCTTGGGACCAAACCCTTTTCCAATGTATGAGGTACTGAAGAATGTGTCTACGGTGCCGGAAATTCAGAACTTGAATAACCTCGTACATGAGATTATCCTCAGAGACCGAAACTGAGGTAGGGAGAGGATGAGAGGACTTATTGAGGACTAAACGCTTCTAAGGAATGGGTAAGGGCATTAGAAGACCATCAGGAGTCTGAGCAGGGTCCCCCAGAGCCTTAAAGATGAGCTGGACATCCAGCACAGGACCATCAGACTGGGCAGAGGTCAGTGGATCCCTGAGACCAGGTTGGTTAGAAGGTGACGTGTCACAAGAGTCAAGCTGGATAGCTGAAACACAAGCAGAATGCAGAGAGTCCAGAAAGAAAGGTTGAAAACCCCACCTGGCCGAATGAGGCAGTCTATCCAAAGGATGGATTGTGCCTCTTAGACAAGTTTGAATGGACGTAGTAGTAGTAGTAGCAGGGTGAGGCCAGGTTACAGAAGGTCCTGAATAGGAAAAAGCAAGAAGCTCACTGGGCATGGGCCGGGCTGGCATAACTGGTGCAAAGGCCGACTGAATAGCAGTGCCAGGTGTAGCGACAACCTCCATCGCATCGCAGGGTGTAGCGACTGTGGAACTTGCGGACAAGTTAACCTGGCTGTGCGTCCAAGGGAGTTTAGGGACAGGCAAGGGTAAATGGTTATGCAAACTGGAGTAAATGATCGGCTCAGGTTCACAGGTGGGCCACTCATCCAGAGTGCCACATGACCTATGGAGTGCCTCGGTCTGACTATTGCAGGACAGATCCCAGAAATCGCTCTATACAGCGGGAAGAGCAGAAGATACTGGAATGGTGGCAACAGGAAGTTTCTCTTTTGGGGCAACCTTGAGTAGGCAGGAAGAGGAACAGGAGGAACCCCAAGCCAGGATCTGTCCAGCAGTCTGGTCAATGTGTGGAGAATGGAGCCATAACCAAGAAAGACCTAAAATGATAGGAGATGAAGCCTTAGGTAAGACAAGGAAGGATATCCACTCCTGGTAGAGTGTCCCAGCCGACATCTTAACAGGGAGAGTCTGGAAGCGGATAGGGCCCCCTGGGAGAACAGTGCCATCAATCGCCAAGACCACCAATGGCGTTGTGAGGGGCAAAAGGGTATGACTTATGGAAGATTCAGTTCCCCACTCCATGAAATTGCCATCGGCTCCGGAATCCAGATATGCCGAGACCGAATGAGAGGAAGCGCCGACATGAAGGAACAAAGAAAGGAGAAGACGAGAAGGTAAGGGTGATATTTCAGGGTCCAATACTCCACTTTCCAGATGTATTCACCTTGAGCGTTTTTCCATATGAAGAGAGCAAGTGTTACGAAAATGACCTTTGACCCCACAATAGAGGCACAGGCCCGGAGTTCTGCGCCTAGTGCGTTCTTCGGGAGATAACTTGGTTCGGCCCAGCTGTATATGTTCCTCAGCAGGCAGGAGGTGCTCCTCTGGACGAAGAGGGGGGACAGGGAGCTTAGTCTGCCTAAAGAACGGTGAGTGCTGGCGTCTTTTTTTCCAGAGTCCTCTCTGGAAAGCGAATATCGATCTGGTTACACAAGGTGATGACACTATCCAGATCAGCAGGAATAGCTATTCCCGCTAATTCATCCTTCACTCTATCAGAGAGGCCATGTAAAAAGGTTGCAACTAAGGCATCATTATTCCAGATCAGTTCAGCAGTCAAAATACGAAAATGAAGAGTGTACTGTCCCACAGAAGTGGACTCTTGACGGAGACGTAAAAGGGCGCTGGCTGCTGAGGAGACACGACTCAGTTCCTCAAAGATATTCTGAAAAAGTTTCAGGAAGTCAGACAGGCTAGATACCACTGGATCATTCAGTTCCCACAGAGGGGCAGCCCAGGCTAACGCCTCGCTGGACAGGAGGGATACAATATAGGCTACCTTTGCCTGATCGGACAGGAAGTTTTGGGGCTGAAGCTCAAAATTAATTGTGCACTGGCTAAGGAACCCCCTGCAGGCCTTGGGGTCCCCAGAGTAACGGGACGGAGCAGGTAAATGCAAAGAATTTGTGGATGTGACTGTGAGGCAGCAGATAGCGTTTGAGGCCGTTGAACCGGGGGTCCTAAGGAGGCCTGGACCTATTCAAAACGAGAGGCCAAATCCTGAAGTAATCGCATCACCTGGGTTTGATTAGATTCCTGGGTCTCAAGTCTGCGAACTAGGCCCTGCAACGGATCATCTGCGGGTAGCGGCACATCACCTGGGTCCATGTCTGATCAAACTGTCAGGTCACCTGAGTCCAGGTGACACATGCACTCTGTAGGAGCCAGGAGTGCACCGCTAAGGTAGTGGACCCTAGGACTGACTGCTGCGGATTGAACTCTAGGAGATTTAGGAAGCAGGTCTACTGGAGCATCAACACAGATCCCACTGGGAGCTAGAGCATAGATTCCCCAGGGCGCATAGTCTAATGCTCCATACACACGGTCGGACATTAATCGGACATTCCGACAACAAAATCCATAGATTTTTTCCGACGGATGTTGGCTCAAACCTGTCTTGCATACACACGGTCACACAGTTGTCGGAAAATCTGATCGTTCTGAATGCGGTGACGTAAAACATGTACATCGGGACTTTAAAGGGGGCAGTAACCAATAGCTTTTGTCTCTTAATTTATTCTGAGCATGCGTGGCACTTTGTGTGTTGGATTTGTGTACACACGATCGGAATTTCCGGATTTTGTTGTCGGAAAATTTTATAGCAAGCTCTCAAACTTTGTGTGTCGGAAATTCCAATGGAAAATGTTTGATGGAGCCCACACACGGTCGGAATTTCCGACAACAAGGTCCTATCACACATTTTCTGTCAGAAAATCCAACGGGGCATTAGAGCCAGCAGGTGTTCACCAGAGCCTCTAGTGGTGAGGATGGACTGCGCTGCAGTCTGGCTCCAGGTCGTGGCCCCCAGAGTCTCACAGCTCACGCTAGACTACAGGAGAAAGAGGAAGGAAGCAGCAGGCTGGAACAACAAGGATAGTAAAGGGATAAGCCACCGGTGACTAGCAGACAAGGATAAACCTAGAACACGCCAAAGGTCAGGGCGACTAGCAGACAAGGATAAACATAGAACAAGCCAAAGGTCAGGGTCAAAAGCAGACAGGGATAGTCTAGCACAGGCCAAGATCGGTAACTGGAATCAGACATAGGAGACACAGCAAGTAGCACACGAAAGCTAAACACACAATGGTTGATCAGCAAGGTTGCCTTGCAATGCGCAGGTTAATATAGTGTTCCTAATTAGAGGCTGAGGTGGCGCTATGCTGAGGGAAGATTATATAAGCAACCAGGTGAGGGTGGCTGGCCTCTAAAGGTGAACACATGGAGGAGAGGTAAGCTGACAGAGAAAGATTACTGCATAACCATGACAGTCTGGAGCACGGCAGTACGGAGACTCTCTGGGACAAAGCAACAGTCACAAGGTTTCTCAGGAGGAGCATGGACCTGAGCAGCAAGACTTTTGTCACCCAAAGGAGAAGTGAGACTGGTACGAATCCTAGCCAGAATACGATCAAGAGGAATCACAGGAACTGGAATCGACTCCATCTTGAAAGTGGAGGGAAATTGTCATGACAAAGCGTCAGCCCTTACATTCTTAGTACCATGTAAGAATGAGACAATGTAATTGAAACTAGACAAGAAAAGAGCCCACTGGGCCCTTTTGGGAGAGGTGTTTTGGAATAATTTTCACTTTCAAAAGATTGGGACGCAAAATTCTTTACCTACTGTAATGGAATGTCAGGAGGAGCTGTATTTTGAGCTTTAGTATCCATTGCAAATAACAATGATGTTGTCTAGTTAACCTTCAATCCCCTAATGGAGGACAAGGAATTTAATATCTGTAAAGTGCCATGTAAGGAAGGTCCAGAGTCATTTAGGAACAATAGGAGGTCATCTGCATATAGGGCTACCCTCGCCTCCAGCCTACCAACTCTCAGCCCCTTGATATTCAGAGAGATGCAAAGAGCCTCCGCCACTGCCTACATCGCAATGGCAAAAAGGGCTGAAGATAGACAGCCCTGCCGAGTACCCCTATATAAAGAAAAATTAGATGACAACCCTCCCCCCAGTCTTATTGCAGCTGCAGGATATCTATATAAAACCTGTATCCATTTGATGAATACCAATGGAAAGCCCATCCATGTTATGTCATGCTTTTAACACGGTGATGTATACACCGACATCTACCCATGTATTTAATTCAATTTTGTATTTTATAGTTATTTTTGTTCATCTAATGTGTTGCCGTTAAAGTCCCACTTAGTTGCAAACTATTAGACAATAATCTGTTTTACGAAGCCCTACAGTTACTCCCCTGCAGAAGGAGCAAGTGTTAAACTACGTAAAAATGGTACACTACTATAGCTCAAAACAAAAATGTATTAAAATTGTAAAAACAAAAATAAAATTAAAGAAAAAAAAATGGTTATACACTGAGCAAAATTATAAACGCAACACTTTTGTGTTTTCCCCTATTTATCATGAGCTGAACTCAAAGATCTATGACTTCTTCTATGTACACAAAAGGCCTATTTCTCTCAAATATTGTTCACAAATCTGTCTAAATCTGTGTTAGTGAGCACTTCACCTTTGCCGAGATAATCCATCCACCTCACAGGTGTGGCATATCAACATGCTGATTAGAAAGCATGATTATTGCACAGGTGTGCTTTAATATGGCCACAATAAAAGGCCACGCTACAGTAAAATGTGCAGTTTTATCACACAGTACAATGCCACAGATGTCGCAAGTTTTGAGAGAGCATGCAATTGGCATGCTGACTGCAGGAATGTCCACCAGAACTGTTGTCTTTGAATTGAAAGTTCATTTCTCTACCATAAGCCGTCTCCAAAGGCATTTCAGAGAATTTGGCAGTACATCCAACCGGCTTCACAACCGCAGATCACGTGTAACCACACCAGCCCAGGGCCTCCACATCCAGTATCCTCACCTCCAAGATCATCTGAGACCAGCCACCTGAGACAGCTGCTGCAACAATCGGCTTGCCTAACCAAAGAATTTCTGCACAAGCTGTCAGAAACCATCTCAGGGAAGCTCATCTGCATGCTCGTCATCCTCATCAGGGTTTCAACCTGACTGCAGTTTGTCGTCGTAACCGACTTGAGTGGGCAAAGGCTCAAATTGGATGGTGTCAGGCACTTTGAAGAGATGTTCTCTTCACAGATGAATCCCAGTTTTCACTGTACAGGGCAGATGGCAAACAGCGTGTATGGCGTCATGTGGGTGAGCAGTTTGCAGATGTCAACGTTGTGGAACGAGTGGCCCATGGTGGCGGTGGGGTTATGGTATGGGCAGATGTGTGCTATGGCCAACGAACACAGGTGCATTTTGAATGCACAGAGATACCATGATGAGATCCTAAGGCCCATTGTTGTGACATTTATCCATGACCATCACCTCCTGTTGCATCATAATAATGCACGGCCCCATGTTGCAAGGATCTGTACCCAATTTCTGGAAGCTGAAAACATCCCAGTTCTTGCATGGCCAGCATACTCACTGGACATGTCACCCATTAAGCATGTTTGCGATGCTCTGGGTCGGTGTATATGACAGCGTATTCCAGTTTCTGCCGATATCCAGCAACTTTGCACAGCCATTGAAGAGGAATGGACAAACATTCCACAGGCCGCAATCAACAACCTGATCAACTCTATGCGAAGGAGATGTGCTGCACTGCGTGAGGCAAATGGTGGTCACACCAGATACTGACTGGTTTTCGGACCCCCCAATACAGTAAAACTGCACATTTTAGAGTGGCCTTTTATTGTGGCCAGCCTAAGGCACACCTGTGCAATAATCATTCTGTCTAATCGGCATCTTGATATGCGACACCAGTGAGATGGATGGATTATCTTGGCAAAGGAGAAGTGCTCACTTACACAGATTTAGACAGATTTGTGAAGAATATTTGAGAGAAATAGGCCTTTGTGTACATAGAAAAAGTTGTAGATCTTGGAGTTCAGCTCATGATAAATAGGGGTAAATGCAAAATTGTTGCGTTTTATAATTTTGCTCAGTGTAATATCGGGGGAAGTACAATCTAGATATCACAAGAAATCAATAATAGGTATATCTAAATAATCAGTGGATCATGAAAAGATCAATGGATTATAATTACCCTTTCAAAATGGATGCTGGTCATTACCAGAGTCCCCTAAAATGGCTTCCTTTCCCAAAATGGAGTTTTGCTAGGTTTTAGATGATGAGGCGTGATGACGATCTCTCTGGATTTCTCTGGAAATATTAATTAATTGTTTATTCAAGCATTGCCTCTCTTAGCCATCAACTGTCATTCTAGGGCAAGGAATATTTGTTCTAAATTATTCTTATAAATAATTGTAGAAGTGTGCACTTTCTCATGATACAGATGTGGCCATGTGATATTTCTAATATATATGTATGTATAATGTTTAGGAGATCTGGTAATGCCCACATATGAGCATACATTCCTGATAGAGCAATATTTAACAGTAAGAATTTTTGATTATCAGGAGTTGGAATTCCATATATAGCAATTGGAATACATAAAATACTTAGAAAATACTAAAACAAACTATTCATTGAATATAGTTACGTCACATACCCATTTCCCTAATAATATAGATTATGCATAAACCAACTGTAGTCCTATTAACACCTGTTTTCCGGCCATGGAATATCTTGGCTGGAAGTAACATATTTTTGTACCCATTCACCATGTATATTGTGTTCTGATTTACAATCATATGAATACCTGTATGTCCATTATGTTTGTCAGGTAGAATTGTTTATAATTCATTGGCTTACATATACAGTATATCACACAGGGTCCTGAGGATTTGCAATATAGAGACGTGAAATTTATATTGTATGAATGTCTTTAGTTGTTGAAATTGCAACAGGAAAAATAGTTCCTTTCTGTGAGGGGGGTCTTGCTCTGTGTTTATCTTTCTCAGAGCTAAAACAATGTCTGGTCACTATATAACTAGCCTTGCTGTCATTTGTATCCATAAGTCTATCTGAATACACCTAGTGCCTTCGCACTCCACCTTCGTGCAAACATCAGGTCAGTTTGTTTATTACCTCTGGTGTGCGTGCATATCATAAACCATTGTTTGTATCCCCAGTTCTGTAAGCAGGCTTGTATACAGACCTCCATCAGAGTGAAAAAAAAAAAACAGAATGTCTTAGGTTGAAAGACTGGCATGACTGTGTCCTTAAGTTGACCCTTTCTATGGGGCTTATTCAGTCTTAAAGACACACGTTTCCAACATTGAAGTGATGATAATATATCTACTCGTATTTCTTCACAACATTTCTAACATGATAATGGCTCTGTGAAACCGTGCTGGGGTTAACAGTGGCCTGTACCTGCAGAGCATAGCCATCAGAAAGATTAGGAAAGCTGCTCTCTCTAATCCTCTGCAAGCTGCCCCTAGACAATATCCTCCCTCACTGCTTTTCTTTATCAGAACCTTCCTCCTCTCCAAACAGTGTAACATCGCTTCCTCTTGCTGCTCCCTGCTTGATGCCCCTTCCCATTCTTGGTCCTAGTGCTATCTTCCTCATCTCCAATATCTGAAATGAGGAATACTTGCAAATGACCAATATAAAATGCCTTTAGCTAGTCAATGATATATTAAGAGTGTAATAAAATAATTCCTCTAAATTCTCATTTTCAGTTTTCAAAATTATGTGGTGATTGGTAGAAGATGAGGAGGTTAAAGAAGACGCATGGCCAGCAGTTGCAGACAACTGGCTTTTCTGGGCCAGGGAGGAAGAAGAAGAAAACTTTCAATCACTCAATTACCTCTATTACATGATGTGGCTGTGTGCCAAGGTTACTATTTGGTAGATGTGCCCTGCCTTAAGATCATGTAGCCTGACCACAGCTTTGCCTGGCAAGACCTGCTTGCACTCTGCTACCTCACAACTCTGCCTCTCACCTCAAGGCTGCCTGATATTTTTAATAAAGGGGATTGTTCAATTTAAAGACAGATATGGAAAAAGGTAGTGTGACATGCTGCAAACAAAGGGCAGCTTTGCCTGTGTCAGTAACAAGTGTACAGTACAGACTCTAAAATAAAAAAAGAACCTAACAAAATAAAATTAAATATACCACCCTTTAATGTTTAGCCCTAAAACAAAATAAAATATGTAAACAGAAAAAAAAAAAAACAACTACAGGGGGCAACAGTTAAACAGCAGTACAGTCGTTGCTGGCTATTGATGAGCTGCATATACCTGGGTTCAGTTCAAGGGGGTTCAACAAATTTTACTGAAGTTCAAGTGCTGAGTGAAATTTTAAAAACAGTAATGGCCATTTTCTAGACTAAAAGGCAAGATATTATCAAAGTATCTGGTATGGATGTCAAAGGGGACCCCACACAAAAAACACATGTAGATCCCCCCTGAAAAATTCATACCAGACCCTTTGGCCCCATGGTTGTCGGGGTCTGTGGGCGGGGGGTCTTATTGTAATCTTAAAAATGAGGGGAGCCCAGGGGCGCATGCGTGGCGCAAAGCTGGACGGAACTGGTATAAGAGCTCCATGAGTGACAGAGACAAACACCGGTTCCCCAGGGCTGTCTAGCAGCATTTATTGCTCGATTAAACCCTGCACTGCTAGCGGGACACTCAGTGCATGCCGGGCTCCAGGAATTGCTGCAATAAAGCGCCACAATGATCACTAACATCCTATTTACACTGGGTGAGGGAGCAGAGCAAGATGGCCCAAGATGGTGCCCAGTAGGGAAATGCTCCAGCGTTAACACAGACTGCAGTCTCTTCACCAGTGCACTCGATGGGATACAGTGAGTATGCACTGCAGCTCACTAAAGCTGATTTAGATTAAAGTCTCACGGCTATGTATGACAAGATTGCTAAAAAATGAGCTGCATAAATCCGCACATATCCTGTCCCTGGAGATTGCTTCCCTGGCAATAGATTGGACTGGCTGGAAACCAAGCATGATGAGCTCAGTCTAGCACACTCTGACCTTAGAAAGGAGCATGAATCCCTCTCTGAGTCAGTGCTGCAACTCCAAGCTCATGTGGAGGACCTGGATAACAAACAGGCTTAATAACCTGAGGGTGCGTGGGATCCCAGAGAAAGTGACCGAACTTCTCCCTGCTCTGCAAAAGCTTTTTCAGTAGCTTCTCCCTGACTCTCCCATCTCTGCCACCTTCAACTGTGACAGGATTCACAGAGCTTTACACCCCAAACCTCCTCCATAAAGACCCCCAAGGGATATTGTAATGTGCCTCAAAGATTTCCTAATTAAAGAGGAGATCCTTCATGCTTTACACAATACCCCACATATGTAGCTAGATGGCACTCCGGTTCAAATATACCCAGATATTTCACCTACTACCCTGGATAAACTCAGGAAAATGAAGGAAATAACCATGTGCTTCAGTCAGCTAGGATTGGGGATTCACCTTCAAATTGCAAGTCCCCCACATTGGTACCACCTACATGGTTACAATGATTCCTGAAGGCAAAGATCTTCTGGTGAAGCTGGGTCTCCTTGATGCTGTAGATCACCCAAGGATGCCTTCCACTCCACGTCCCTCTGCTATATGGGCTACACCCTCCCCTAGGAGAGATTGTCGCAGTGAACGTTGATTATGGCCTCCTGCTATATCTCAAGTAACAACTACGTTTATTGCTGATTTATCATTACTGGCATGCTCAGTAGATCTACAAACTGAGCTGAAGTTCTGTCGTGCCCATTTGACTGTCCCCCTACTCTAATTTTGTTGGTTCCTGATATTTGATACCCTAAAGTCGGACTGCCTGGGGCTGACCCTTTCCAGGTACCCGTTACACAATAGTCACATGACTATCCAGACTGACAGATCCACCCTATTAGTGTATTGGACCTTATGGTCCGTGTTAAGGTTTCTTTGGTCAGGAGGATGACTACTCCCCTGACCCCTTTAGATAATAAACTGCCAAGTTTTGGCATATTCTGCAACACTGTTACATGTTAGTCTGCATGTTATTTTTTTTTTTCTTGCTCTGCATATCAACCTATCGGTCTCTTATACTACAGTATTTAAGACGCATGATAGATGGCGCTGTGCTTCTCTTCGACGCCTATTATTACTGCTTACTTTCAATGATATATTTCACTGCAGGGACCCTGCACACACCACACACCTTGCGTCTTGGACTCGTCCTTATCCCCTTGCTGTATTGCCTTACTCTAAAATGGGTCTTAAAATGATCACTCATAACCTTTTAAAGGTTTTAACTCACCGCATAAATGGGAAAAAAAGCCTTTCACTCCTATAAATTGTTGGGGGCAGATGTTCTTCTACTACAGGAGACATATTTCTCCTCACACAATCACCCGTTCTACCACGATAAAGCATTTCAACAATGTTATTACACCACTTATGAGTCCAAATCGCGAAGGGTAGCTATACTCATCAAAAACACAGTTATGTTTGATGTTCAACAGACATATAAGGACCCTGGTAGTCACTTTGTAATTGTCAAGGGCTCAATACAGGGCAAAGAAATCACCATGGCCTCTGTGTATGCACCGAATGAGTCCCAATTTTCTTCCTTTAAAACTTTTTTTCAAACGTTAGATAAATATCACTCGCCCCACCTGATGATCGGCAGTGATTTTAATCTGGTGGCTCACTCGGGGCTTGACAGAACTCGCACAGTGACCTCAGCTAACACCTTTCCAAAGTCACTCAAACTATTAGGGTCACACCAACTGCTGGACACCTGCTGTGCACACAATGTGTTGGTGCCAACGAGAATATATTTTTTATTCTTACCCCATGACAGCTATTCTCGATTAGATTACATCAACTGCTCCCCTTTCTTGGTCGCAAACTCTACCTCAGCCAAAATTCATGCCTGTTCTTGGTTGGATCATCAGATAGTATCCTACAGCTTTTCCCACATTGGCCTTTCCCCGGCTCATGGGGGCCTGGCATCTTAACAATTTCCTGCTCACAGACCTAGTGGTGCTTACCCAAATATCAAACCATCACACATAATGATATAGAGGAGATTTCTCCTGCAACGTTCCCATACGATGGACCTAGAATAAACTTTACCACCAGCATGGCCGAACCCTGACTCAGGATTTGCTGAATCAAATTAACCAAAAACAAAATCCCTCCACTGGTCCAGGGCTTGTTTCCTATTGCATAGTAATTCAGCTTCGGCCATGTTTGCATGAAAGTTAAAACAATCGATCCAGCCATCACATTCATATAAACTCAAAGACTCTAATGGTAATATCACGTCTTACCCAAATGAGGTTTTGAAATTATTCTCCTCTTGTCAAAAACTTCTTTCTGACCCTCCTGCCATGGCAGGTTCCACCCCACCCCCCCCCCCCAGACCTGGTTTGATACCCTCTCATTGCCTATGCTCACAGACGAACAACTACAATCCCTAAACGCCTCCCTGTAAAGAAGAGATATCCTCTATTATCTCCTTGAAACCCTCCAAAACCCCAGGCCCTGATGGCTTTACAGCACTATATTATAAAAATTTAACCAGATTATAAAGGGCGACCCATTCCCAACAGATATATACTGTATGCTCTTAGCGAATATGTCCCTGATCCCAAAACCAGGCAAAGACCATACCCTCTCCCAAAACTATCACCCTATATCTGTTATTAATAATGATTTGAAGATTTTTGGCTGTATCCTGGAAGACCGTCTAGCTTCAGTCACCACAACAGTAATCTCCACACACCAAACCGGCTTTATACTAACTAGAAAAATTACAGATAACATACGCCTGGCATCGAACATCATCCAAGATGCTGATCTTAACTCCTGTAAGGTCTTGTTTTTGAGCCTGGTCCGGAGAATTTGTGAACGGTTTTCGAGCCCTATACCATCAATCCGCACCCGAATTAAGCTCCCTGGTTGTAACTGACTACTTTACCCTAGGTCAAGGCACAAGACAGTGTTTTCCTCTATCCCCCCTTAGATTCGCCCTGGCAATAGAACCCTTGGCCCGCTCTATCAACTGTAACCCTAATGTTCGGGGTCATATTAAAAATAACCAAGAATTTAAACTGAGCTTATATGCAGACAATGTCCTCTTGCTCCTGACTGACCCTTTAATCTCCCCCCAACCTACTCACTCACCACTTTAGACACATTCTATAACTTATCAGGCTTAGGAATAAATTATGTATAGGCCCCAGACTAGAGGGGGCCTGGTTTGTCTGGACTTCTGGAAATACCGTATTTATCGGTGTATAACACGCGCCAGCGTATAACACGCACCCCAAGGAGGGAATTTTAAGGAAAAAAACTTTTAGGAGGGAAGTTTAAGGAAAAAAACCTTACATTTAAATGCCCATCAATGCAGCGTTATCGTGTCCATCTGCAGCCTTGTCAGTGTAGCCTTGCCCCAGTGTCCAGTGCAGCCTTGTCAGTGCAACTTTGCCCCAGTGCAGAATTGTCAGTGCAGCTTTGCCCCAGTGCAGCCTTGTCAGTGAAGCTTTGCCCCAGTGCAGAATTGTCAGTGCAGCTTTGCCCCAGTGCAGCTTTGCCCCAGTGCAGCCTTGCCCCAGTGCAGCCTTCTCCCCAGTGGTCAGTGCAGCCTTGTCCCCAGTGTACATTACATGATCACCGCTGACATACACAAGTTTAGTGTGTAGTTTTAAATATGGCGCCGCGGAGTTCGGAGGGACTCGGCGGCGCTCGTTCAGCTGAAGAACACAGTGACTGGGCGGAGCCGAGATACACATAGCCGAGGGTTCTCGGCTCTTCTCGGCGCTGTTCACAGTCATGCCCAGTCCCTATGATGGACATAACAGAGGTCCAATGGCGGGACTGGGCGGGACTGTGAACGGCGCCGAGAAGAGCCGAGAACCCTCGGCTATGTGTATTTCGGCTCCGCCCAGTCACTGTGTTCTCGGCGGCGCTCGTTCAGCTGAACGAGCGCCGCCGAGTCCCTCTGAACTCCGCGGTGCCATATTTAAAAATACATGCTATGTGAATGTTGGCGGCGATTGCGGCGATCGCTCCGATAGATCACAAAATAGCGGGGATCGGCGTATAACACACACCCACGATTTTCCCCTGATTTTAAGGGGGAAAAGGTGCGTGTTATACGCCGATAAATACGGTACTTTCTGGAAGCACAGCTAATACAATTATCACAATGGAACACCTCCCCAGCTCAGGTACCATGGCTCCAATTCGAAAGGTCCTCAATTATGCCATTTTACCTTCCGGGCCTCCTATGGTCAAGCTCTGTTTGCCCGAGACATATTGCTCCACTTAATGGAATTGTGGATCAGTCCCTCTACCTCTGGACCCTCTATAAAGAAAGATTTGAGCTACTCTCTAGACCTCCCGATTGGCCTCATTCTTAGGCGATCCTAAATTCCCAGCAGCTTTCAATGCAGATTTGGAATTTGCCACTTGGTCTACACACGGCCTGGTGATGTTAGACTCATTACTACAGGGCACCTACTTTTGCTCTTTTGAACACCTACAACGCAAATCTGCATTCCCCAACTCTGAATTTTAGAAATACTTACAGATTTGCCACTTCTTTACTAATATCCTCACTCAGGATGGAGTGGAGGCCAGGACACCATTTGAAAATCTATGTCACAGAGGGTCTAGAGATAGGGGGACAATTTCTATTCTCTACTAATACCTGAATGACCACCATACCACTGCAAGGTCTTCAGTAATGCTAGCTTGGGAAGCTGAAACTGGCCAGGAGCATTCTGCAGAAGATGTCGGTGATGCATATAATGGGCACACCTATAGCGTTGACCTATCAGATGTGTATTTTGTTTGTCCCACCCCCTGATCAAAAATTGGCACATACACTATTTAGCGCTATTCATTGGGCTATAGCTCTCAACTGGCGATCCCCCATCAGTTCCATGGTCTCAGGTGCTTTTTCATATGGAGTCTATTAAATTAATGGAAAGAATACACCATACTGCATATTTTTGACAGCAAATGGGATTCTTGGCCAGCCAATTAGGTTACCACTATGGTCAAGGCTCCTCCTATTTAGATCTACCAACCATGTTGGTTCTGCTAGGGGGAAATGGGCTTCCTGTTAGTATTTTCACCCTCTCAACAAATCTGACAGCACAGTTTTCGGTATAATGCTAAACCATCTTTTATATATACAGATATAATATTGTCTTCTACACTTTGTTACTTCTGGTATTTTTTTCTGTTATTTTTATGTTTTACTTTTACTGAAATACTAAGAAGAGAGATGCTTACCTGAAACCCTGTTTCTTACCTCTTGTTTGGATATATATATATTTTTTTTTTCTTCTGTGTATATATATATAGTACAGTACTCTCTTTTCACATTATATTCTTGTAATTGCTTACATACTTTTAATAAAAATGTTTGTAAACAGAAAAATTGAGGGGAGCCCTGAATACCTCTCCCCATGTGAATGAGCAACCCTACTCATTTACATAAAAAATTAAAAGATGTATACGTTTTGACAAGATAAATATCCCAAGATGTAAAATTATCATAAATCACATCATCCAGCAATACAGAGCCTCGGCAATCATTTTTGAATTAATGACTGGCAAAAGAAACTGATGAAAATGACCACTCGCTGTGAATGACTGACTAATCCCCGTCTCTAAATGTAAACAAATGAGTAGGGTCTCCCGAGTGATGTCATTGACCAAATATTGACAAACATTTGTTTGTCCCTTTGTTTACATGGCCAGTAAATTAATATGCTGAGTGATGTCACTTGTTGCTCAGGGTGAAGAGGAGTGCCAGCACATGCTATTTCCTTAACAGCAAGCTGCCTTATACAGTATATTAGCTATAACAATACTGCTACTCCTGCAGAAAGAGCAAGACATTTGGCATTCAGACAAAAGTCTGAACAGGCAAAGCTAGGACCAAACTTTAAGCCTATCCATATTGCTGGCACACAGAAAAAGGTAGTCCTAAAAAGGACCTTTGGGTCTATGAGCTATGAACATGGGGATATACAAGAATATGCAGCCCACCAGGCTGCAATTCTCAGTAATTTAGCACAATATAGCAGTATAGCAGCTAACTTTCCCTACACACAGCTGTCAGCTATCCCTAAACTACTTCAACACACTGACAAATGGCTGCCGGGAACCTATTCTTTTATAGAGAGGGATCTGGCACACAATGCCTCCATTATTTGACCTAAGTTGAAGGGTCATGTGGAGCATTATTGTTGCAAACAATTTGGCCCAGTGAAGTCCTGCATTAGACCACCAGGACCAGAAATTTGAAACAGGTAGGTTTCTCCTTGAGCTCATGGTAGCACTGAACCCAAACCCCATCCCTAATGCTCACATACCTGTGCTCAAAAAAGGGCACTGTAAATAATCTATCACAACACCCTGTCTGCACAGTACATACTATCTTTGGGGAAAATATTCTAACAATTTTATTATTGTCTTGGTTCAGGAATAATAATATTTCTGTCTTAGTCCAATTATTAGAAACCAGTAGAATACCTAGGAATATCTGAAATTTGAAAGGGAGATCTGTGTAAATATTTAGTTTATGCTTTAAAAGATGTGTTTCACTTTCACATAGAATATTTATGAGATCTATTTAAATTTTGCAAACCCATTTGCTACTGTTCCTCACAGTAACTCATAAATAGAACTAGGTGAGAATGCACCAGAATAAAGAACCAACAGAAGACAAACAGTATATTTAAAATATATTCAACATGAGCTGACATTAGAAGTAGTCCAACACAAGTATTGGTATTAGGCTCAGTTTTTTATTTGTTAATAATCTGGTGGATGTGAGGGAAACAATGCCAATTTGTCAGAGGACACATAACTCGGTGGAATAACAACTTTCTATGAGAATTTTGACAAATTGACAGCATGAGCAGCTAGGATTATGGTACAGGTTAAAGGATAACTATACCCAAAAATGAAAATGTAATATAGTGAAGCTTACCAATACTGTTATTTTTGTGGGCTAAGACAATTTTCAGCAAGCACAGAAAAATACCTCAAAAAAACCTCAGAAAAACAAGCCACAATCAATAAATGTTGCATTGATCCAATAAAAATGTATTGATCAATGCAACATACAGCAGACCACCTAAACTCCTCTGTCCTGATGTGTTTCACTCAAAATTAGCTTATTCATACACAAAGAAAGCACATCAAAGGGAGGAGTTCAGGTGGGCTCATGTATCGTGGCTGAATAAATAAATAAACACACATTTGCTCCATTGTGTGGCTACCTTGTATTTCTCCTGTGATGGACTGTGAGGTGGAGGACCTGCCACTTGGGAGCTGACACCCAGACCTAAGTTTATGCAGCAA
The DNA here is from genome assembly GCA_037952835.1 of Lithobates septentrionalis. Taxonomy (NCBI): domain Eukaryota; kingdom Metazoa; phylum Chordata; class Amphibia; order Anura; family Ranidae; genus Lithobates; species Lithobates septentrionalis. Next base: position 953,797 of record JBBDGP010000999.1, on the reverse strand, counting down.
TGTGTATTTCTAGTGTAGTACCGGAATCATTGTGACATAAAAATACCTGTTAATCTTTTAAAGACTGTAGTGTTCAATTTACTTTCTGTGAGCTGAACAGAAAGCACAAAAAATGTATCTTTCTTCTTTAAAATAGTAATTTCATCTACCCTTAAGTTGATGAACAAAGATATACATGTTTAAAGACCAGCCTGCGTGGCAACCATATCTCTCTCCATATATACAGTGTTAAACATAGCCACCAGGTCAGGAAGTGTACTATTTGCAGGATTACAGGGTAAATTAACCAAAATTTGGACTCAAACAACCACTACATAAAATGTAATATTGTAGTGGTCAGTTGAGTCCATAAATTAGGATGTTTCCTTTTTGATTGGAAGGACTCCATCAGTTAATGTTTATATTAGGACCTTATATTGGGCAGTAGGGATGAGCTTTATGTTTGGGTCGAACATGAATTTGACTCAAACATTGGCTGTTCGATCGTTCGTTGACATATGAACATTATGGGGCGTTTGCGACAAATTCGAGCGGCGCATCATGCCCCATAATGCACTGCAACATCGCAGTGCATTGCTGTCTGATGATTGGCCAAGCATGCACTATGACCTGCATGCTTTGGCCAATCACAGCGCCATCAGCAGAGAGCCATAATTGGCCAAAGGCAGGGTGCCTTTGGCCAATTATGGCTCAGGGGGTTAATTCCACGTCCCACACTATATAAGGCCGCCTGCACGTCGGCCCTGTGTACTGTGTTGCTGACGTTGACCGAGAGAGAGTGTTGTTTCATTTAGATTGAGCAGTGTGTGTATGTATATGTGTGTGTGTGTATATATATATATATATATATATATATATATATATATATATATATATATTATATTTATATCCACTGTATCCAGTTTAGCTAGATCTGACTGCAGTCCGTTGCTGGTGTACTGTTTCTAATATACTTCAGGCAGGTGATTCAGTTAGCTGCAGTGTATTTAATAAATATATATATATATATATATATATATATATATATATATATATATAGTTAGTCGTGTGTGTATGTGTGTGTGTGTGTGTGTATATCTATCGTAGGGATGGAAAGTATTCAGACTCCCTTAAATTTTTCACTCTGTTATATTGCAGCATTTGCTAAAATCATTTATGTTCATTTTTTTCCTCATTAATGTATACACAGCACCCCATATTGACAGAAAAACACAGAATTGTTGACATTTTTGCAGATTTATTAAAAAAGAAAAACTGAAATATCACATGGTCCTAAGTATTCAGACCCTTTGCTCAATATTTAGTAGAAGCTCCCTTTTGATCTAATACAGCCATGAGTATTTTTGGGAAAGATGCAACAAGTTTTTCACACCTGGATTTGGGGATCCTCTGCCATTTCTCCTTGCAGATCCTCTCCAGTTCTGTCAGGCTGAATGGTAAACGTTGGTGGACAGCCATTTTTAGGTCTCTCCAGAGATGCTCAATTGGGTTTAAGTCAGGGCTCTGACTGGGCCATTCAAGAACAGTCAGAGTTGTTGTGAAACCACTCCTTCATTATTTTAGCTGTGTGCTTAGGGTCATTGTCTTGTTGGAAGGTAAACCTTCGGCCCAGTCTGAGGTTCTGAGCACTCTGGAGAAGGTTTTCGTCCAGGAAGAGGACGGCTTGGTCATCCACTCGACCAAGTCTTCTGCCTGTTGCGGCTCAACATGGCCAGCTGCCAAAAAAAAGGCCATGCGTGTCCCACGGCCACATGCTGATAAGGATGCACCATGTCCATGACCAGCACTGTTGCCTCTAGACACAGAGCCTGCTTGCCCTCTTTTATTGGCTTGTGACTGTCTGCCTCTCCTTGTTGGCCTTCCAGACATACTATTGGCCTGCAGTGAGATGTGAGATGTAGCTGCACAAAACTGGGATATGTGTGTGTGTGTGTGTGTGTATATGTGTATATATATATATATATATATATATATATAATATACCAATTTATACTGCAGCTAGCAGAATCAACTGCCTGCCTGTAGTATTATTAGTATGAGAACACCTGCAACTGTGCAGGGTACACAGTGCAGTAACTGGAAATACGTCAAGAGCCTACACAAGCACCTGGCTTCAGGTAGCTATACTGTAGGTGCAACTGTGCAGGGTACACAGTACAGTAACTGGAAATACGTCAAGAGCCTACACAAGCACCTGGCTTCAGGTAGCTATACTGTAGGTGCAACTGTGCAGGGTACACAGTACAGTAACTAGAAATACGTTAAGAGCCCACACAAGCACCTGGCTTCAGGTAGCTATGCTGTAGGTGCAACAGTACACAAACTGGAAATACTGTAAAATTGCCTGCCTGTCAGTATATTAGGAAGCGAAGAACAGGACCTAGCTAAACTGAATACAGTGTGTGTGTGTGTGTGTGTGTGTGTGTGTGTGTGTGTGTGTGTGTATGTATGTATGTATGTATGTATGAGCCATAATTGGCCAAAGCCTCCTTGGCTCTCTGTACACACAGCGCTGTGAGTGGCCAAGCATGCGGGTCATAGTACATGCTTGGCCAATCATCAGCCAGCAATGCACTGCGATGCTGCAGTGAATTATGGGCCATGACACGCTACTCGAATTTGGCGCGAACGGCCCATATCGTTCGTAATTCGGCGAACGGCCGAACACGCAATGTTCGGGTCGAATATGCGTTCGACTCGAATACGAAGCTCATCCCTAGCTGTGTGTACATTAATGAGGAAAAAAATGAACTTTAAATGATTTTAGCAAATGGCTGCAATATAACAAAGAGTAAAAAAATTTAAGGGGGTCTGAATACTTTCTGTCCCCACTGTGTATATATGTGTGTGTGTATATATATATATATATATATATATACACCAGGAATGGTCTGCTTTCAGATATAGGCTTGGCTAGACTAGAATGCAGTGGATATATATATATGTAGGAGACTGTATATATATATATTTATGCACTGCAGCTCACTGAATCACCTGCCTGCCAGAAGTATATTAGAAACAGTAAACCAGGAACGGCCTGCAGTGAGATATAGCTAAACTGTATGCAGTGGATATAGATATCTATATCTACATCCTTAGAGACCCAGAGGACTCCGGATCGAATGCCTCAGCAAACCTTCGCTGCATGGCCTCCCTGATCCTGCAAAGCCTGAAAAAGGACCCTCGGATTCGTGGTATCAAGGAGAGGGATCATTACTGGCTGGCAACCCTTCTTGATCCACGTTACAAGGGAAGGGTTGCGGAACTTATCCAGCCTTCGCAGAGGGAGCAGAGGATGAAACCTCTTCGGGAGGCCTTGCAGAAAGGTTTGTGCAATGAGTTTCCAGAGCCTGGGAGGTTACAATTTCCTGGTCCTCCTGGACAACGTGTTGCTGAGGCTTCGGTCGGTCACAGAAGGAGCGGTGGAGAAGGTGGCCGTCTGCCCGATCAGACAATTTTTTAGTCCGCAGCCCCATGGTCTGATCGGTTCCAGCAACCATCGCCAGCGTCTGATTTACATGGTGCAGGAATACCTAGGGGCAAGATCAGACTTGGAGACCTTTCCAACCGAAAATCCACTGGGTTACTGGGTCTTGAGGATGGATCACTGGCCAGAGCTTGCACAACATGCAATTGAGCTACTGGTCTGTCCTACATCCAGCATTCTTTCTGAACGCACATTCAGTGTGGCTGGAGGCTTTGTAACCGATTACAGAGTGCGTCTTTCCACAGACTCAGTTGATTGGCTCACCTTCATAAAAATGAAATAGTCTTGGATCACCATCTACCAAGCACTTTATGCTGATGTAACTGATTAATTCTTCTATGAATGAAGACTGCCTATGCTGAGTGACTATCCTGTTATGCTGAATGACTATCCTATTCCTCCTCAATGTTCATGTTGATAGCTTCTAAGAACATTTTTGTTTCAGGGCACCACCACCAGTGCCTAAGGACCAATTTTTCTGCCCCTGTTTAACAGGGGCATGTAATTACAATATTTGCTCTAATATTTCACAGCAGGGCTTGTTCCTGTGCTCAACAACAGAATCTGTGAGGGGTTACAGTGTTGTGGCACCACCACTGCCTAAGACCCAATTCTTTTGCCCCTGTTTAACAGGGGCGTGTACAATTTTTGATCTAATATTTCACAGCAGGGCCCGTTCCTGCGCCCACCAAGAGTAACTGTGAGGGCTTACAGTGTTGTGGCACCACCATCAAAAGCCCAATTTTTCTGCTCAATTTTTCTGTTCAACAGTGGCATGTCATTACAATTCTTGATACAATATTTGACAGCAGGGCCCATTCCAGAGCCCACCAAGAGTAACTGTGAGGGCTTACAGAGTTCTGGTTCCACCAACACCTAAGGCCCAGGCGGTCCCCTACTTTCAAACATCTGACTTACAAACGACTCCTACTTACAAATGGAGGGAGACAACAGGAAGTGAGAGGAAATCTACCCCTAGGAAGGGAGATTCTCTCCTGTAAGAGTTAATATGGGAAAAAGGTGTCTCCACTGATGCTTTATCACCAATCTTTGTTTCCCTAATAACCCCAAATTTTCAAAATCCAATTGTCATTGGGACAGAAAGTGAGGTGAAATTTTCTGAACAGGGGCACAGACAGCAAAACAAATGTTACAGGGGTGATGATAACCCTTCACTATGTTATCCAAAAAGCTTAAAAATTGATTTTTTGGCTGGAGCTACACTTACAAAATGTACATGTTCCAAATTACAAACAGATTCAACTTAAGAACAAACCTACAGTCCCTGTCTTGTTTGGACCGCCTGTATACTGCTGTTCAGAGTATATAGGGCCTGAGGGCCCCACGCCTTTTTCTTTTTTTAATTTGGGTTCGGGGCTCCCCTTAATATCCATACAAGACCCAAAGGGCCTGGTAATGGGCTGGAAGGGGTACCCATGCCATTTTTCTTAATAATTTTCATCCATATTGCCGGGACCCAACATTACATTACAGCCGCAAGCAGTTTTAAATTACTTTTATTCCTTTAGAAATCGCACCACTTTACAGGCATACTATAGTCACCCCCCAGGTATGATATTTAAAGGAATACTTCACTTTTATTTTTTCACTTTAACCACTTGCCGACCGCCTAACGCAGATATACTGCGGCAGAATGGCACGGGCAGGCAGAATCACGTTCCCATACGTGACCTGCCTCCCGCGGGCGGGGGGTCCGATCGGACCCCCCCAGGTGCCAGCGGCGGTCGGCATTTCACTGGGAGCGTTGGGAGGCGAGGGGGAGACCATCCGATCGTGGCCCCCCCCTTGCGATCGCTCCCAGCCAATCGGAATCCTCCCCTGCCTGTGTGTAGTTTCACACAGGCAGAGGATGTGATGTCATCTCTCCTCGGCTTGGCAGTTTCCGTTCCAGCGCCGAGGAGAGAAGACATGTAAGTGCACAAAACACACACACAGTAGAACATGCCAGGCACATAAAACACCCCCGACCCCCCCCCCCCGATCGCCCCCCGATCCCCCCCCAATCACCCCCCCCTGTCACAAACTGACACCAAGCAGTATTTTTTTTTTTCTGATTACTGATTGGTGTCAGTTTGTGACAGTTACAGTGTTAGGGCAGTGAGTGTTAGCCCCCTGTAGGTCTAGGGTACCCCCCTAACCCCCCTAATAAAGTTTTAACCCCTTGATCACCCCCTGTCATCAGTGTCACTAAGCGATCATTTTTCTGATCGCTGTATTAGTGTCGCTGGTGACGCTAGTTAGGGAGGTAAATATTTAGGTTCGCCGTCAGCGTTTTATAGCGTCAGGGACCACCATATACTATCTAATAAATGTTTTAACCCCTTGATTGCCCCCTAGTTAACCCTTTCACCTCTGATCATCGTATAACCGTTACGGGTGACGCTGGATAGTTCGTTTATTTTTTATAGTGTCAGGGCACCCGCCGTTTATTACCGAATAAAGGTTTAGCCCCCTGATCGCCCGGCGGTGATATGCGTCGCCCCAGGCAGCGTCAGATTAGCGCCAGTACCGCTAACACCCACGCACGCAGCATACGCCTCCCTTAGTGGTATAGTATCTGTACGGATCAATATCTGATCCGATCAGATCTATACTAGCGTCCCTAGCAGTTTAGGGTTCCCAAAAACGCTTTGTTAGCGGGATCAGCCCAGATACCTGCTACCACCTGCGTTTTTCCCCTCCGCCCGGCCCAGCCCACCCAAGTGCAGTATCGATCGATCACTGTCACTTACAAAACACTAAGCGCATAACTGCAGCGTTCGCAGAGTCAGACCTGATCCCTGCGATCGCTAACAGTTTTCTTGGTAGCGTTTTGGTGAACTGGCAAGCACCAGCCCCAGGCAGCGTCAGGTTAGGGCCAGTACCGCTAACACCCACGCACGCACCGTACACCTCCCTTAGTGGTATAGTATCTGATCGGATCAATATCTGATCTGATCAGATCTATACTAGCGTCCCCAGCAGTTTAGGGTTCCCACAAACGCAGTGTTAGCGGGATCAGCTCAGATACCTGCTAGCACCTGCGTTTTGCCCCTCCGCCCAGCCCAGCCCAGCCCAGCCAAGTGCAGTATCGATCGATCACTGACACTTACAAAACACTACACGCATAACTGCAGCGTTCACAGAGTCAGGCCTGATCCCTGCAATCGCTAACAGTTTTTTTTTGTAGCGTTTTGGTGAACTGGCAAGCACCAACGGCCTAGTCAAACCAGCACTGCAGTAACACTTGGTGACGTGGCGAGTCCCATAAGTGCAGTTCATGCTGGTGAGGTGGCAAGCACAAGTAGTGTCCCGCTGCCACCAAAAGGACAAACACAGGCCCGTCGTGCCCATAGTGCAATCCTAATTGGGAACCCACCGCTTCTGCAGCGCCCGTACTTCCCCCATTCACATCCCCAACCAAATGCAGTCGGCTGCATGAGAGGCATTTTCTTTATGTCCTCCCGAGTACCCCTACCCAGCGAACCCCCCCAAAAAAGATGTTGTGTCTGCAGCAAGCGCGGATATAGGCGTGACACCCGCTATTATTGTCCCTCCTGTCCTGACAATCCTGGTCTTTGCATTGGTGAATGTTTTGAACGCTGCCATTCACTAGTTGAGTATTAGCGTAGGGTACAGCATTGCACAGACTAGGCACACTTTCACAGGGTCTCCCAAGATGCCATCGCATTTTGAGAGACCCGAACCTGGAACCGGTTACAGTTATAAAAGTTAGTTACAAAAAAAAGTGTAAAAAAAAAAAAACACATACAAAAATATAAAATAAAAAAAAAATAGTTGTCGTTTTATTGTTCTCTCTCTCTATTCTCTCTATTGTTCTGCTCTTTTTTACTGTATTCTATTCTGCAATGTTTTATTGTTATTATGTTTTATCATGTTTGCTTTTCAGGTATGCAATTTTTTATACTTTACCGTTTACTGTGCTTTATTGTTAACCATTTTTTTGTCTTCAGGTACGCCATTCACGACTTTGAGTGGTTATACCAGAATGATGCCTGCAGGTTTAGGTATCATCTTGGTATCATTCTTTTCAGCCAGCGGTCGGCTTTCATGTAAAAGCAATCCTAGTGGCTAGTTAGTCTCTAGACTGCTTTTACAAGCAGTGGGAGGGAATGCCCCCCCAACATCTTCCATGTTTTTCTCTGGCTCTCCTGTCTCAACAGGGAACCTGAAAATGCAGCCGGTGATTCAGCCAGCTGACCATAGAGCTGATCAGAGACCAGAGTGGCTCCAAACATCTCTATGGCCTAAGAAACCGGAAGCTACGAGCATTTTATGACTTAGATTTCGCCGGATGTAAACAGCGCCATTGGGAAATTGGGAAAGCATTTTATCACACCGATCTTGGTGTGGTCAGATGCTTTGAGGGCAGAGGAGAAATCTAGGGTCTAATAGACCCCAATTTTTTCAAAAAAGAGTACCTGTCACTACCTATTGCTATGATAGGGGATATTTACATTCCCTGAGATAACAATAAAAATGATTTAAAAAAAAAAAAATGAAAGGAACAGTTTAAAAATAAGATAAAAAAAAAAAAATAATAATAAAGAAAAGAAAAAAAAAAAAGCACCCCTGTCCTCCCTGCTTTTGCGCTAAGGCGAACGCAAGCGTCGGTCTGGCGTCAAATGTAAACAGCAATTGCACCATGCATGTGAGGTATCACCGCGAACGTCAGATCGAGGGCAGTAATTTTAGCAGTAGACCTCCTCTGTAAATCTAAAGTGGTAACCTGTAAAGGCTTTTAAAGGCTTTTAAAAATGTATTTAGTTTGTCGCCACTGCACGTTTGTGCGCAATTTTAAAGCATGTCATGTTTGGTATCCATGTACTCGGCCTAAGATCATCTTTTTTATTTCATCAAACATTTGGGCAATATAGTGTGTTTTAGTGCATTAAAATTTAAAAAAGTGTGTTTTTTCCCCAAAAAATGCGTTTGAAAAATCGCTGCGCAAATACTGTGTGAAAAAAAAAATGAAACACCCACCATTTTAATCTGTAGGGCATTTGCTTTAAAAAAATATATAATGTTTGGGGGTTCAAAGTAATTTTCTTGCAAAAAAAAAATATTTTTTTATGTAATCAAAAAGTGTCACTGCCTATCACAGTTTCGGAGGCCATGGAATGCCCAGGTGGCAAAAAACCCCCCCAAATGACCCCATTTTGGAAAGTAGACACCCCAAGCTATTTGATGAGAGGTATAGTGAGTATTTTGCAGACCTCACTTTTTGTCACAAAGTTTTGAAAATTGAAAAAAGAAAAAAAACATTTTTTTTCTCGTCTTTCTTTATTTTCAAAAACAAATGAGAGCTGCAAAATACTCACCATGCCTCTCAGCAAATAGCTTGGGGTGTCTACTTTCCAAAATGGAGTCATTTGGGGGGGGTTTGTGCCACCTGGGCATTCCATGGCCTCCGAAACTGTGATAGGCAGTGAAGAGTGAAATCAAAAATTTACACCCTTAGAAATGCTGAAGGCGGTGATTGGTTTTCGGGGCCCCGTACGCGGCTAGGCTCCCAAAAAGTCCCACACATGTGGTATCCCCGTACTCAGGAGAAGTAGCTAAATGTATTTTGGGGTGCAATTCCACATATGCCCATGGCCTGTGTGAGCAATATATCATTTAGTGACAACTTTGTGCAAAAAAAAAAAAAAATTTGTCACTTTCCCGCAACTTGTGTCAAAATATAAAACATTCCATGGACTCAACATGCCTCAAAGCAAATAGCTTGGGGTGTCTACTCTCCAAAATGGGGTCATTTGGGGTGGTTTTATGCCATCTGGGCATTTTATGACCTTCAAAACTGTGATAGGTAGTGAGGAGTAAAATCAAAAATGTACGCCCTTAGAAATCCTGAAGGCAGTGATTGGTTTTCGGGCCCCGTACGCGGCTAGGCTCCCAAAAATTCCCACACATGTGGTATCCCCATACTCAGGAGAAGCAGCTAAATGTATTTTGGGGTGCAATTCCACATATGCCCATGGCCTGTGTGAGCAATATATCATTTAGTGACAACTTTTTGTAATTTTTATTTTTTTTTTGTCATTATTCAATCACTTGGGACAAAAAAAATGAATATTCAATGGGCTCAACATGCCTCTCAGCAATTTCCTTGGGGTGTCTACTTTCCAAAATGGGGTCATTTGTGGGGGTTTTGTACTGCCCTGCCATTTTAGCACCTCAAGAAACGACATAGGCAGTCATAAATTAAAGGCTGTGTAAATTCCAGAAAATGTACCCTAGTTTGTAGGCGCTATAACTTTTGCGCAAACCAATAAATATACACTTATTGACATTTTTTTTACCAAAGACATGTGGCCGAATACATTTTGGCCTAAATGTATGACTAAAATTGAGTTTATTGGATTTTTTTTAGAACAAAAAGTAGAAAATATCATTTTTTTTCAAAATTTTCAGTCTTTTTCCGTGTATAGCGCAAAAAAAAAATGGCAGAGGTGATCAAATACCATCAAAAGAAAGCTCTATTTGTGGGAAGAAAAAGACGCAAATTTCGTTTGGGTACCGCATTGCATGACCGCGCAATTAGCAGTTAAAGCGACGCAGTGCCAAATTGTAAAAAGTGCTCTGGTCAGGAAGGGGGTAAAACCTTCCGGGGCTGAAGTGGTTAAGCATTATTAAAATCACTGCTCCCAAAAACGGACGTTTTTGAAACTTTTTTTTGCATTGATACATGTCCCCTGGGGCAGGACCCGGGTCCCCAAACACTTTTTGGGACAATAACTTGCATATTAGCCTTTAAAATTTGCACTTTTGATTTTTCACGTTCGGGTCCCATAGACTTTAACGGTGTTCGAATGTTCGCGCAAACTTTCGGTCCGTTTGCATGTTCTGCCACGAACCAAACCGAGGGGTGTTTGGCTCATCCCTATTAGGCAGCCTTTTAGTGTTTGGTTTCCAGGGCGACAGGGTGAAAAAGTGTCCCACGATATCCATCCTCTTTCAATCACGTCGCCGACGGACCTGAAAAATAGAAAAAAAAAAAAAGAAAATACGCCACCTCCATGGGAGGTGTCCCGCCGACTCATGTCTTTTCGCTGTGACAGCTGTTATATAGGCAAGGGCAGGCCCACTCACTAACGTAATGATGGATGACCTGCCCCCTCTGATGGCACATGATGTCATCACCAGGTGGCCCTGCCCTTGCCTATATAACCGTTGTCACAGCCAAGAGACAGCAGTCGACGGGACAATGTACCCATACCCATTCACATGGGGGCAGGATCTGGGGGCCCCCTTGTTTAAGGGGGCTTCCAGATTCCGATAAGCCCCCCACCCACAGATCCCCACAACCACTGGGCAAGGGTTGTGTGGATGAGGCCCTTGTCCCCATCAACATGGGGACAAGATTCCTTTGGGGGACCCCAAAGCACCCTCCCCATGTTTAGGGCATGTGGCCTGGTATGGGGTCAGGAGGGGGGTGCTCTCTCATCCCCCCCTTTTCCTGTGGCCTGCCAGGTTGCATGCTCGGATAAGGGTCTGGTATGGATTATGGGGGGGACCCCATGCCAAGTTTTTAAAAAAAATTGGCGTGGAGTTCCCCTTAAAAGCTATGCCAGACCCAAAGGGTCTGGTATGGATTGGGGGGGACCCCACACCGTTTTTTTTTTTTTTTACATTTTGGGCGTGGAGTTCCCCTTAAAATCCATACCAGACCCAAAGGGCCTGATATGGACTGGAGGGGGGGAACCCATGCCATTTTTTTCTTAATTCTGTCATAGGGTTCCCCCTAACCACTTCAATACACTATATTATATATTGTACACTGCACTATATACCCTGCACTGTATTATATATATTACACCGACTGCACTATATATTCTGAACTAAAGTATATATACTATACGGACTGCACTATATACTCTACCGAAAAATTGGGCCTTAGGTGTTGGTGGTGCCAGAACACTATATCCCTCACAGTTACTCTAATGCCCCGTACACACGGTCGGATTTTCCGATGGACAATGTCCAATCGGAGCGTGTTGTCGGAAATTCCGACCGTGTGTGGGCGCCATCGGACATTTTCCATCGGATTTTCCGACACACAAAGTTGGAGAGCAGGAGATAAAATTTTCCGACAACAAAATCCGATTGCGTCAATTCCGACCGTGTGTGGCCTGTTCCGACGCACAAAGTGCCACGCGTGCTCAGAAGAAATTCCGACACGGGACAGCTCGTTCTGGTAAACTTAGCGTTCGCAATGGATACAGCACTTTCGTCACGCTGCAATGTTTAAAATGGTTTAATACAGCGCACTCTCTTCTTCTTTATAATGTGACAAGAATGAAGTAGTTTTGCTGCTCATATTCACACACACTTCTCACAAACTTTTATTTGTGCTTTTTTTAGTGGGATTCCCTCAATATATTGTTATTAGTTGTCACATCTGACAGTTTTATATTTTTTTTTTTTTTTTTTTTTTTTTGGATTTTAAGCCTTTTTTTTTCTTTAATGTTTGGATTTTTTCCAAGGCTGATCTTTGTTCAATGTTATTTTTATTTTTACTCCAGAATATTTTTGGGTGTGTTTTGTGTGTCAAGTTACCCCAACACCATTGACATCTTTTATTATTTAATCTCAAGGAGATTGTTTGTTGTTGGTGTCCCTTGTTCATTTCACATTGTATATTTGAAATGTACCTGAATCCTCACAAACCAACTGTCATTTTTGAAGTAAAACACATAGGAGAGTATAATTCAAAACAAAAATCCTTTATTAAGGGATCATAACCAAACAAAGAGGAAGGCAACACTGGATCAACATGAGAAATTAGCGAAGCCTGGGACCCCCACGGCAGACAACAATTCTTCAACATCAAAATTGGTGGCCTGAGGAGTCCATATATAAGGGAGGGCAGTCTGGTCCGGGATTCACAGAGACTCGGATAGCAGCAGATGACATCGGTGTCATCAGGCTGTGGTACCACAAGAGGCTGCATCTTTTGGCCGACCAGACTGAACCCAGGGCAATCACTGTCTGGTCTTCCTTCCACGCTTCCTTCCGGGCTGTGGCTGTGCAGTTGGAGATGTGGCAGGAGGAGGAGTAGGACCTGGAGGAGGAGGAGGACTGGGGGGACCTGGAGGAGGACTGGGGGGACCTGGAGGAGAGGGAGGAGGAGGAGGAGGACCTGCAGGAGGAGGAGGAGGACCATCCCAAAGATGTGTGTGAGGTGTAATTTGGCCCCTCATACCTTTCTCCAGAGCCTCTGATATGAGGGCCTCACACATGGCTTTTTGGCCCTCCTCCATCCTCTGCATTTTATAGGCTATGAAGGCAGCAATGTTCTCCTGCATGGTGTGGGGTGCTCCCAGGACCTCTGTAGCCCTCCAAAGGAATGCTATAGCCGCCTCCTCTAGGGTACTCCTCCTACTGCCACTTTCTGTTTTCAGGGGGGGTGGAGGGACCTTGATATCAGCCAGCCGGCTCGGCCCGGCCACCTCCTGGCTGAGACTTCCCTGTGTATGAAAAAGGGACATGGTTTTAGTTTTTGCATCATCAATCACAATCCTAAATTAGTACTCCCAACTAACATCTAGTTAACATCATTGATTGGACAAGCAGAAATATTTAGAGGAATGCTATACCTGGCTCAATCTGGGCTCCTCCACATATGGCCTGGAAGGCCCAGGTTGGGCGTCAGAAGCCTCAGCCAGGGGGGAAGGAAGCATGGAAGGAAGACTGGAGAGGGATGGCCTGGGTTCAGTCTGGCCTGCCAGAAAGTGCAGCCTGTCGTAGTACAACATCCTGGGGACATAGATGTCATCTGCTGCTCCGGATCTCTGTGAATCCAGGACTTTCTTGCGCTCCCTCAGATATGTGCTCCACAGGCCACCAATGAAAATCTTTAAATAAGTGATGTCTGCCGTGGGGATCACCTGCTTCACAATTTCACACAATTGCTCCAGTGCTGCCTTCCTCTTTGCTTGGTTCTTGAAATGGGGGTGGGTAATCTCCCACAGACAGGGCAGCTCACTTAGCATATCTATGAATACTGACATGAAGTCAGTATCTTTCATTAAGATATCCATCTTCACTGCAAGACACAACACAAGACAAAGCCTAATGTCAGACAAAACTCTCCTAATCTTGTTACAATATAGGCCTCAATCTAGAAGCAGTATAGGCACAAGTTTGTCTCTTACCTTCGTTCTTACGATCGGCGCGTCCAATGCTCCTTCCTCCGCTCACAGATCGTACGTAATACACATGCGTGTTACGCTTTATACACACTGCGCATGCGTGTAACTCCGCCCGCCCCTGACGCTCTTTCTAGTCTATTCCCCGCCCCTTTTCATTCGGCGCAGTGGGGGAAGAGCATGATGGCCGAGTTACAGCAGGTGCGTGCTAATTCTAGCAACGAGGAGGAGGAGGAGGAAAGCCCGGATCCAGGCACGTCCCGATCCAGAAGGAGACGTTTTAAGGCCACAAATATGTCATTTGGGGAGATGTTGGAGATGGTCGACATCATGAAGAAGTCCGACTATGACGGAAAATATGGGCCTTACCCTAACCCCAATATCCGAAAGGCCAAAATCATGGCGAAAGTGGTCAGGAGTCTTGAGAGGAATTTCGGGGTACGAAGATCTAAAGATCAGCTCAGGAAGCAGTGGTCGGACCTGAAGTTGAGAGAGCCAGAGCAGTACCGAAAGATCCGGAGAGTGCTGCAAAAAAGTAAGTAGTTGTGCTGTGTTCCTATTCTTTCTGTCTTTATTATGTTCGTTCTGCTCCATATGCTTTTATTAATTGTAACGTTTAAAAAGGTCAACTTTAATGTTCATGGGCCCATTATTCGTTCGTATCAAACATTTTTCTTTCGGCCTCTAGAACACCATTGTTTAGGCCATATGCATTTTCACACATTTTTGGGGGCCTACTTGGATGCCAAATATTTGTTTGTGTAGATGGGTTTGTTACTAGAATGAAATGCCAACTAGATTGTGTGTAAGGAGAGGACACTGAGCAGCTGTTTTCACATCTGGACACTGGAGCACTAGTGTGGGACACAAGAACACCATTTTTATTAGGGGGGGCACACAGGTGCTCCAGTGTATACTATAGGGGGGGCGGGGGGCTACATCTGTGAAGCTTGTACCAAACAGGTAAAGTATTGCAGCTTGACAAAGGGCAATAAAAAATATACATCTTGGAACTTGACTAAAATAGACAATTGTACCCCACTTCCAAGCAATATTTCCTATTTCTAGTTCTGCCATCAAATATCTGTGTGCTAATTATACCATTTTTGTTTTACGTAGGGGAGAAAAGACTCGGACACCCCTCATCCCAGGAGACCAGAGACCCCCCACCTCTGGGAGAAGGGGAAATACCAACCCAAGAAGCTGAGCAGGAGGAAGAAGAAGATGTGGTGGAGATTGACACCACAACAGGTGAGTGTCTGCGACCACAGGCTCAGGTAAAAGAGATGGATGGTGGCAGATTTTTGAGACCTTTTTTTTTGTTCTTTATCTCTTTTTAGGTGATCGTGATGTGAGGGAGAGAGAACGTTTCACATCTGAAAGTGCCCAGATACTGATCGGGGAAATCATGGGGTGTAATCTCCAATTGCAAAACATCCAGCAACAAATCAGTGATGTTATTAAAAAAAATAATAACATCATTGATGTTTTGGGGCGAATTTAAACCCCACAAAATCACGTGTTTTATCGTGGTCCAATCTTACCAAAATTTTTTCTATGTTTAGAAAAGCCAAATTTGGAGGATGCACACAGTGTGCCAACATGTGCTATCTGCCATCACGGGAGATCAATGGACGCGTTTTGGGGGTGCAACCCCTTCCTCAATTATAAAGTAGCATTGAGGAAGGGCTTTCTCCCCCAAAACACGTCCCTTGATCCCCCCTGATGGCAGATAGCACATGTTGACATTCGTAAATTGGTGTGCATCTTCCAAATTTGGCTTTTCCAGGGGTGATTTCCCCCCATCTGAACGCTATATCAAACCCAATTCCTAAATACTGATGTCTGATATAGCCTTCAGGTTTTACCATATGTGAACTTTGTAAGTTCAAGTTTTTTGTCTTTCTTGTTGGTTTTAACCAGGCCTGTTTTATCTGAAATGGATATTTCGATTTTTGATAATGCTACTGCAAACATTGTTATACAACAAACATGTTGGTTTGTTTTAAAAACCTTTCGTAAATGCATATGTGATTGTGCAGGTATAAAAAAGTGCCTTACTCAAGAATGTGTGGATTATTGTCTCAACACTACAACACTTTTGGGGTGATGTAATTTCTGTTTTATGGAAAAATGGGGGTTATTTCCTAAGGGCAAATACACTTTGCACTACAAGTGCAGGTTCAGTGCAGTTGCAAGTGCACTTGTAGTGAAATGTGTTTTTGCATTTAGGAAGTACCAGCCAACACTGTTTTTTATAAGGTTACCCAATCACAACATTTTCTGCACTCAACACATTTCTGTCAGGGTCAGCTAAAACAAACACAAGCAGTAAATGTCCACCAAGAATTTCTTTTGGTTGTTTTTTATTTGAAAAAGGTGTCACAGATTGTCTGGCATATTGATAGCCCCCCTACCCGCAAAGAACTCCAGGTATCGTAACCGGACATCACGGGCATTCAGGGAGGGCAAGCCAGGACGGCCACTTTCAAGCGCCGTCAGTGTTGATGGATTTGGGATTCCGGCCTCAGGCCCAACTGAGCCAGCATAGTTGGCTGAATGTTTTCTTAAAAAATTATGGAGAACACAGCAGGCAAGTATTATATGGTTCAGTTTATGCTCCGCCATATGGATGGGTGTCAGAAATAATCAGAACCGGCTGGCCAGGATTCCAAATGTGTTCTCCACCACTCTTTGGGCTCTGGCCAGCCGGTAATTAAAAACCCTCTGTTCCGGGGTGAGGGTCCTCATCGGGAATGGCCGCATCAGGTGGTCCCCCAGCGCAAATGCTTCATCAGCAACGAACACAAATGGGAGACCTTCAACATTGTCCTCTGGAGGTGGCAAGTCCAAGCTGCCATTCTGGAGACGCCTGTAGAACTCCATCTGGGCGATCACTCCACCATCGGACATCCGGCCATTCTTCCCCACGTCCACATACAAGAACTCGTAATTAGCCGACACCACCGCCAACATCACTATACTATTAAACCCCTTGTAATTATAATAGTACGACCCCGAGTTGGGTGGTGGGATGATGTGGACGTGTTTCCCACCAATTGCCCCTCCGCAGTTAGGAAAGTTCCACCGCTGGGCAAAGTGGGAGGCCACAGTCTGCCATTCCTGTGGCGTTGAAGGAAACTGTTGAGGAAAAAACAATAAACATTACTATTTTTTCAAAGATACATGGCAAGCAGATTATACACAAATTATGGGGCAACCTCCAGATAGCATTTACTAAGGGGAATTTAACAACAACAAAGTATAAGGTACACCTATCATATTCCCCCTCCCCCCCTCTCATGGGCCATTTCTAACATTATAGGGGGGGGACTCTTGGACAGGTAACCCTCTTCACTTCATTGAGAGATGAATGCCTAAATAATGGGTATTACTTGGAACAGCCCCTCCTTAGTTACACTATTGGCAGATCACTGGACAGGTAAGAAGTGTCATAATACAAAGATATAAATACACACTGTACACATTTGAGCACATTTGAACATTCTGCTATTACCTATCAAGATAATAATAGGATACAAAAACTTTAAACAGTACCATTGGAAAGTATACAGGCAGGCCCTTGCACTACATGCTTTGGGGAATTCATCCATAAATCTGACCAGTAAAGAGGTGGGTATAGTGTGTATGGGTTTGGCTAAGTCAGCAGATAGATGATTGAGGATAGAGAATTGGGACCAGCTGACTTAGCAGTTGGGGGAGGGAGGGTTACAAAAAATTTGGGGACACCACAAAAAAAGCCTCTGGCACTCTGCCTGAATTTAAAGCTAAAATAACATTTCCAAACATTTTAGGGGGTGTTTGGGGTAAAGCACTACTATGGAGCTGATAAAATACATTGTTAAGTGACTACATGAGGTGAATATAGGGCACGAGACACCATGCTGGAGAGGTTATTGAAGGGCAAATATGTATGAAGGACCTAAAATAATAATTACATAAAAATCCAGCATGCATGAGGACAAAGGGGACATTCACAGCATAATACAATCATGGTAATTAGGGAATGAGGAAAGAAATACAATATATCACCAAACATTCAATACAATAAAATGTGATATTAAAGCATAAAAATCTTACCTTCATATACTCCTTCTGCAGGACCTGAATGATGGCAGAACAGGTCTCTGGGATAATGATCCCCAGAGCCTGGGGGGAGATGCCTGTCGAGAACTTTAAGTCCTGCAGACTTCTCCCTGTGTCCAAATACCGCAAGGTAGCGACCAACCTCTGCTCCGGAGTGATGGCTTGCCTCATGCAGGTATCCTGCCTGCTAATATAGGGGGTCAGCGAAGCCAACAAACGGTGAAATACGGGGTCCGTCATCCGGAGAAAGTTCCTGAAATCATCAGGATTATTCTCACGGATCTCACGGAGCAAAGGCATATGACAGAACTGGTCACGCTGAAGCTACCAATTCTTGGTCCATGAACTCCTCCCCACCCTGTTCATGGACTGGACTTGTGTCAAGGTCAGGACCCCAACACCAAGCCCCCGCACAGCACGAACTCTACGAGGAGTACGCATACGAAACATGGCTAGAAAACGGTCGGCTGCTCAGAACGAAGTAACAGAACGCACTGAAGAACAGCAAGGCCTGTGAAGAGCGACCTGAAAACCAGTAACGAACGAACAAAAATACAATGACTACCTAAAGTCACGCGGAACTTGCTTGCACGCACTGAAGATTAGATACAAACCCACAAGCACAAACTGAACGGCAGAAAACGGTCGGAAAGCCACGAGTCTGAAAAAACGCGAATCGTCTCTCACCAAACTTTTGCTAACACGAGATTAGCAAAAGGAGCCCAAAGGGTGCCGCGCTTGGTTCTGAACCGGCCTTTTCTAGTCTCGTCGTACGTGGTGTACGTGACCGCGTGGTTGTCGATCGGAAATTCCGACAACTTTGTGCGACCGTGTGTAGGCAAAACAAGTTTGAGCCAACATCCGTCGGAAAAAATCCTAGGATTTTGTTGTCGGAATGTCCGAACAAAGTCCGACCGTGTGTACGCCCTATAACTCTTGTTGGGTGCAGGAATGGGCCCTGCTGTTAAATATTATTTTAAAAATTTTAATTGGATGCCCCAGTCAAACAGAGGCAGAAAAAATGGGCCTTGGATGGTGGTGGTGCCACAACACTGTAACCCCTCACAGTTACTCTTGTTGGGCACAGCAACGGGCCCTGCTGTTAATTATTATTTAAAAAATTGTAATTACATGCCCCTGGTAACCACTTCAATACCAGGCACTTCCCCCCTTCCTGTTCAAGCCAATTTTCGGCTTTCAGTGCTGTCGCATTTTGAATGACAGATGCACAGTCATGCTACACTGCACCCAAACAAAGTTTTTATCATTTTGTTTCCACAAATAGAGCTTTCTTTTGGTGGTATTTGATCACTGATGGGGTTTTTATTTTTTGCGCAACAAATAAAAAAAGATGGAAAATTTGGGAAAAAAATAGTTTTTCTTTGTTTCTGTTATAAAATGTTGTAAATAAGTACATTTTCTCCTTCACTGATGGGCACCAATGAGGTGCCACTGATCAGGTGGCTCTCATGGGCACTGGGCACTAATATGCAGCACTTATGGGCACTGATAGGTGGCACTGGGCACTGATTTTGTTTACCGTATATACTCGAGTATAAGTCGAGTTTTTCAGCACATTTTTTTGTACTGAAAGTGCCCCCCTCGACTTATACTCGAGTCAAGCACTTTTCTGCAGCAAAAAATTTCATTTTCCGAACCGACTTTGGGGCCCCGTATCTCAGGGCCACTTGGTGCTAGGAACCCCAGATTTGATGTGCAAACCCAGTTGAACTGGTACCATAACATATCCAGGTTCTAGGCTGGGGTTCCTAGCACCAAGTGGCCCCGAGATACAGGGCCCCAAAATAGGTTCGGAAAATGTCATTCTCTGCTGCAGAAAAGTGCTTGACATTTTCTGAACCGATTTTTGGGGCCCTGTATCTCAGGGCTACTTGGTGCTAGAAATCCCAGCTTTGAATATTTTATGGTGCTAGTTCCACTGGGTTTGCACACCAAATTTGGGATTCCTAGCACTAAGTGGCCCCGAGATACGGGGCCCCAAAATCGGTCAACTGTGTCCATCTGCAGCAATGTAATTTCGGGACACTTTGGGTTCAGAGACCCCAAATTTTGGCTGCAGCTAGGGGGCATCTAGGAACACTTAACTACTGAGTTTGAAGTTCGGGGGACCTATGGCTGCAAATGGGCACAGTGAGGCATGCAAATGGGCACAGAGAGGCTGCAAATGGGCATTGTTGACCCTCTTTTCCACTTACAGTAGCTGTGCATTTCTCACCCTCGTCTTATACTCGGGTCAATAAGTTTTTCCCATTTTTTGTGGTAAATTAGGGCCTCGACTTATACTCGGATCGACTTATATTCGGATCGACTTATACTCAAGTATATACGGTAACCCCTGAGGAAGGAAATGAATACTTTTACCCCCATCTCCCCGTTTTTCCGAAACATTTTGGAATTTTTTGTGATCACACATTTCTGGAGTCTTTGTGTGGTCCAACAAACAAGCAACTGTACATGTAACATATGTCCTAATTACTGTTTTTAGAAATGTTTAATTGTATATTGTAATTTCTGGTTATTTTGTAATAAAATTTTGTATTTTTATATACTTTGGTACTTTTGTATTTATCCCCTACCTATACTCCTACCCGCATAATCCTCTAAGGCAGGGGACTCAAACTGCCGGCCCTCCAGCTGTTGCAGAACTCCAAGTCCCATCATGCCTCTGCCTGTAGGAGTCATGCTTGTAACTGTGAGCCTTGCAATGCCTCATGGGACTTGTAGTTTTGCAACAGCTGGAGGGCCGCAAGTTTGAGACCCCTGCTCTAAGGGCATCTCTTATTAAATTGTTCTATCATGGGATGTGGTATGAGTTTTCTGGGAATTAACTTTCAGGTGATTTCTCTTCATTTATTTATCTGGGCACTGATAGGTGGCACTGATATGCAGCACTGATGGGCATTAATAGGCAGCACTGATGGGCACTGAAAGGCTTCATGGATGGGTACTTATGGGTGGCACTGATAGATGCCACTGATGGACACTGATAGGTGGGCACTGATTGGTGACACTGATGGACAATGATGGGTGGCACTGATGGACACTGATAGATGGGACTGATGGGCATCACTGATAAGGAGGCAATGGCAGGCATTATTACTGGGCACTGACTGGCATTAGTGGGCACTGATTGGCATCAATTTTGGGCACAGATTGGCATCCCTGGTGGCCATGGGTGGCATATCTGGTTGTCATCAGTGGTAGCAATCCCTGGTGGCATCCCTGGTAGACTGAAGTGGGCATCCTTGGGGGGGGCTGCACTGATGATCAATCAGCGCAGACCCCCCTCTCAGGAGAGCAGCCGATTGGCTCTCCTCTACTCGTGTCTGTCAGACGCGAGTGAGGAAAAGCCGATACGCGGCTTTTCCTGTTTACATTGCGATTAGCTGTGATTGGACACAGCTGATCACGTGGTAAAGAGCCTCCTTCGGGGGCTCTTTACCGAGATCGGTGTTGTGGTGTGTCAGACTGGCACACCGCACCACCGATCGCCGTGCTGAGCACCCCCGCAGGCTGTTATCCTGAAAGACGTCATATGATAATGATAAAGGATAATGGAGCCACAGCCTGGCCGTCATTCTGCTATAGGCCGGGTGGGCAGTGGTTAAACAGGGGCAGAAAAATTGGGCCTTGGGTGGTGGTGGTGGTGCCACAACACTGTAACCCCTCAGTTACTCTTGTTGGGCACAGGAATGGGCCCTGCTGTTAAATATTATTTCAAAAATTGTATTTATATGCCCCTGTTAAACAGGGGAACAAAAATTGGGCCTGGGGTGTTGGTGGTGTCCTAAACCAAAAATATTGTTGGAAACTAGTATCATCAAGATTCAGGAGGAATAGGATAGGCAGTCTTCAAGGGATCCCAGATCCATAGCAAAATCAATTAGTTACATCAGAATCAGGTGCTAATCCAGGACTAAGTCATTTTTATAAATGTGAACCTATCAACGGAGTCTGTGGACAGGTGCACTCTTTGATCCATTACAAACCCTCCAGCAGCACTGAATATGTGTTCAGAAAGCACACTGAATGCAGGACAGGCTAGTAGCTCGATTGCATATTGAGAAAGTTCTGGCCAGTGGTCCATCCTCAAGACCCAGTAACCGAGGGGATGCTCTGTTGGAAAGGTCTCCAAGTCTATTCTTGCCCCTAGATATTCCTGCACCATATAATGCAGATGCTGGCCATGATTGCTTGAACCTATCAGACCTTGGCACTGAGGACTGAAAAATTGTTTAAAGGCATTGGTCAGCCGGCCACCTTCTCCACTGCTCTTCCTCTGACCAAACGTAGCCTCAGAAACGCGTTGACCAGCACCAGGAAATGGTAACCTTCCAGGGTCTGGAAAGGCATTACACAAACTTTTCTTCAAGGTCTCCTGAAGATGTTTCATCCTCTGCTCCCTCTGCGAAGGCAGGATGAGTTCGGGAACTTTACTCTAGTAGCGTGGATCAAGAAGGGTTGCCAGCCAGGAATGATCCCTCTCCTTGATACCACGTATCCTAGGGTCCTTTCGCAGGCTTTGCAGAATCAGGGAGGCCATGCAGCGTAAATTTGCAGAGGCATTCAATTCTGAGTCCTCTGGGTCACTAAGGATCACATTATTTGTAAAACTACTTCCTCCCAGCCACGTACAACTCCTTGGGTTTCTGGGGACTGAAAACTATCCCTTGAGGACTGCTGCTTGTTATCCTCTACATCCATGCTGACGCAATCCTCCTCTTCTTATTCCTGTGTGTTTGGCGGCCCTGCAGGAATGCTATCTGGATAAAGGGGGCTTTGAGAGGAAAGGAAGTCCTCTTCCTCTCGCTGTTCTGCCTCAAGTGCCCTGTCCATGATTCCAAGGAGCGTGTGCTCCAGCAGGAAGACTAGAGGGACAGTGTCACTGATGCATGCATTGTCACTGCTCACCATCCTTGTGGCCTCCTCAAATGGTTACAGGACAGTGCATGCATCCTTGATCAATAGCCACTGGCATAGCGAACAGAAGCCAAGCTCCCCTGACCCTGTCCTGGTGCCATACTCGCACAGGTACTCATTGATGGCCCTCTGCTGTGTGTGTGCAGCTACTGCAGCATTGCCAACAATGAGTTCCACCTGGTAGGCATGTCACAAATGAGACGATTGGTGAGCAGGTTGCATTCCATTTGAATGTGAGCCAGCCGAGCACTGGCATTGTATGACCGGCAGAAATGACAACGGACTTTTCTGGCCTACCTCAGGAGATCTTGTAAGCCTGGGTACCTGGTCAAGAAAAGCTTCACCACCAAATTCAGGAAAACATGGAACATGGGTCAAGTGTCCCTGTCGGAGCGCGGAGAGAAGGTTGGTGCCATTGTCGCATACAACCATTCCTGGCTCAAGCCAGCATGGCATCAACTGCCTCTGAGCCTGCCCCTGCAGAGCTGACAGAATCTCTGCCCCAGTGTGGCTCCTGTACCCTAAGCAGACCAACCCAAGCAACGCAAAGCATCTTTTAGCCTGACTGCTTGCATAGCCCTTTGAACGCTTACGGAGCACTGCTGGTTCAGAGGACAATTCTGCAGAAGAGGCCATAGAGGAAGAAGAAGAGGAGGGAGTGGAGCAGAGAACTGTGGCAGAATCACCGCTCGCTTTTTGGAGGCATGGTGGTGGAACAAGCTCCAACAACACTGAACCCTGTCCTGCACCCATAGCTGCCAGCAGAGTTACCCAGTGCACCGTGAAGGAAAGGTAATGTCCTTGCCCATGCCTGCTGGACAATGAGTCAGTGGTAATATGAAACTTACTGCCGACCGCCCTGTCTAACGAGGCCAAAACATTGCCTTCCACATAATGGTAGAGAGCCAGAATGGTCTTCCGTGAAAAGAAATGCCATTTTGGAACCTGCCACTGTGGTACAGCACATTCCACAAATTCACGAAAGGGGGCAAAGTATACCAGCTGAAAAGGCAGCCGTTGCAGTGCTAGCAATGTGGCCAAGCTAGCATTTGGACGCTAAGCATGCGGATGGCTGGGACCGAATTTCTTTTTGCGGTTCAGCAACTGGGGTAGGGAAATTTGCCTGCTGAAATCAACTGGTGGTGTACTGCTAGCAGATTGGCTGCAAGTACTTGTGACACCTATTGCTATACCTTCATTCCTCTCAGTGCAGGTTTTTGAGAGGACTGGCGGTATAGTAGGGTTTGAGATTCCAAATGAGGAGTAAAGAGAAGTCTGCCTTTTTCTATGATGTGAGTCTTTCAGGTGCTGTTACATAGTTGCATAGTAGGTGAGGTTGAAAAAAGTTCATCAAGTCCAACCTATGTGTGTGATTATATGTCAATGGTGCAATCTGCTGCACACGTTTCAAAAAAGGCCAACACCAAGGAAATTTTAAAAGTCAGCGAGGAGTCAGCAATGCCCTGCACCTGCGGAGCTCTGTGGCGTGATGCAATAGGGTGGCTGCCCTTAAGCTTCCCCCTGGAGGACACCCTGCCTCACTGGAGTTGTGCCTCCTCCTCCTCACTTTCCTCCTCTCTTCTCTCAGGCACTCAAGTACAGTCAGTGACCTCATCATCCCCTCACTCCTTGTCACTGGAGCAAACTTGGCAGTAAGCTGCAGCTGGGGGAACATAACTGCAAGTTTCTTGTCCTTCTGTGGCACCCCCTCTCTCTAGGCTCATGTTACTCCCTTCCTCAAGGTGGGAAACAACATTGGAGCCTTCAAATTGCTGCGCATCCTTCTGCAGCGTGTAACCGACACTGTGGTCAAATAATTCTGGGGACTCCTCCGTGCATGATGCTGTGGACAAGAAGCTGGTGGAATAGGCCGTTTTGGCAGCTGCGTTGGAAGGCAAACTACTCTGAGCCTGTGTGACAGAGGATGAGGACGGCTTCGTTATCCACTCCACTAACTCTTCTGCATGTTGTGGCTCAATAACACGGCCAGCAGCAGAAAAAAGGACAATCGTGCCCCACGACCATCCGGAGAGGATGCACCATGTCCACGACCACCATTGTTGACTGTAGACACAGAGGCTGCTTGCACTCTTTTAGTGTTTAGCCTGTGAGCGTCTGCCTCTCCTTGGTGGCCTTCCGGACATGATGTTTTATTTTTGTAACACCGCACTACACTGTATTATATACTGTGTACACCAACAGAAGTGTATTAAAAACTGTACACACTGTATTATATAATGTGTACACCGCCTGCACTGTATTAGAAACTGTACACCATCGAATGAACTATATATATAGGCTACACTGAATGCAGAATATATATATATATATATATATATATATATATATATATATATATATATATATATATATATATATATAATCTCACAAAAGTGAGTACACCCCTCACATTTTTGGAAATATTTCATTATATCTTTTCATGTGACAACACTGAAGAAATGACACTTTGCTACAATGTAAAGTAATGAGTGTACAGCTTGTAGAACAGTGTAAATTTGCTGTCCCCTCAAAATAACTCAACACACAGCCATTATTCTCTAAACTGCTGGAAACAAAAGTGAGTACACCCTTAAGTGAAAATGTTCAAATTGGGCCCAAAGTGTCAATATTTTGTGTGACAACCATTATTTTCCAGCACTGCCTTAACCCTCTCGGGCATGGAGTTCACCAGAGATTCACAGATTGCCACTGGAGTCCTCTTCCACTCCTCCATGACAACATCATGGAGCTGGTGGATGTTAGAGACTTTGCGCTTCTCCACCATCCGTTTTGAGGATGCCCCACAGATGCTCAATAGGGTTTACATCTGGAGACATGTTTGGCCATTCCATCACCTTTACCCTCAGCCTCTTTAGCAAGGCAGTGGTCGTCTTGGAGGTGAGTTTGGGGTCATTATCGACGTGTCATTGGAATACTGCCCTGGGGACCAGTCTCTGAAGGGAGGGGATCATGCTCTGCTTCAGTATGTCACAGTATATGTTGGCATTCATGGTTCCCTCAATAAACTGTAGCTCCCCAGTGCCGGAAGCACTTATGCAGCCCCCGACCATGACACTCCCAACAACATGCTTGACTGTAGTCAAGACACACTTGTCTTTGTACTCCTCCCCTGATTGCCAACACACGTTTGACACCATCTGAACCAAATAAGTTTATCTTGGTCTCATCAGACCACAGGACATGGTTCCAGTAATCCATGTCCTTAGTCTGCTTGTCTTCAGCAAACTGTTTGCAGGCTTTCTTGTCCATCATCTTTAGAAGACGCTTCCTTCTGGGACGACAGCCATGCAGACCAATTTGATGCAGTGAGCGGCGTATTGTCTGAGCATTGACAGGCTAACCCCCCACCTCCTTCAACCTCTGCAGCAATGCTGGAAGCACTCATATGTCTATTTCCCAAAGACAACCTCTGGATATGACGCTGAGCATGTGCGCTCAACTTCTTTAGTCGACCATGGCGAGGGCTGTTCTGAGTGGAACCTGTCCTGTTAAACCGCTGTATGGTCTTGGCCACCGTGCTGCAGCTCAGTTTTAGAGTCTTGGCAATCTTCTTATAGCCTAGGCCATCTTTATATAGAGCAACAATTCTTTTTTTCAGATCCTCAGAGAGTTCTTTGCCATGAGGTGCCATATTGAACTTCCAGTGACCAGTATGCCAGCATTATTTTCTTTACATTCATCTGTCAGTGGGGAAGCCAGCTGACAGATGATGGCTGTTAAGGACACGGGCGGCCAGCCGATCGACTATATATATATATATATATATTCTAATCAGTATCTCAAATACACAGCCACTAACTAAATAACCTGCCTGCTTAATCTAACTCAAGCTATCGCTAAGTCCACACCAACAACACTACACGTGGCCGCTATGTAAGCAGCCTTATATAGTGTGGGGCGTGGACTTAGTCCGCCTGAGCCATTATTGGCTAAAGGAATCCTGCCTTTAGCCAATTATGGATCTCTCAGCAGAGCGCGCTGTGATTGGCCAAAACATGCAAGTCAGGTGCATGCTTTGGCCAATCCTCATACAGCAATGCACTGCGATCTCGCAGTACATTATGGGGCGTCCCGCAGCACTCGAATTTCCCGCAAATGCCCCATAATGTTCGTTGTTTGGGCAATTGGGCAAACACCTGATGTTTGAGTCAAGCCTACGTTCGACTCGAACATTGAACTCATCCCTATTTACATTTTGTGGATGTATGACATATTCTTAACCCTACTGCTAAAAATTACACCTTTTATTAAGCAGTTCATTCACCTTAGTCGCATAGACTATACTTTTGCGTCCCACTTTGCTTTAAGTTGGTCTCCCTTGGCAACTATAGGGTCTCACATATGGTCTGACCACTTTCCCGTGTGTACTTCTTTTTTTATTCACAATACTATAATACCTGTAGTACCCTTGGAGTACTGGGAATAATACCTGTAGTACCTTTTGGGGTGCTGAGACTAGTACCTGTAGTAACCTTGGGGTACTGAGAGCAGTACTTGTAGTAATTTTGGGGTTCTGAGAGTAGTACATGCAGTAAATTTAGGGTTCTAAAAGTAGTACCTGTAGTAACTTTGGGGTACGAGGAGTAGTACTTGTAGTAAATTGGGATACCGGGAGTAATACCTATAGTAACTGGGAGTACTGAATATCAAATTTGAGCACTGGTTATTGATTTGGAGTACTGTGTACTTGAAGTGCTGAGTAGTGACTCAGAGTAAAGACTGATAATTTGGGTACTAGGTAGCGACTTGGTGTTCTGGGAGTGTCTTAGAGTAACTTAAAGTAACTTTAAGTATTGGAAGTAACTGAGTAATTTGATACAACGTGGAACTGTAGCACAGGGAGTAACTTGGAGTAGTGTAGAGTACTGAAAGTAACCATTTAATATTGCCATTAGAATAACAGGTAAAATGTCCAACAGGATTGGTGATGCGACCCAGTGCACATCTTGCTTCATGTATGTGTTCCTTGAAGAGCCATTCGAGGGTGAATTTAAGGGTGCTGTGCGAGATGTGAGTGAGTTGTTACCTCTGGAAGCCCAGATCCTGGATCTAGAAAACAAGGTGGCAGCACTGGGCAGCAACAACAACCTGGAAAGGAGT
This sequence comes from Lithobates septentrionalis, assembly GCA_037952835.1. Classification (NCBI taxonomy): domain Eukaryota; kingdom Metazoa; phylum Chordata; class Amphibia; order Anura; family Ranidae; genus Lithobates; species Lithobates septentrionalis. The sequence continues at coordinate 925,969 of JBBDGP010000999.1, read as the reverse complement.
TTGGACATTACCCAGCAGTTGCTGGCAGGGGCCAGTGTAGAGGAGGGTGGAGACATGGAGGCACAGGAACCAAAGGTAGGTGGCTGGATGACAGATAGAAGGAGGGGTAGAGGGAAGAGCACTAGGGAGGCTAGTCCCCAACAAATATGCCAAGTTGCATGATGTTGGGGATACCTGCTCAGGGATGGCACTGCTGGAGCAGGCAACATCCCCTAGCTGCCAGGGGAATGACTGCTCCGGTAAGTATACAGGTAAGGTTAGGCAGGTATTGGTGGTAGGGGACTCAATTATTAGAAGGACAGATAGGGTAATCTGCCACAAAGACCATGATTGCCAAACGGTATGTTGTTTATCGGGCGCTCAGGTTCGACACATCATGGATTGGAGGACCCAGCTGTCATGGTACACGTTGGTACCAATGACAAAGTAAGAGAAAGGTGGAGCATCCTAAAAAAATTACTTCAGGGACTTAGGAGCTAAATTGAATTGAAGGACCTTCAGGGTGGCATTCTTTAGACATGTGCAGAATGAAAACATTTGTTTAGTTTTGTTTCGTAAAGATTTGTTATGTTACTAATTTTGTTTCGGTATGAAATTAGTTTAGTTTGGTTTCAGAATTTGTTTAGTTTTGCTTTCGTTAATTTGTTTTATTTTCATTAAAATTCATTTTGTTTATTAATATTCTAACGAATTCCAACTGTTCAGAACAAATAGAATTTGGATTGGTCGATCGGCTGGCAGCCCGCGTCCTTAACAGCCATCATCTGTCAGCTGGCTTCCCCACTGACAGATGAATGTAAAGAAAATAATGCTGGCATTGACCAGCAATAGAAAAAAAATTGCATGGAGTCCCCCCAGTCCATACCAGGCCCTTCGGGTCTGATTTCGATTTTAAGGTCCCCCCAAAATCCATAACAGACCCTTATCTGAGCATGCAGCCTGGTAGTTCAGGAAAGGGGGGGTGAGCAAGCATCCCTCCCTCCTGAATCATAGAAGGCTACATGCTTTCAACATGTGGGGTGGGTGCTTTGGGGCAGGGGAGCTCTGCCTCCCCAACCCAAAGCACCTTGTCCCCATGGGGACAAGGGCCTCATCCCCACAACCGTAACCGGAGGTTGTGGGGGTCTGCGGGCAGGGGCTTATTGCAATCTGGAAGCACCCGTTTACAAGGGGGCCCCCAGATCCTGCCCCCCTATGTGAATGAGTATTGGGTACCCCTACCCATTCACCAAAAAAGTGTACAAAAAGTAAAAAAAAGACAAATTTTTGACAAATCCTTTATAAAAAATAAATTTGTAAATGTATCAATCACGCTGGCCGCCGGCCTGAAAAAACAAACAAAAAAAAAATGCTCCGCCTCCTGGAACGGTCTCTCGCCAAATGCCTGCTCTGCACTTTGACATTTCTTATATAGGTGAGGGGCGTGGCCACCTGGCTATGTCACCCGGTGGCACCGTCCCTTCTGACATCATGGACTGGTGCATGCTGGGCCTGTGAAGTCACAAGGGGGCGGGGCTTTTCCTATATAAGAAATGTCAAGCTCAGAGCAGGCATTCGGCAGGAGGCCGTCCCAGGAGGCGGGACATTTTTGTTTTTTTCGGGTTGGCGGGCGGCAAGATTGGCGACACTTTTTTTCTATTTTTTAATGGGGGCAGACACCTACACTGACAGTGTGCAGGAGCCTGAGATTGCAACCATGGAGCCTGAGATTGCACCCATGATTCTTTACAGGCTCCTTATAAAAAAATAATACATGCACATTTTCTACATGCAAAAAGATGTGCATGTGTTTTATTTTTTTTTTATAAAGGTGAACTCATCCTTTATAAATCTTTTCTATACGATAGCAGGCTAATTACGTGAAACCTCAGGTAATCATCCACCAGGAAGCTATCTTTTGCCATCTGGCTTCTGTTACTGGGAAGATCAGTCTTCTAGAGGGTGTAGCTTATGGACCTTGAGAACGGCATAGAATGTTGGTATTCTAGGGTATTTGATTATAAGACATTCCATGGAATTTTTTGTCAATAAAACCCTCCCTAAATGCACCAATATGGTTTTATTAAATTAAGCTTCAAACTTCTTCACATTTTTTTCTGAAGTTTGTTATACCAATTGTCATTTTTAAGTATATCCAAATACATTTTTTTGGTACTCAGCATTATTCATAATCACTTTTTCATTTTTATCAAATGGCTTAATGGGGATATCATAATTTTGTTCCAATTTCTTCATAGCTTGATGTTGGGGTTTCATTACATGTTTCCCCCTATAGCTTATAGCAATGGAAGATACTAGTTTTAAAAATGTTCATCTATGAGCATTGTTCTTAACTTGGGAAGGTTTTTTATTTTACTTTACAGGTTTTCTGTCAGTACCATCTGACTCACCATGTCATAGAACCGCCTATTTCCCCATGGGAGTCAGCTCTCCCTCATTTTCCTCAAGTACCTGAAACTTATTTTTGAGTGTTCTAAAATCTTGGATGGTAAAATGTTTTGATTGCACATAATCCTCTATTTTCTGACTATATGTTTTGCTTTATCATGTAGCACACATAATCATAATCTTTTTGCAAATAAATGCATATCCCTAAATAGATCAAACTCGTTCAGATCATGGTAGAGGCAGAAGTTTAATCCTAGGCTTAGCAGTTCCACTTCATTTTCAGACAGAGTTAGTGAAGATGGGTTAATAATCTTCAGTATTTTCACCAGAAACAGATCAATACTCATTGTTTTCGAGCCCCCAGCCATAACCCCGGCCCCCCACTAATTGAAAGGGGGTCCAAAAAAGCTTTTAAAGACAGCACCTTTATTATTATTTGACTCTAAATTCTGATTCTGTGAAGGCCCTGGAGATTGCAGCATAACTAGTCCCATCACCTGTTGCTTTTGGATAGCTGTGAAAATGTAACTGTATTGGCGCAAATGTAAGTAGGCAGTTAGCTGCATATAGTTTTTCTGTTTAATGAACTGGGAGAAGCAATATGTGAAGATTCATCATATGATGGCGATATTACACTAATGGGAGTTTGTTAAATGTTCTGCTTGTATCAATTATATCTTATGTAAAGTACTGGGGCCCATATACTGTACATATGGGAGTTTAAGTTTGTTTAGGCTTATATAAGTATATTAAGTATACTGGAAAAGTATATATGTGCAGAAAGCCAAAAAGAGATAAATCTACATGAGCCTATTTTGGTTTATCCCAAGTTCAGCGTGATATTGGATAAGTAAAAGCCTGTAAGAAAAGCTGAATAGGTAATACATAATTTCCAAATATAAAACCGTGAAATCACAATATATGAAGGGAGCTGAATAATAATTATATGTTTAATTATATAGAAGGATGTGAAATAATAAGGTTTACGATCCACTCAGTTATCCCAGATGACTTCTTCCTGCCTTTCCTGCATTTGAATGTATAAGGGATGGAAGGTACATCCTGAGTCCTGTACACAATTAGTAGCTCGAATGAACGGCCAAAATTTTAATGCAAGTGAAGAGTACATTATAGAATAAAGTTGCATATAAAAAAAATGTGAAATAAAATATAGTTGATTCTAATTTTTACTTTGAATTCCAATGACATTGTTGAATTATCCTCTCCCTTGTTCTCCTGATGAAGCGTGATATGTGAAACATGTTAACAAAGGAGACTTCTCTTTAAATTTAAGCAAAGTGAACTGCTGAACTAATTAGATGTTTTGTATATAGTAGGAAGTTGCCCACTTAAGGAAGCAGAGAAACACAGAAGAGTGGTAACAGAAAAAGACCTTTGTCTGAGTACAGATCTATGTTTTTCCCTTGCATGTTTGAATCCGCATACTGTTGACTGACTCACTACTTCTGCTGAAAGGCTATTCCATGCATTGCTACTCTTTCAATAAAATAATAATTTCTGAGATTTGTTTTGAACTTTCCCCCTGCTAGTTTGAGATCATGACCCCCATGTACTTGATCTTAACTTCATATTTAAAATACTGTCCTCCTGAACCTTATTCAACCCCTTCATATATTTTATTAATATGGGGTAGTATCACTAAGGAAGCCAGTTATCTGTTGTGTTATTATATTGTTCAATATTTTGATGAAGTGACAATGGATTTGTGTATATTTTAACAAAATGTACAAATATTGTAATATTTTACTTCTTGGAGTTTTGAATAAATATAAGTACATTAAAAGCCCCATTTGGCCAGTTTGGCATTTACATTTGTAAGGTGTTGTTATACCTGAAAACACCTACAGTACACAAGGTCAAAAAAAATATTATCTTCTTAAACCAAAAATTTATTATAAGAACTAATTTGAAAATATTACTACTATATAGTACACAATAGATATGTGTCTTACTCTTCAAACTCTAACTAAATGTATTTATCATAACACTCATGAAAAAAGCTCTCATTGCTGAAAATAAAGTTTGTTATGGGAAAAAATGAACACTACTTAAGAAATTGAGCCTAATGCATCAAGGTTTTTCCCAGTGCTATCTAAAGACACACATATACTATTAAAAAAACCTTTTCACTTACATATATAAAGAATGAAATCTGTCAAAAGACTGTTAACAAGTGTAATCTTGCTTACTGAACAAAGAAAGCTGTAAAAAAAGTCTTATTGAAATATATTGCTCAGCTATTGTTCCCTCTTTTAAAAGTGAATAAAACTAATACAATGGCACATTGCAGTAAATTACTTTATAAATTAGTAGTTTCAGTAGTTATGCTAAATTAATGCTGTCCTTTGTGTTTGATACACAATTATTATAGAGCAGACACATATTTATTACTATCCCTTTAAATACCTACTGTATGTAACAAAAAGACCCTCTATCCTAACCAAATTTTATTTTTTGGACAAAGATCCATTGGGGGAATTTGGTGGGGACCACACACACAGTTTTATTTTTATTTACTTTTTTTTTTCTTTTTTTTTGAGATCCTCCTTACAAATATCTCCAGACCCTTAACAAGAGAGTATCTGGTATGCCACATGACATGCACATTTAAGACATTCTGCAAACATTTAAAAAAAAAGAAGTGGTGTATTTTTAATGTTGCTCTTTAACCACTTCCCAAGGTTAGGAATAGGGATGAGCTTCGTGTTCGAGTCGAACCCATGTTCGACTCGAACATCGTCTGTTCGCCGATTTGCGAACGATATGGGCCGTTCGCGCCAAATTCGTGTGGCGCGTCACGGCCCATAATTCACTGCGGCATAGCAGTGCATTGCTGGCTGATGATTGGCCAAGCATGCACTATGACCCGCATGCTTGGCCAATCACAGCGCCGTCTGAACAGAGAGCCGTAATTGGCCAAAGCCAAGGAGGCTTTGGCCAATTATGGCTCAGGGGATTTAGTACACGCCCCACACTATATAAGGCCGCCTACACGGCAGCCCTGTGTAGTGTGTGTTCCGGCGTTCATTGAGAGAGAGAGAGAGACAGACAGTGACATTTGATTTGAGTTAGATAGATAAGGCAGAACAGTCAGTCAGTTAGCTGCACTTACAGTGTGTTGTGTATATATATGCATCCCAGGTGTTGCATATATATATATATATATACACTGTATTCAGTTTAGCTAGATCCGTTCCTGTTATCTTCCTACTGACAGGCAGGCTTGTCTTGTTACAGTATATACAGCTACCTGAAGAAAATTGCTGGTGTTCTTTTGATCCTATTAGTACCACAGTCAGGCAGCTAGACTATTTACAGTTAGTGCAGTGCTTCCTGCTCACAGTGTTCAGCTAGATCCGTTCCTGTTATCTTCTTACTGACAGGCAGGCTTGTCTTGTTACAGTATATACAGCTACCTGAAGAAAATTACTGGTGTTCTTTTGATCCTATTAGTACCACAGTCAGGCAGCTAGACTATTTACAGTTAGTGCAGTGCGTCCTGCTCACAGTGTTCAGCTAAAACTACAAGTTAGTGGGGTGCGTCCTGCTCACAGTGTTCAGCTAAACCTACAAGTTAGTGGGGTGCTCCCTGCTCACAGTGTTCAGCTAAACCTACAAGTTAGTGCGGTGTGTCCTGCTCACAGTGTTCAGGTAAACCTACAAGTTAGTGTGGTGCGTCCACCTCACAGTGTTCAGCTAAACCTACAAGTTAGTGGGGTGCGTCCTGCTCACAGTGTTCAGCTAGATCCGTTCCTGTTATCTTCTTACTGACAGGCAGGCTTGTCTTGTTACAGTATTTACAGCTACCTGAAGAAAATTTCTGGTGTTCTTTTGATCCTATTAGTACCACAGTCAGGCAGCTAGACTATTTACAGTTAGTGCAGTGCGTCCTGCTCATAGTGTTCAGCTAGATCCGTTCCTGTTATCTTCTTACTGACAGGCAGGCTTGTCTTGTTACAGTATATACAGCTACCTGAAGAAAATTACTGGTGTTCTTTTGATCCTATTAGTACCACAGTCAGGCAGCTAGACTATTTACAGTTAGTGCAGTGCGTCCTGCTCACAGTGTTCAGCTAAAACTACAAGTTAGTGGGGTGCGTCCTGCTCACAGTGTTCAGCTAAACCTACAAGTTAGTGGGGTGCGTCCTGCTCACAGTGTTCAGCTAAACCTACAAGTTAGTGTGGTGCGTCCTGCTCACAGTGTTCAGCTAAACCTACAAGTTAGTGTGGTGCGTCCACCTCACAGTGTTCAGCTAAACCTACAAGTTAGTGGGGTGCGTCCTGCTCACAGTGTTCAGCTAAACCTACAAGTTAGTGCGGTGCGTCCTGCTCACAGTGTTCAGCTAAACCTACAAGTTAGTGGGGTGCATCCTGCTCACAGTGTTCAGCTAGATTATGTCACGAGAGACAAGTCGCCTCCGTTCGCCGGGCTGCGGGGCACATGCGCAGTGGGCTATTGTTGAGACGTGCACCCGTTCGCGACCTTATGGTGCGGCGCGCGCGGGTGCACGGCGGTCCACGTGTGCGCGCCATCGCCCGTGCGGGTGCCCGGTAGCACGTCACACTGACGCGCTCGCCGGGAGGCTACTTCAGACGACACCAGCACCCAGTCGGGTTGCTGGTTTGTCGTCAGCTGTACCCTGCTCTGTGTTGTTCCTGGTTCCTGATTATCTGATACCCTGATCTCTGCTTGTTAAACGACCACTCTCCTTTTCTGCCGGATACCCTGACCTCTGCCTGTTAAACAACCACTCTCCTTGTCTGCCGGATACCCTGACCTCTGCCTGTTAAACAACCACTCTCCTTGTCTATCGGATACCCTGACCTCTGCCTGTTAAACGACCACTTCCTTGTCTGCCGGATACGTTGACCTCTGCCTGTTAAAGACCACTCTCTCTGCCTACCGGATACCTCCGACCACTGCTTGTTAAAGGACCACTCTCTCTTTGCTTGCCTGATACCCCCTGAGCTCTGCTGTTCTAAGGACTTGCATATTTGCCTGTTTAATACCCCTTTAACCTCTGCTTTCTGTACAATTAGGTACACCGGTCCTGCACGGTCCTGCCAGGAGGCTTATCACAACCCTAGTGAACCTGAGCCTTCTTTCAGCAACTACCGGAGACCTGTGCCTCCGCGTGCTTCCGATCCCCTGTACCACCTTCGGGGGTTCGGGTGCGCGTGGTCGTAAGGGCAAGCCACTCTCGGCATCTCGGCCTCGGTGAGTATTGACGTGACAGATCCGTTCCTGTTATCTTCTTACTGACAGGCAGGCTTGTCTTGTTACAGTATTTACAGCTACCTGAAGACAATTTCTGGTGTTCTTTTGATCCTATTAGTACCACAGTCAGGCAGCTAGACTATTTACAGTTAGTGCAGTGCGTCCTGCTCACAGTGTTCAGCTAAACCTACAAGTTAGTGGGGTGCGTCCTGCTCACAGTGTTCAGCTAAACCTACAAGTTAGTGGGGTGCGTCCTGCTCACAGTGTTCAGCTAAACCTACAAGTTAGTGGGGTGCGTCCTGCTCACAGTGTTCAGCTAAACCTACAAGTTAGTGGGGTGCGTTCTGCTCACAGTGTTCAGCTAAACCTACAAGTTAGTGTGGTGCGTCCACCTCACAGTGTTCAGCTAAACCTACAAGTTAGTGGGGTGCGTCCACCTCACAGTGTTCAGCTAAAGCTACCTGTAGAAGGTTGGTGGTATTCTCATACTACAGGCAGGCAGTTGATTTTGCTAGCTGCAGTATCAGTACATATATATATATATATATATATATATATATATATATATATATATATATATCCCAGCTTAGTGCAGCTACAGGCCATTAGTATGTCTGGAAGGCCAAGAAGGAGAGGCAGACAGTCACAAGCCAATAAGAGAGGGCAAGCAGGCTCTGTGTCTAGTTCTGGTCGTGGAGATGGTGCATCCTCATCAGCACGTGGCCGTAGGACACGCTTGGCCTTTTTTTCGGCAGCTGGCCGTGTTGAGCCGCAACATGCGGAAGACTTGGTTGAGTGGATGACCAAGCCGTCCTCATCCTCCTCATCCTCTCTCACCCATGCCCAGGGTACTTTGTCTGGCAAAGCAGCGGCCTCTTCCCTCGGCTCAATGTCATCAGTGACTCCTTCCCTAGCCCCACCATGTCCTCCTGAGGAGTCCCTCGAACTGTTTGACCACAGTGTTGGGTACATGCTCCAGGAGGATGCCCAGCGTTTGGAAGGCTCTGATGATGATACTGAGCTCGATGAAGGTAGTAACATGAGCACGGACAGAGGGGGTGCCCAAGAAGGACAGCAATATGGCAGTCATGCTCCCCCTGCTGCAGCATACTGCCAGGTTTGCTCCAGTGATGAGGAGGGAGGGGATGATGAGGTCACTGACTCAACGTGGGGGGTGCCTGATAGGAGAGAGGAGGAGGAGGAGGAGGCGGCACATCACCAACGAGGCAGGATGCCCTCCAGGGGCCAGCCTAAGGGCAGCACATTGACTGCATCACACTCCAAAGCTCCACATGTGCAGGGCGCTGCAGTCTCTGCGCGTTATTCAAAAAGTTATTTGGTGTGGGCCTTTTTTGAGACGAGTGCATCAGATCGCACCGCTGCTATTTGCAACATATGTCTCAAGCGTATCTCGCATGGCCAAAACATCTCCCGCTTGGGTACCACATGCTTGACCAGACATATGTTGACCTGCCATGCAGTTCGCTGGCAAGCTTATCTAAAAGACCCACACCAAAGAACAAAGAGGACCTCTCCTTGCTCCTCATCAGCTGAGATCTCCAACCCCACTATACTTTCAGTCCTCTCTGAGACCTGCACTGAGAGGAATGAAGGTGTAGAATTAGGTGTGTCACAGCCAAGTACTTGTGGGCAATCTGCTTTTGGTACACCGACGTCAAATTGTACCAGGCAAATTTCCCTGCCCCAGCTGCTGCACCGCCGAAAGAAGTTTGCTCCCAGCCATCCACATGCCCAGCGGTTGAATGCTAGCTTGGCAAAATTGCTAGCACTTCAACTGCTGCCTTTTCAGTTGGTAGACTCTGCCCCCTTCCGTGAGTTTGTGGAATGTGCGGTTCCTCAGTGGCAGGTACCCAAACGGCACTTTTTCTCACGGAAGGCGATTCCGGCTCTCTACCGGCATGTGGAAGGCAATGTCCATGCCTCGCTGGACAGGGCGGTCAGCGGTAAGGTGCATATTACCGCTGACTCATGGTCCAGCAGGCATGGACAGGGACGTTACCTAAGTATCACGGCGCATTGGGTGACTCTGCTGGCAGCTGGGAAGGATGCAGGACAAGGTGCAGTAGTGTAAAAGAAAAATGTAGCGCATAAATTGTGCAAAAAGTCCTCAATCAAGAAAACAGCTATTTCTTGATTGAGGACTTTTTGCACAATTTATGTGCTACATTTTTCTTTTACATTATTTCTTGGTTGTTGTCACTTTGTATGTAGCTGCTCCTCACCATATTTTTTGAATTTAGTGCAGTGTATACTTTTAATTATTTTTGCACCAAGGTGCAGTAGTGTTGGAGGTTGTTCCGCCACCACGCCTCCAAAATGCTAATGATTGTGACACACCTCTCTCCTCCACCCTCTCCTCTTCTTCTTCCTCCATGGCCTCTTCCTGTGCTTTGTCCTCGGAACCAGCGGTGCTCCGTAGCTGTTCAAGGGGCTACGCAAGTACGCAGGCCAAAAGATGCCATGCGGTGCTTGAGCTGGTGTGCTTGGGGGACAGGAGCCACACTGGGGCAGAGGTTCTGTCAGCTCTGCAGGAGCAGGTTCAGAGGTGGTTGACGCCACGCCAACTTAAGGCAGGAATGGTGGTTTGCGACAATGGCACCAACCTCCTCTCTGCCCTCCGAAAGGGACAAATGACCCATGTGCCTTGTTTGGCTCACGTCCTTAACTTGGTGGTGCAGCGGTTCTTGGGCAGGTACCCGGGCTTACAGGATGTCCTGAGGCAGGCCAGGAAAGTCTGTGTGCATTTCCGCCGGTCATATAATGCCAGTGCTTGGCTGACGGACCTCCAAAAGGAGTTTAACCTGCCCAAGAACCGCCTAATCTGTGACATGCCCACCAGGTGGAACTCAACGTTGGCCATGCTGCAGCGGCTGCACACGCAGCAGAGGGCCACCAATGAGTACCTGTGCGACTATGGCACCAGGACAGGGTCAGGGGAGCTTTGTTTTTTTTCCCCATGCCAGTGGGCCATGATCAAGGATGCATGCACTGTCCTGTCACCATTTGAGGAGGCCACAAGGATGGTGAGCAGTGACAGTGCATGCATCAGTGACACTGTCCCCCTTGTCCACCTGTTGGAGCACACGCTGCGTGGAATAATGGACAGGGCACTTGAGGCAGAACAGAGGCAGGAAGAGGAGGACTTCCTTAGCTCTAAAGGCCCCCTTTATCCAGACAGTGTTCCTGCGTGCCCGCCGATCACACAGGAAGAGGACGAGGAGAAGGAGGAGGAGGAGGAGGAAGATTGTATCAGTATGGAGGTGGAGCCTGGCACTCAGCATCAGCAGCAGTCTTTAAGGGATCAGTCCCAAGAAACACATGGACTTGTACGTGGCTGGGAGGAGGTGGCTGCGGACCATGTCGTCCTTAGTGACCCAGAGGACTCCGGACCGAATGCCTCAGCAAACCTACGCTGCATGGCCTCCCTGATCCTGCAAAGCCTGCGTAAGGATCCTCGTATTCGTGGTATCAAGGAGAAGGACCAATACTGGCTGGCAACCCTCCTTGATCCACGTTACAAGGGTAAGGTTGCAGGACTTATCTTGCTATCGCAGAGGGAGCAGAGGATGAAACATCTTCGAGAGGCCTTGCAGAAAGGTCTGTGCAACGCGTTCCCAGAGACTGGGAGGTTACAAACTCCTGTTTCTGGAAAACGTGTTGCTGAGGCTTTGGTCAGTCAAAGAAGGAGCGGTGGAGAAGGTGACCGTCTGACCGATGCATTCAGACAATTTTTTGGTCCGCAGCCCCAAGGTATGATCGGTTCCAGCAACCATCGCCAGCGTCTGTTTTACATGGTGTAGGAATACCTAGGGGCAAGATCAGACCTGGACACCTTTTATACCGAAAATCCTCTGGGTTACTGGGTCTTGAGGATGGATCACTGGCCAGAGCTTGCACAGTATGCAATTGAGCTACTGGCCTGTCCTGCATCCAGCGTTCTTTCGGAACGCACATTCAGTGCTGCTGGAGGCGTGGTAACCGATCACAGGGTGCGTCTGTCCACCGACTCGGTCGATCGACTGAACTTCATAAAAATGAATCAGTCTTGGATCACCACCAGCTACCAAGAACCTGATGCTGATGTAACCGAATAATTTTTTTTTGAAATCTCAGATCCCTTCAAAGACTGCCTATGCTGATGCTGAGTGACTATCCCTCAGTAATTATCCTCTTCCTCCTCAATGATCATGCTGATAGCTTGTAAGAACATTTTTGGTTCTGGGCGCCACCACCAGTGCCTAAGGCTCAATTTTTCAGCCCCTGTTTAACAGGGCGTGTAATTACAATTTTTGATGCAATACTTTGCAGCAGGGCTCGTTCCTGCGTTCCATCTAGAGTGTCTGTGAGGGGTTGCAGTGGTGTGGCACTAGCACCAGTGCCTAAGGCCCAATTTTTCAGCCCTAGTTTAACAGGGGCGTGTAATTACAATTTTTGATGCAATACTTTGCAGCAGGGCTCGTTCCTGCGTTCCAACTAGAGTGTCTGTGAGGGGTTGCAGTGTTGTGGCACCAGCACCAGTGCATAAGGCCTAATTTTTCAGCCCCTGTTCAACAGGGGCATGTAATTACAATTCTTGATCTAATATTTCACAGCAGGGCCCTGTGAGGGCTTACAGTGTTGTGGCCACAACAACACCTAAGGCCCAAATTTCTGCTGAGTATATAGGGCAGGCCCCTACTTTCAAACATCTAACTTACAAACAACTCCTACTTGCAAACGGAAGGAGACAACAGGAAGTGAGATGAAATCTACCCCTAGGAAGGGAAATTCTCTCCTGTAAGAGTTAATATGGGAAAAACATTTCTCCTTTCCACTGATGCTTTCCAATCCTTGTTCCACAAAAAATCCCAAATTTTCAAAAAACATTTGTCATTGGGACAAAAAGTGAGGTGAAATCTTCTGAAGAGGAGGAAAGACAGCAAAACAAATGTCACAGGGGTGATAACCCATCCCTATGTTTTCCAAAAAGCTTAAAAAATATTTTTTTGGCTGGAGCTAAACACGTTAAAAATGTACCCGTTCAAAATTACAAACAGATTCTACTTAACAACAAACCTACAGTCCCTGTCTTGTTTGCACCGCCTGTATACTGCTGTTCAGAGTATATAGGGCCTGGTGGCCCCACACCTTTCCTTATTTTAATTTGGGTGTGGGGTTCCCCTTAATATCCATACAAGACCCAAAGTGCCTGGTAATGGACTGGGGTGTACCCATGCCATTTGTCTCACTGATTTTCATCCATATTGCCAGGACCCGACATTACATTAAACCCACAAGCAGTTTTAAATGAGATTTTTTCCTTTAAAAATGACATTTGGTGCAGGGACTGTTCTAAACACGGGAAACATGCGCCACTTTACAGGCATACTATAGACACCCCCCAGGTACGATATTTAAAGGAATATTTCACTTTTTTTTTTTTTACTTTAAGCATCATTAAAATCACTGCTCCCGAAAAAACTGCCATTTTTAATAGTTTTTTTTGCATTGATACATGTCCCCTGGGGTAGGACCCGGGTCCCCAAACCCTTTTTAGGACAATACCATGCAATTTAGCCTTTAAAATGAGCACTTTTGATTTCGAACATTCGAGTCCCATAGACGTCAATGGGTTTCTAACGTTCATGCAAATTTTCGGTCCGTTCGCAGGTTCTGGTGCGAACCAAACCGGGGGGTGTTCGGCTCATCCCTAGTTAGGAAGTATATATATGGCTTATGGTTGAAGTGGTTACCAGGATCATGGCAGCAGCTACAGTCATCATGATTCTGATCCTGTTCTTTTCTGCCAGCTATACTTTTTTACAAAGGTAAACCAAGCCACTGTACAGCCACACAATCATTTTGTTTTGTTTTTTTCTCAAAAAAGGATTTTTATTGATATAAACCAAAGTAAGATACAGGTCCATACAGGAAAATAATACAAAGAACAAACATAGCGTTCCAGTATAACTTTATGACATGGATGTAGTGAAATCATGTAAATGTTGCATTCTAATGATAATTATACATATGGCTTTGACAGCCGGACATTCCCTCAAGTTTCTCTTTTATTATACATTCATTCCCTTCAACTCCGATCCACCAGTACATTTCTTAAGTGAGCAGTCTGTCCATAACCAGCTCCAGTGGGAATAACCCTGGAGTGTTCAGCCATGGATCCCACAGTAGACCAAATTTTCCAAGATGACCCCTGTGTTGGTAAATGTACTTTTCCAGGCATAATGTAGCGCCCATCTGAGCTATCTATTCCTGCAATTTAGGAGGATCCCATGCCTTCCAATGTTGAAGGATACGTTTACGGGCTTGGAAAAGCACTCTACCAATGGCCTTTTTTGGATTATCCTCAAGTGGAAGATCATCCAGAATACCTAGGATACACACTTTAGGGTTTTGTGGGATCCTGACCGTGAATACATCATTTATAGTTTTAATGACCCCCATCCAGTAGTGATGTAGTTTGGGGCATCGCCACAATAGGTGAATGAGATCCCCATGTTCTCTGGCACACCTGGTGCAGTTGTCACTCTCTCCAAGGCCCATCTTATGTAATCTAGCCGGGGTAAGGTGTACCCTCATTATTATATACAATTGTGACAGCCTTTGTGCTGTGTTAAGAGAGCACCCTTATATTGCCTGTAAAGCCTCTTCCCACTGATCTTCCTCAAATGCTCCTACGTCTCTTTCCCATGAAGTAGTCACCTTTGCAGGGAAGCCAGGAAGAAATGCAATAAGTAACGTAGCATATGATCTAGATATATAGCCCTTATAGCTGGTAACTAGGGATGAGCCGAACACCCCCCTGTTCGGTTCGCATCAGAACATGCAAACAGGAAAAAAGTTTGTTCGAACACGCGAACACCGTTAAAGTCTATGGAACACGAACATGAATAATCAAAAGTGCTAATTTTAAAGGCTAATAAGCAAGTTATTGTCATAAAAAGTGTTTGGGGATCTGGGTCCTGCCCCAGGGGACATGAATCAATGCAAAAAAAAGTTTTAAAAACGGCCGTTTTTTCAGGAGCTGTGATTTTAATAATGCTTAAAGTCAAACAATAAAAGTGTAATATCCCTTTAAATTTCGTACCTGGGGGGTGTCTATAGTATGCCTGTAAAGGGGCGCATGTTTCCTGTGTTTAGAACAGTCTGACAGCAAAATGACATTTTGAAGGAAAAAACTCATTTAAAACTACCCGCGGCTATTGCATTGCCGACAATACACATAGAAGTTCATTGATAAAAACGGCATGGGAATTCCCCAAAGGGGAACCCCGAACCAAATTTTTTTTAAAAAAGACGTGGGAGTACTCCTAAATTCCATACCAGGCCCTTCAGGTCTGGTATGGATATTAAGGGGAACCCCGGCCAAATTTTTTTCTTAAAAATGACGTGGGGTTCCCCCTAAATTCCATACCAGACCCTTCAGGTCTGGTATGGATTTTAAGGGGGACCCCGCGGCAAAAAAAAAAAAAAAACGGCGTGGGGTCCCCCCAAAAATCCATACCAGACCCTTATCCGAGCACGCAACCTGGCAGGCCGCAGGAAAAGAGGGGGGGACGAGAGTGCGGCCCCCCCCCTCCTGAACCGTACCAGGCCACATGCCCTCAACATTGGGAGGGTGCTTTGGGGTAGCCCCCCAAAACACCTTGTCCCCATGTTGATAAGGACAAGGGCCTCATCCCCACAACCCTGGCCGGTGGTTGTGGGGGTCTGCGGGCGGGGGGCTTATTGGAATCTGGAAGCCCCCTTTAACAAGGGGACCCCCAGATCCCGCCCCCCCCTGTGTGAAATGGTAAGGGGGTACTTACCCCTACCATTTCACTAAAAAAACTGTCAAAAATGTTAAAAATGACAAGAGACAGTTTTTGACAATTCCTTTATTTAAATGCTTCTTCTTTCTTCTATCTTCCTTCATCTTCTGGTTCTTCTGGCTCTTCTGGTTCTTCCTCCGGCGTTCTCGTCCAGCATCTCCTCCACGGCGTCTTCTATCTTCTTCTCCTCGGGCCGCTCCGCACCCATGGCATGGGGGGAGGCTCCCGCTCTTCTCTTCTTCTCTTCTTCATTTTCTTCTCCGGGCCGCTCCGCAACCCATGCTGGCATGGAGGGAGGCTCCCGCTGTGAGACGGCGCTCCTCGACTGACAGTTCTTAAATAACGGGGGGCGGGGTCACCGGGTGACCCCGCCCCCTCTGACGCACGGTGACTTGACGGGACTTCCCTGTGACATCACACAGGGAAGTCCCGTCATGTCCCGTGCGTCAGAGGGGGGCGGGGTCACCGGGTGGCCCCGCCCCCCATTATTTAAGAACTGTCAGACGAGGAGCGCCGTCACACAGCGGGAGCCTCCCTCCATGCCAGCATGGGTTGCGGAGCGGCCCGGAGAAGAAAATGAAGAAGAGAAGAAGAGAAGAAAAGAAGAAGAGAAGAGCGGGAGCCCCCCCCCCCATGCCATGGGTGCGGAGCGGCCCGAGGAGAAGAAGATAGAAGATGCCGCGGAGGAGATGCTGGACGAGAACGCCGGAGGAAGAACCAGAAGAGCCAGAAGAACCAGAAGAACCAGAAGATGAAGGAAGATAGAAGAAAGAAGAAGCATTTAAATAAAGGAATTGTCAAAAACTGTCTCTTGTCATTTTTAACATTTTTGATAGTTTTTTAGTGAAATGGTAGGGGTAAATACCCCCTTACCATTTCATACGGGGGGGCCGGGATCTGGGTGTCCCCTTGTTAAAGGGGGCTTCCAGATTCCGATAAGCCCCCCGCCCACAGACCCCCACAACCACTGGCCAGGGTTGTGGGGATGAGGCCCTTGTCCTCATCAACATGGGGACAAGGTGTTTTGGGGGGCTACCCCAAAGCACCCTCCAAATGTTGAGGGCATGTGGCCTGGTATGGTTCAGGAGGGGGGGCGCACTCTCGTCCCCCCTCTTTTCCTGTGGCCTGCCAGGTTGTGTGCTCGGATAAGGGTCTGGTATGGATTTTTGGGGGGACCCCACGCCTTTTTTTTTTTTTTGGCGCGGGGTTCCCCTTAAAATCCATACCAGACCTGAAGGGTCTGGTATGTAATTTAGGGGGAACCCCACGTCATTTTTTTTTAAATTTTGGCCGGGGTTCCCCTTAATATCCATACCAGACCTGAAGGGCCTGGTATGGAATTTAGGAGGACTCCCACGTCATTTTTTTTTTTTTTTAATTTTGGGTTCGGGGTTCCCCTTTGGGGAATTCCATGCCGTTTTTATCAATGAACTTCTATGTGTATTGTCGGCAATGCAATAGCCGCGGGTAGTTTTAAATGAGTTTTTGACTTCAAAATGTCATTTTGCTGTCAGACTGTTCTAAACACAGGAAACATGCGCCCCTTTACAGGCATACTATAGACACCCCCCAGGTACGAAATTTAAAGGGATATTACACTTTTATTGTTTGACTTTAAGCATTATTAAAATCACTGCTCCTGAAAAAACGGCCGTTTTTAAAACTTTTTTTTGCATTGATCCATGTCCTCTGGGGCAGGACCCAGGTCCCCAAACACTTTTTATGACAATAACTTGCATATTAGCCTTTAAAATTAGCACTTTTGATTTCTCCCATAGACTTTTAAAGGGTGTTCCGCGGCATTCGAATTTGCCGCGAACACCCCAAATTGTTCGCTGTTCGGCGAACTTGCGAACAGCCAATGTTCGAGTCAAACATGAGTTCGACTCGAACTCGAAGCTCATCCCTACTGGTAACTTCTGTCATGTAATGGAATATCGGGGCAGGGGATTGTACCCATGGGTTTTTTCCCACCTGTGCTTTGACTGCATGTCTCAGTTGTAAGTAATGAAAATACATTGATTGGGGTAATCCAAATTTATCCTGCAGCTCTGTGAAGGAGAGTAGTTTTCCATTAGCAAAAATGTGTACTAAGTGAGTAACTCCATAGTGTTTCCAGCATTCCACACAAGTCAAAAGAAGCAGCTCCCCATACCACTGGTAGTTCCATATTGAGAGTAAAAGAAAATGGGGGTATATGGCACTTACCTATACGCTAAGGGCACTACTAGTATAACAAGGAGATGAGGGGCTATATTAGGGGTGTGCTAGGGACTGAACCCTACATATACAATAACCACCAGCCTGATATCCTGTACCCAGTACCTATTGTGGGAAAAAGGTGTATAAATAGTGTTAAGCACACAACCTAAAAGGTCATGTGAGTAGAAAAAAATAAATAAAATAATTATTGAATTATTTAATCCTAAATTGCAATAACACAAGGTCTACCCTAAAAGTACATGTGCTATGTGCATTCAAATGCATGGATAAGAAAGTATCCCTAAATATAGTATCACAAGGGTACCCTTAAATATACATATTGCTATGTGCATAATTACCACCAGAGAAAAATACAAGAGCTAGAAGTCTTAACAGTTTAAAAATGAGAAGTATATAATGTGTATGTATGTATGTATATGTAAAAAGTGGTTTAGATAATAAACAGTCCATATGTAAATATTAATCAGGTAGTGTAGTAGAGATGGCAGAGATCGTCATAGGTGACTTAAGTGCTTGCAGAAATATCCAGGTGACTCAAGTGCTCCCCCTCAAGGGTCCCCACTCACCGAATCCCATCACCCCTGCAGGGGTAATGTGTATAACTGTTGTGCTCTAGAACGCCAGTCCACCAGGATGTATGATATGTAGATCCCAACAGTATCCCTTTGATTCCAGATAAATTGGACGTAAACAGTATTGTGTACCTGCGTCAGTTTTTAAATTAATCCTTGTTCTCTTGTGGATCCCCTTGGCTCTTAGAAAAAATCTATTCATTTCAAAGTGCCGTGACTTCTCTCCGTGGAACTTGGTTTCCCTCAAATGCCCACAATTAGAATAGTCTTGAGCTTGGTTTCCATATCGGGCTATGCCCTGTGAAGCCATTTAAATCTTTAACTGGTGAGTTTTATTCCAGATTTTCTGGATTAGAGCGTATGTGGGGAAGAGCCTGTTTGACTTGGCGAACGATAATGCCTCTGACCGCTTTATCTGAACCCGTGGTATGCTTAACCACTTGCCGACTGCCGCACGCCGATGTACATCCTAACTTTGCCGGCGGATATTGTTGTTATGGCAGCAGCTAGCTGCCATAACCCCAGTATCCCCGTTTTCGTGTGGCAGTCAGCTACAAGATAAAAGTGGTCCCTGCAGTGGATTCACCGCAAGATCACTTTTATCGGTAGCGGGGGAGGGGTCGCCCCCTCCCGCCGCAATCCGGTGCCCTCCGGCGCTTACCGAAGCTGTCGGAAGCGGCGGAGGCGATCGCGTCTGTCCTCTAGCTGTGCCTGGAGACGAGCGAGGGGAAGAACGTCAGTTCCGCCCATACGTCTTAGAGGCATATTTTTTTCAATGTCATTTTTTTTAAATGACTTTTTTTTTTATTGCATTTTAGTGTAAATATGAGATCTGAGGTCTTTTTGACCCCAGATCTTATAATTAAGAGGACCTGTCATTCTTTTTTCTATTACAAGGGATGTAATAGGAATAAAAGTGACACGATTTTTTTTGTTTAAACAGTGTAAAAATAAATAAAATCATATAAAATAAATAAGAAAAAAAATTCAAAAAAATTTTAAACGCCCCGTCCCGACAAGCTCGCGCGCAGAAGTGAGCGCATATGTGAGTAGCGCACGCCTATGACATGTGAGGTATTACCGCGATCGGTAGAGCAAGATAAATAATTCTAGCCCTAGACCTCCTCTGTAACATAAAACATGCAACCTGTAGAATGTTTTAAACGTCCCCATGGAGATTTTTGAGGGTAAAAGTTTGACGCCATTCCACGAGCGGGCGCAATTTTGAAGCGTGACATGTTGGGTATCAATTTACTCGTCGTAACATTATCTTTCACAATATAAAAAAATGGGCTAACTTTACTGTTTTATTATTTTATTCAAAAAAGTGAATTTTTTCCAAAAAAAATGCGCTTGTAAGACCGCTGCGCAAATACTGTGTGAAAAAAAGTATTGCAATGACCGCCATTTTATTCTCTAGGGTGTTAAAAAAAAAAACAATATATACTGTTTGGGGGTTCTAAGTAATTTTCTAGCAAAAAAAAACTGTTTTAAACATGTAAACACCTAATTCCAAAACGAGGCTGGTCCTTAAGTGGTTAAGAAGGGCAGTTGCGGGATCCTCCTTTCCACCCCCTGCCTCTGTCCCAATATATATGGCCCTGGCAATATGTTGTAACTGAGCGCCTAAATAATATAGCCATGGGTTGGGGCAAGACCTCCTGCCTCTTTAGGTTTCTGGAGCTGCTCCACTCTAATTCTAGGGGGTTTATTAAGCCAAATGAAGGCTCTAATTAAGGAGTTAATTATTCTAAATATTTTAAGTGGGACTACCATGGGGGTGTTGTGTAAGACATACAAAAGTTGTGGCATATAAACTATTTTGGTGAGGTTCACCCTGCCCACCAATGACATTTTTTAGTTTTGCCCATATTTTTGAATCGTCCCTAATCCGGCCTAGTAGTGGAGAAAGATTTAGTGTTATATACTCACGGGGCTGTGACGTAACCCATATCCCAAGGTATTTAAATTTGGTTGTCACCGGGATGTCTTGTAATGTGGGGCCCTGTGGGGTAGTAGAATCTAGCATCATGACACACAATCATTTTGACAGGTGATAGAAGGGTGTTCCCCCTCCCACCGCCATTGTTGCCTTTACCAGGCTCTCCTGTCACATGCTACTGGTCGGATTGCATTTACTGTGAAGAGTGGAAGGAACGGAAGTTCCTGCCCCATTTCTGTGACATCAGAAACTGGAACAAGGATTTTGTCACTTCCACTTTATTTACAAGCCGTTACTGGCTTGTACAGCATCTGATCAAACTGATCTCGGTTTGATCAGATGCTTTGGAGGCCAGAGAAGAGATGTGGGTTGTAAAGGACCTCAGATCTCTCCAAAAAGAGGACCTGTCATGGCCCATGCTACCACAAGGAATGTTGTTTGTCCCTTTTTGATAGCAATAAAGTTCATCCAAAAAATGTTAAAGGTACAATGTAAAAAACAAAAAAGTTATAAAATAAATGATAATTAAAAAAAATTCTAATATATATTAATATAAAAAATAAAAATAAATAAAAAAATAAAAAATATATATAATTAGAATTTTTTTTTTTTTACTAAAGTTGTATTTTATTTCATATAATCTAAATAATGTTTCAAATGTGTGCAATAGAAGAGCAAAAACAATGTTTTAGAGCATAAGATGTGATTGTGCTCAAGTACATCGATCAGGAGTTTATCAATGACAGCAAAAACTAATGTAGGGAGTGTAGAGATTCCCAAGAAAGAAGAAATAGTAAGAAGAAAAGGAAAATAATATTGTCATGGTCAAGAAAATATAACATATAAACACGGATAGCATGAAGGACTTTACAGCCTAGTACATAGGACTGGTTGCAAGTTAATGTAGAAATAAAAGGTTATAAGGCTTCTTCTAGATACTCTCTAGGTATGCTTAGATATTTACATTTTTTTTTAAGTGTCCCTGTCCCCCCCGTGGTCACATGCAAATGCAAATGCATATGTAGGTCCTGCACACATTTGTAAATGGTGATTGCACTACACATGTGAGGTATTACCATAAATGTCAGGGTGAGTGGGTGTCAGGGTGAGAGCAATAATAATACCCCCAGAATTGGCCTAAGGGTCAAGTGGTTAAAGGGGTTGTAAAACCTCGTGTTTTTTCACCTTACTGAATCCTAAGCAGTAAGGTGAAAAAACACCTGGCAGTGACCGCCTCCCCAGCCCCTCCGTTATAATTACCTGAGCCCTGGAATTTTATAAGCCGGAGACGCGCTCTTCCTCTGCTTTTGATTGGATAGATTGATAGCGCAGCCATTGGCTCCCACTGCTGTCAATAAAATCCAATGACGCGGCCACCGGGGGGGGGGCGAGGCCGAGTCCGGCATTCATGTCTATGGACGCAAATGCTGGACTAGGGAGCATGCCAGCAAGGTAACCCCCCGGGAGAACACTTCTCCTAGGCGGTTATCTGATGGGAGGAGGAACCGCGAGAGCTGCTGAGGGACCCCAGAAGAGAATGTTAGGGGCCACTCTGTGCAAAATGAGCTGCACAGTGGAGGTAAGTATGACATGTTTGTTATTTTTAAAAAAAAATGTAAAACAAACCTTTACAATCACTTTAAACCTCATTAAAAAACCTGCACTGTACTTTTTATAAATTTTTTTTCTTCATAGGCATATGTCCTCAGTGGTGGTGCCGAGCTCCCCAAAGACTTGCATATTAGCTTTGAAAAAGGCCAGAAAAAAAACAAAATTTGGCTACTATAGACCTGGACAGGGATCAGGCATCATGTTTGCGTTTTTTTTTTTCAATTAGATTTGAAAAAGCATTTTTAAGGGTTGAGGTTTTATGGAAAATATTTTCTCAGGAGAAAGTCTGAGGAAAGTAAGTGCCAATGTTTGTATAGAATGTTTCTAATATTTCTGCATATTTTTTTCCTGGCCTTTTTTAAGACTAATAGGCAAATTTATTGTTGAAAAAAATGACACTGGGAGCTGGGGGGCTATACCATAGGCGACATGTAAAAGAAGTAATTGAACACTATATAGAGGAGAAAGGTCTTTCCAGTTGGCTTAAAGGTCAATATTGAAAATCCAGAAATCCTGTTCTTGGGCATGTCTTAAAGGTGCATGTAAGGTTATAGAACAATACAATGTAGTCCTTTAAAAGTGACAGTAAAAGAAAGGGAAAAAAGCCATGGGATTCCCCCTAAAAATCCAACCAGGCCCTTATCCCACCATGCAGTCTGGGTGGCCAAGAAAGAGAGGGTAGCAATCATGCATACACCTTCCTGTACCGTGCCAGGCAACATCTTCAGCAATGGCAGGGTTCCTTGCAAGGGGGGTATTAAAGTCTACTTTTTTGCAAGGCGCTTGGACCCATTGTTTGCGGACAAGGACCTCTTCCCTACATCCTTTGTGAGGGAGACCTATAAAAAACTTAGTGTCACTAACCATGGAGGGGGGAGTGTGCTAGACGTGATCTCTGCTCCAGCTGAGACCCGGTTTTTCTAATCTCACTGATCCTCAGTCCTCACCTAAAAACCAGGCAACAGATGATCCACAGATGATCTATGCTCCCTTGCAGTGCTCTGCAAACACCTGCCTGCAATCTTCTGGCTTTTTCCAGGTTCCATGGGATGGAGGAGGAGGCGGAGTGCATCTAATATACAAATCCGCCTGTTTACAGCAGCTACCTCTGTACCTAATCAGCAAGGCATACTTGAGTTTTTTCCTGTCGGCGGTCTGACTTGTTCCAGCACATCAAAGACAGTGACAGTCATAGGAAGCAGTGAAGGAGTTGCCTGTGTTCATCTATGTTCTCCACCTCTTGCGCTATGAACATTCTGCTCTCATTTATGGATCCCCCTGACTCCCCAGAGCTGCTGAATTCAACTGGGTCAGGTGCGGTAAGTGCAGGAGGTGTAGCTAGTGTTAGAGGTTCTGCATTCCTCTCCCTCCTTCTCCTTTCCTCTCCCCCTCTCTCCTCAAATGGAGTCAAATCTGGGGTTGAATCTGATGGAAATGTGGTTGGGAGTTTAGAAGCAAGGGCTTTTCCGGGCTCAGAGGAACGTGATTTGAGGGAATACCTCCTTGCACTGCCTACCCGTAGCGACATGGGGGCTTTTGTGCAGCGTTTGGAGCAGGGATATCATAAGGAGCTTGAATCTTTTATGCCGCGTACACACGAGTGGAATGTCTGACAGAAAAAGTCCGACGGAAGCGTTTCATAGTCTTTTCCGATCAAGTGTATGCCTCACCGGACTTTTTTTTTAGAAAATTCTGACAGACCTAGAAATTAAACATGTTCTAAATATTTCCGATGGAACCAATTCCTATCGGGAAAACTGCTTGTCTGTATGCTGCTCTGACGGACCAAAAACAACGCATGCTCTGAAGCAAGTACTAGATGGAAGCGCTCGGTGTGGTAAAACTAGCCTTTGTATTGGAGCTAGCACATTCCTCACGCTGCAAAATCTGTGATCGTTTAATGTAGAGCATTCTTTTCTTCTTTATAATGCTAGAAGAATGAAATTGTTTTGCTGCTCATATTCACACAGAGTTCTCACAAACTGATTTCTGGATTATTTCTCCTGATCTCATGAATAATATTGTATTTTTTAAAAGCCGATCTCCATAATAATGTTTCCATTTTTTTTATAGTCATCTTTTATTATTTTTTATTTCATGAAGATCTTTTTTTAGGATTATTTTAAAATTACTTTATAGTGATCTCCATATTGTTTGTTTATTTTTTTGTTTGTCAAGTTACCACAATAACATTATTATTTTTTGTTTTTTTTAACCTCAAGGAGGTTGGTGTCCTTTGTTAATTAGACATTGTCTTTTAGAAATGCATTTGAATAAAAACACATAGGCAAGTATTTTCAGAAAATAAAATATCTATTTATTCTGGGTAACAAAATAAAGATGAATGCAACGCTGGAGAAACTTTTGGAATTTGTGAAGCCTTTTGGCCCCCAGGGCACACATCAAGTCTGTGGAAAAGAAAATTGGGATCTTGAGGAGTCCATATAATAGGGAGCACAATCTAGTCCAGGAATCCCAGAGATCAGGACCAGCAGCAGATGACATATCTGTCCCCAGGCTGTGGTACTACACCAGACTGCGTCTTCTGTCAGACCAGACTGAACCCAAGCCATCACTTTCTTCTCTTCGCTGCAGCCTTCCCTCCACGCTGCCCTGCAGCCTTCCTTGGAGGCTGTGGCTCTGGTGGTGGACTTGTGGCAGAAGGAGGAGGAGGAGGATGGGTGAGATCACATATGTGGCTGTTCTCAGTTATCTGGCCCCTCACCTTCTTCTGAAGGGCCTCAGCAAAAATTCCCTCACAGAGGAGGCGTTGGCCCTTCTCCAATTATAGCAACCTGGTAGCTAGATAGCAGCTATAGCCTGAGGACATCCGTTGCTTCCCTAATGAGGCCCAGTGCTGCCTCCTCTGTCACCGTCCCCTTCCTGGGCCTTTTTGTTGGAAGGCGGAGGGGAGGCACCTGGGATTGGGTGAGGCTCCTACTAGGCCAAGCCACCTCCTGGCTGTCACTGGGCACGGCCACCTCCTGGCTGTCACTGGGCACAGCCTCCTCCTGCCTGCGACTTTCCAGACCCCACTCCTGGCTGAGCTCATCCTGTGTATAAAAAAGGGACATAGTTTTAGTTTTTGGTTCATCAATCACACAATTTTCAGCTCATGACTTGCAAATTCAATGTTAATACATATAAAAGACTATCATTCTGACCCCAGCATTTTTCAAGCTGGTCACAAACATTTTTGGCCACTACTGTCAATTGATATGTATACATCATTTTTTGGATAAAATCCTTAATAGGTAATCAATTATAACATCCAGTTAACGTCATTAATATTAGGACAATAAATATGTAGAAAAATAATATACCAGGCTCCAGCTGGGTGCATGCGCTTCTTCCAGGATGGAAGGCCCAGGTTGTTCCTCGTCAGCCTCTGCTGGGATGGAGGGAAGGGTGAAGGGAAGGTTGGAGGGAAGGGTCGAAAGAGATTCCCTGGCTTCAGTCTGGTTGTCCAGAAACCGCAGTTTGTGGAAGTACCACAGCTTGGGTACATATACGTCATCTGCTGATGCTCCTGATCTCAGGATAGCCAGGATCTTATTATGCTCCTTCTTATACATGTTCCTCAAGATCCCAATTTTACTTTCCAAAAACTTCATGGTTGCATCTGGGATTCAAGTCTTCACAAATCCCAGAAGTTTCTCCAGTGTTGCCTTCTTTACTTGTTTATTGTAATTTAAACTGTGTTTGACCTCCCACAGATTCCTTATCTCCCTGCACTTGTCAATAAAACTGGACATAAATTCTGGTTCCTTTAACTAATTCATTTTTTCTGTAAGACAATACACAAGACAAAAACACTAATGTCAGCTTAAACTCTCATAATCTTATCCCAATATAGGCCTCAATCTTTAAGCAGTATAGGCCATTGATGTTCCAAAATGTAAAAATTTTACCTTCGTTAAAGCACAGTCATCCTCCTTCCTCAGCACACGGAACATACGTACGACACACGCGTGTACTTTATACACACTGCGCATGCGTCGCCCACGTCACCGTGTCACCCGCCCCTGACGTTCTTTCTAGTGTATCCCCCGCCCCTTCTCTTTGGCGCGCAGTAGGAGCGACATGGCGGAGATAGAGCAGGTGTCTGTTATTAGTAATTCCATTAACGAGGAGAAAAGCCTGGAGCCAGAAACGTCTTGATCCCGGAGGAGATTTAAGGCCTCAAATATGTCCTTTGTGGAGATGGTGGACATCTTGAGGACGACCGACTATGATGGGAAGCATGGACCGTACCTAAACCCAAATGTGAGAAAGGCCAAGATCATGATGACAGTTGTGAAGAGTCTTCAGAAGAATTTTGGGGTACAAAGATCAAAGGAGCAATTAAGGAAACGCTGGTCAGACCTGAAACTGAGGGAGCAGGATCAGTATAGAAGGATTGAGAAAGTGCTTTAAAAAAGTAAGTACTTGTCGTGTGTTCCTATCATTATTATTACTTAATTTTAAATTGGCAAGTTTCAGGTTATTGGGTGCAGTAATCGTTTGTAGTAAACATTGTTCGCTTATTAAATACGATGTTTTGGTCAGATACAGGTTAAATACATTTGGTCATGCCTAAAATATTCTGTGTGCTAAAATGTACCTTTTTGTTTCTTTCTCATGGGGGAACAAAGACACCTATGAGAAAGAACCCCCCACCTGACAAAGAAGGGGAACTCCCAAAAACGCCACACTCTGAGGATCTGGAGGAAGGAGAGGTGGAGCAGGTTGGCGAACTTGTCACCACAACAGGTGAGTGTCTGACACCCCAGCTTCAGGTAATATATGTATGCCTGCATATTTATAATACATGTTTTTTCAAAATTTTAAGGTGATTTGCTGGTTGTGGAACAGCAAGCTGAACATTTCACAAGTGACAGTGCCCAAAGGCTCTTCCACGACATCATGGCATGGAATCGTGAAATTGACATCATAAGAAATAAACAAAATTTTATGGAGCAACAAATGAAGAACATGATTGATGTGTTGGGGAGAATTTAAAAATTCTTAAAAATGATACAATTTTTTTAGAATTGTTTTTGCTAAAATATTTTTAGAAAATTCTTAAAAGCCAAATTTTGAAGATGTACACGGTGTGTCAACATGTGCTATCTGCCATCAGGGGAGATCAATGTATGTGTTTTGTGGGTGCAACCCCTTCCTCACAAATGAAGTAGGTGAGAGGAAGGGGTTGCACCCCCAAAACACGTCCATTGATCCCCCATGATGGAAGATAGCACATGTTGACATTAGGCATGGGATCAAGAGGGAAATACCCATTTTGTGTGCAGCTTCAAAATTTGGCTTATACAGGGGTGACATCACGCCATCTGATGAAGGCAATATTAAGACACTTTGGTCACTAGAATGTCTGATATTGTCTTCTGTTTTTCTATGTTGAACTTTGTAAGTTCCAGAGTTTTGTATGTTATGTTATTAAACATGCCTATTTGGAACCATAAAAATAAAAAATAAATGTTGTCAACCAAAATTTTTTACCGCACATGTGTGAATGTGCACACAGTAAAAACTTTAAAAATCAACAATGTGTGGCTTCTTCTTTCAATTGTCCATACCAGTTTTTTAAGTAATTTTGTGTTTACAGTGACAATAGGGCTTATTTACTAAAGGAAAATCCACTTGGCACTACAAGTGCACTAAGAGAACCTAGGATACAGCCAAAAACAAACACAAGCAATAAAGAAAATTAGAGAATTTACCAGATTTTGTTTTTATTATCAAAAGTTTTACACATTGTCTGGCATAGCAATGGTCCCCTACCCGTAAAATAATTCACATATTTCTCCCGAACTTCACGGGCACTTTGGGGGGCCAAGCCAGTACAGCCAGTATCCAGGCCCGTCAGAGGATTCTCAGTAATAAGTCTGGCCTCAGGCCCAACTGAGGCGATATAATTTGTAGAATTAGTAGGCTTATAAATTAATTTAGGCTTATAAATTAATTTAAGGACACACATACCATTTGGACACATTTTAAGGGGGGGGGGCTTATAAATTAATTTAAGAACACACATACCATTTGGACACATTTTAAGGGGGTGTTTAGGGTAAGCACTACAATGGAGCTGACAAAATACATTGTTAAGTGACTAGACTAGGTGTGTATGGGTCCAGGATAGCATGCTGTGGAGGTTAGTGAAGGCAAATATGCATGAAGGACAAAAAAGGAGCATTAAAAGATTACAGCATGCATGAGGACAAAGGGGACATTCACAGCATATTACAATCATGGTAATTAGGGATTGATGAAAGAAATACAATACATTGGCAAACATGAAATACATAGAATGTGATGTTAAAGG
The DNA here is from genome assembly GCA_037952835.1 of Lithobates septentrionalis. Taxonomy (NCBI): domain Eukaryota; kingdom Metazoa; phylum Chordata; class Amphibia; order Anura; family Ranidae; genus Lithobates; species Lithobates septentrionalis. Next base: position 897,843 of record JBBDGP010000999.1, on the reverse strand, counting down.
ATAAATCTTACCTTAATATTGTCCTTCTGCAGGACCTGAATGATGGCAGAACAGGTCTCTGGAATAATGATCTCCAGAGCCTGGGGGGAGATGCCTGTCGAGAACTTGAGGTCCTGCAGGCTTCTCCCAGTCGTCAAGTACCGCAACGTGACAACTAGCCTCTGCTCCGGAGTGATGGCTTGCCTCATGCAGGTATCCTGCCTGCTGATATAAGGGGTCAGCAAAGCGAACAGACGGTGAAAAATGGGATCCGTCATCCTGAGAAAGTTCCTGAAATCATCAGGATTATTCTCCTGGATCTCACGAAGCAGAGGCATATGAGAGAATTGGTCACGCTGGAGTTACCAATTCTTGGTCCATGAACTCCTCCCCACCCTGTTCATGGACTGGACTTGGGTCAAAGAATGAACCTCAACACCAAGCCCCAGCATAGCACGAACTCTACAATGACTACGTACCCACAACATGGCTTCAAAATGGTTGGCTGGTCAGAACGAACTTAACAGAACGCACTGGAGAACTGCAAGGCCTGTGAAGAGCGAGCTGAAAATCAGCAACGAGCGGACTACACACACTGAAAAGCAGATACAAACCCCACAAGCACAAACTGAACAGCAGTTAAACGATCTGAAAAAACACGAGTCTGAAAAGCGCAAATCGTCTCTCACCAAACTTCTATTAACACGAGATAAAAGCGAAATTAGCAGAAGGAGCCCAAAGGGTGGTGCAATGGCTATTGAACTTCCGTTTTATAGTCCCGTCGTACGTGGTGTACGTCACCGCATTCTTGACGGTCGGACTTTGGTGTGATCGTGTGTACACAAGACAGTTTCAGCGGAATTCCATCAGAACTGCGTCGGAAAAACCTTCAGAGTATATTCCGACGGCAAAACCGGTCATGTGTACACGGCATTAGAATGGAAGTGCAGGCAACAGGGGCAAAGACAATGGAGCTGGAGCGCTCCATAGATGTCCTGACGGACTCTGTACATTCTCAGGAACAATGTATAAATACCCACGAGTCTCATATACATACATTGTCTTAATTATTGGAAGATCAGGATAATCGCAATAGAAGAAACAACATTTGGATTAGTGGTTGCCGGAGGTAACAGGTACAGGGACAGAGGACCTTAAATTAATAGTTAAAAAATCTTCACTTCCCTGTTGGAAAAACCGGAGGCATCCAAAATTGGAACTTGACAGAGTCCATCGGACGTCGGAATACAGATCCAACCAAACCAGGAGACATTTTTTGTCGTGTGCATTTCTATAGAGAGAAGGAGAAGATTATGACATTATTGTGCCGGGTTACACTGGAGAAAAGAAAAATCCTAAGGCCATTGCTTATAAAGTTACAAGACCATAATCTTCCATATCGCTAGAACTTCCCATTCCAACTGCAAATTAAAAAAGATGGTAGGTGGTTTAATATACATGATCCATCTGATATTCCTGCTATACAAAATGCTTTAGGTTTGCCAGATCTTCCAAGTATAATATGGCCCCAGACCTATACACCATTTAGGAGAGTTGAACGTGAGGGGAATGATTTCATAGTTCTACCTGAGAGCTCTGAGATTCGTCTGCCAGCTGCAATAGCAATGTGCTAGGAGGAGAGAGGGAGGAAAGAAGGTGAAATAAGAAAGAAATTATGTAAGAATATCCCTCTTTCCTTTATTTTTTTTTTCCTTTTTTCTCTTTTTTTTAACATTTGTAGTGCAATACCCTTTGTAGCATGTTGTAGGTTTGAATAGTAATGAACTAAATGTTTAATGCTAAATGAGGTTCTAACATAGTGTGTTATGGGTATGCATTATAGTGATATAGAGATGGATCGGTATAGAGGTATGATTTATCTCTTTCTGCAATTTACAATGTGCTACAATGTGCTATTTACAGAGTGTAAAATGCAGACATGTGCGACATACAGGGTGAAGAATGCGGATGTGTGTGGTTTGCGGTGTGCACAGTGGCGTCACTAGGGTTGGTGTCACCCGGTGCTGAAAAAATTGATGTCGCCCCCTCCCCCCGCCCTCCACCAAATATAGTCCACCCTCAGTACAGACCCCCCTCCGCTAACTACAGATCCCTCAGTATAGATCCCCCTCCCTCAGTATAGATTACCCTCACTAAGAACAGACCTCCACCCTCAGTACAGACCCCCCCATCAGTACAGACACCCCCCCATCAGTATAGACCTCCAACCTCAGTGCTGACCCCCCCATCAGGGTAGAATCCACCCTCTTAGTGCAGACCCCCCCATCAGTATAGAATCCCCCCTTAGTGCAGACCCCCCATCAGTATAGAATCACCCCCTTAGTGCAGACCCCCTATCAGTATATAATCTCCCCTTAATGCAGACCCCCCATCAGTATAGAATCACCCCTTAGTGCAGACCCCCATCAATATAGACACCCCCTCTTAGTGCAGACCCCCCATCAGTAAAGAATCCCCCTTAGTGCAGACCCCCATCAGTATAGAATTCCCCTTAGTGCAGACCCCATCAGTATAGAATCCCCCCTAGTGCAGACCCCCCATCAGTATAGAATCCCCACTAGTGCAGACCCCCCATCAGTATAGAATCCCCCCTATTGCAACCCCCCCCATCAGTATAGAATCTCCCCTAGTGCAGACCCCCCATTGGTATAGAATCCCCCCTAGTGCAGACCCCCCCTTAGTATAGAATCCCCTTAGTGCAGACCCCCATCAGTATAAGCACCCCTCTCCCCTCCCATAGCGCCCCCCCTCACATGTCCATTTACTAATCTACTTAGAGTGTACAGTACAGTACCTCAGTACAGCGTGGCCGCGGACGTATACACACAGAGGTGTGTGTCACTCGCACTCCTCCTCCTCACTGGATGTAAACAGAGGAGGAGGCAGCTTCAGTCCGCTCCACGGGGGACACAGAGTGAGCGAGAGGCACAGGGCAGCGGGTAGCGGGCGGTGTCAGTGGCTGCGGTTCTGCTATAAACGGGTGTCACCCCTCTGGCATGTGTCATCCGGGTGCGGCCCGCACCCCCCGCCCCCACTTTGCAACGCCACTGGGGGTGCAGAATGCAGACATGTGCGATTTGCAGTGTGCAGAATGCAGACATGTGCTATTTACAGTGTGCAGAATGTGGACCGGTTCGTGTTGTCGCAATGTCAGACAACACATTTTGTCGTATGTGGTTTGTACTGATCACACTGGTCACATTGTATTTGAATCATGTTGTTGTGCGGAAAACAGGTGAAGACAATGCGTCAAGAGGTGGACCACATAGTTTGCGGGGCATGGCTTACTCCACATTTGGATCAAAGTCATGGAATTATCCATGACCTTACAGGAACCAGTTATATGGGTGTTTTCACCTATGTTATCGGATTCCTCATAGAGACTAAGGATGAGCCAAACATCCCCCCGGTTCGGTTCGCACCAGAACTTGCGAACAGACCAAAACTTTGCACGAACGTTAGAAACCCATTGAAGTCTATGTGACTCAAACGTTCTAAATCAAAAGCTAATTTTAAAGGCTAATTTGCATGGTATTGTCCTGAAAAGTGTTTGGGGACCCGGGTACTGCCCCAGGGGACATGTATCAATGCAAAAAAAAGTTTTAAAAACGGCCGTTTTTTTTGGGAGCAGTGATTTTAATAATGCTTAAAGTCAAACAATAAAAGTGTAATATTCCTTTACATTTCGTACCTGGGGGGAGTCTATAGTATGCCTGTAAAGGGGCGCATGTTTCCCGTGTTTAGAACAGTCTGACAGCAAAATTAAATTTCAAAGGAAAAAAGTCATTTAAACTACTCGCGGCTATACTGAATTGCCGGCCCGACAATACACATAAAAATTCATTGATAAAAACGGCATGGGAATTCCCCACAGGGGAACCCCGAACCAAAATTTAAAAAAAAAAAATGACGTGGGGGTCCCCCTAAATTCCATACCAGGCCCTTCAGGTCTGGTATGGGTATTAAGGGGAACCCCAGCCAAATAAAATAAAAAAATTGGCGTGGGGTCCCCCTCAAAATCTATACCAGATCCTTCAGGTCTGGTATGGATTTTAAGGGGAACCCCGTGCCAAAATTAAAAAAAATAAATGGCGTGGGGTACCCCCAAAAATCCATACCAGACCCTTATCCGAGCACGCAACCTGGCAGGCTGCAGGAAAAGAGGGGGGGACGAGAGAGCGCCCCCCCTCCTGAACCGTACCAGGCCACATGCCCTCAACATTGGGTGGGTGCTTTGGGGGAAGCCCCCCAAAACACCTTGTCCCCATGTTGATGAGGACAAGGGCCTCATCCCCACAACCCTGGCCCGGTGGTTGTGGGGGTCTGCGGGCAGGGGGCTTATCGGAATCTGGAAGCCCCCTTTAACAAGAGGACCCCCAGATCTCGGCTCTCCCCCCTGTGTGAAATGGTAAGGGGGTACAAAAGTACCCCGACCATTTCACCAAAAAAATGTCAAAAATGTTAAAAATGACAAGAGACAGTTTTTGACAATTCCTATATTTAAATGCTTCTTCTTTCTTCTATTTTCTATCTTCTTTCTTCTATCTTCCTTTGGTTTCTTCCTCCATCTTCTTCTTCTTCTGGTTCTTGTTCTTCTGGTTCTTCTTGTTCTTCTGGTTCTTCATCCAGTCTTTTCGTCCGGCATCTTCCTCAGCGGCACCATCTTCACTTCATCTTCTTTCCTCGGGCCGCTCCGCATCCACGATTGGATGGGAGGCTCCCGCTGTGTGACGTTTCTCCTCTTCTGACAGTTCATAAATAAAGGAGGGCGGGTGACCCCGCCCCCCTCTGACGCAGGGCGGGTGACCCTGCCCCCTCTGACATTACAGGGCATGCCACAGGGAAGTCCCCGTGCGTCAGAGGGGGGCGGGGTCACCGCCCTGCGTCAGAGGGGGGCGGGGTCACCCGCCCTCCGTTATTTAAGAACTGTCAGAAGAGGAGAAGCGTCACACAGCGGGAGCCTCCCATCCAATCGTGGATGCGGAGCGGCCCGAGGAAAGAAGAGGAAGTGAAGACAGCGCCGCTGAGGAAGATGCCGGATGAGAAGACCGGATGAAGAACCAGAAGAACAAGAAGAACCAAAAGAACAAGAACCAGAAGAAGAAGAAGATGGAGGAAGAAACCGAAGGAAGATAGAAGATAGAAGAAAAAAGATAGATGAAAGAAGATAGAAAATAGAAGAAAGAAGCATTTAAATAAAGGAATTGTCAAAAACTGTCTCTTGTAATTTTTGACATTTTTTTGTGAAATGGTAGGGGTACTTTTGTACCCCCTTACCATTTCTAACAGGGGGGAGGGCCGGGATCTGGGGGTCCCCTTGTTAAAGGGGGCTTCCAGATTCCGATAAGCCCCCTGCCCGCAGACCCCCACAACCACCGGGCAAGGGTTGTGGGGATGAGGCCCTTGTCCTGGTATGGCCTGGTATGGTTCAGGAGGGGGGGCGCTCTCTCATCCCCCCTCTTTTCCTGCGGCCTGCCAGGTTGCATGCTTGGATAAGGATCTGGTATGGATTTTTGGGGGTACCCTATGCCATTTTTTTAAAAAAATTTGGGTGCGGGGTTCCCCTTAAAATCCATACCTGACCTGAAGGGCCTGGTATGGAATTTAGGGGGACCCCCACGTCATTTTTTTTTTTTAATTTTGGTTTGGGGTTCCCCTGTGGGGAATTCCCATGCCGTTTTTATCAATGAACTTTTATGTGTATTGTCGGGCCGGCAATTCAGTATAGCCGCGAGTAGTTTTAAATGACTATTCTCCTTTGAAATGTCATTTTTCTGTCAGACTGTTCTAAACACGGGATACATGCGCCCCTTTACATGCATACTATAGACACCCCCCAGGTACGAAATTTAAAGGAATATTACACTTTTATTGTTTGACTTAAGCATTATTAAAATCACTGCTCCTGAAAAAACTGCCGTTTTTAAAACTTTTTTTTGCATTGATACATGTCCCCTGGGGCAGGACCCGGGCCCCCAAACACTTTTTATTACAATACCATGCATATAAACCTTTAAAATTAGCACTTTTGATTTCTCTCATAGACTTTTAAAGGGTGTTCCACGGCATTGGAATTTGCCGCGAACACCCCAAATTGTTCGCTGTTCGGTGAACTGGCGAACAGCCGATGTTCGAGTCGAACATGAGTTCGACTCGAACTCGAAGCTCATCCCTCTTAGAGACGATGGTCCACTTTGTGATATGCAAACTGGTCAGTTTGTTTTATTAATCTCAATGGTCCCCTCAAAGGTCCAGGAGGCACAAAGAAGGCTGCTGAGTTATGTGGGGGATATCTTGTTTGACTATATAGGTTTATGCAACACAATAATGAGACCAGAGCTCCTAATGAGAAATATGGGCTATGTATGTGTGTGTATGCGTATGTGTATATATTCAGGTGTATAAATGTGTAAGGGTATGAGAGTCTGTATGTGTGAGTATGTACGTACAGTATGTGGGTATGAATGTATGTGTATATGAGTATGTATGTATATGCATATATGTATACATATATGTATTTGAGGGAAGGAAAGGAAAAGGGAGAAGGAAGAAGGGAAGAAAAGAGAAGGAAAGTAGGGAAAAGAGAGAATTTTATTTGTTTTTTTTTGTTTTTTTTTATTACCGATGGTTCATCAATATGACCCACATCTTGGACCACCTCAGTAAAATTCTGGGCTCCAGTGTAGATAGCAATAATTTATGTGGAGAATAGGGAATAGGGATGAGCTTCGTGTTCGAGTCGAACCCATGTTCGACTCGAACATCGTCTGATCGCCCGTTCGCCGAATTGCGAACGATATGGGCCGTTCGCGCCAAATTCATGTGGCACGTCACGGCCCATAATTCACTGCGGCATCGCAGTGCATTGCTGGCTGATGATTGGCCAAGCATGCACTATGACCTGCATGCTTGGCCAATCACAGCGCCATCTGAACAGAGAGCCGTAATTGGCCAAACCAAGGAGGCTTTGGCCAATTATGGCTCAGGGGATTTAGTACACGCCCCACACTATATAAGGCCACCTGCACGGCGGCCCTGTGTAGTGTGTGTTCCAGCGTTGAAAGAGATAGACAGAGAGACAGTGTCATTTGATTTGAGTTAGATAGATTAGGCAGAACAGTCAGTCAGTTAGCTGCACTTACAGTGTATTGTGTATATATATATATATGCATCCCAGGTGTTGCATATATATATATACACTGTATTCAGTTTAGCTAGATCCGTTCCTGTTATCTTCCTACTGACAGGCAGGCTTGTCTTGTTACAGTATTTACAGCTACCTGAAGAAAATTGCTGGTGTTCTTTTGATCCTATTAGTACCACAGTCAGGCAGCTAGACTATTTACAGTTAGTGCAGTGTGTCCTGCTCACAGTGTTCAGCTAGATCCGTTCCTGTTATCTTCTTACTGACAGGCAGGCTTGTCTTGTTACAGTATATACAGCTACCTGAAGAAAATTGCTAGTGTTCTTTTGATCCTATTAGTACCACAGTCAGGCAGCTAGACTATTTACAGTTAGTGCAGTGCGTCCTGCTCACAGTGTTCAGCTAAAACTACAAGTTAGTGGGGTGCGTCCTGCTCACAGTGTTCAGCTAAACCTACAAGTTAGTTGGGTGCGTCCTGCTCACAGTGTTCAGCTAAACCTACAAGTTAGTGCGGTGCGTCCTGCTCACAGTGTTCAGCTAAAACTACAAGTTAGTGGGGTGCGTCTTGCTCATAGTGTTCAGCTAAACCTACAAGTTAGTGTGGTGCGTCCACCTCACAGTGTTCAGCTAAACCTACAAGTTAGTGCGGTGCATCCTGCTCACAGTATTCAGCTAAAACTACAAGTTAGTGCGGTGCGCCCACCTCACAGTGTTCAGCTAAACCTACAAGTTAGTGGGGTGCGTCCTGCTCACAGTGTTCAGCTAAAACTACAAGTTAGTGCGGTGCGTCCACCTCACAGTGTTCAGCTAAACCTACAAGTTAGTGTGGTGCGTCCTGCTCACAGTGTTCAGCTAAAACTACAAGTTAGTGCTGTGCGTCCTGCTCACAGTGTTCAGCTAAACCTACAAGTTAGTGTAGTGAGACCTCTGCACAGTGTTCATCTAAAGCTACAAGTTAGTGCAGTGTGTCCTGCTCACAGTGTTCAGCTAGATCCGTTCCTGTTATCTTCTTACTGACAGGCAGGCTTGTCTTGTTACAGTATTTACAGCTACCTGAAGAAATGTAAAAAAGGAGAGGAAGGGTGGGAAAGGGATGGGGGGAGGGGATGGGGAACAGGGAGAACAGGGAAAGGGGGGGGGAAGGGAAAGTCTGGGTACCGACCCTCCTCAAGGGGTGGGATTTTAAGGGAAAATTGGCTGAGTTGTGTAGGTGAACATAATAAGCAATCAGCTAAAATAACTATATTTATTGAAAAACAATATAAAAAAGTATGTACAATACATGAGTAGACATATAATTAGTTATCCAGTAGTGACATCAACGATTAATGCGTGACTAGAGCCAACATGTTTCGCAAATGGGAATTCGCTTCATCAGGGCTAGACACGATGCAATTAATGCATTTACACTGTGTGAACAAAAAATCGTCTTAGATCATAAAGTAACTTAACATCTCTTAACAAATACCAAAAATGACATACAATCGCTCACCTACTATAATTTCAGGACTAAGTTAAAATCACCATTCAATAGACAGCAGCTGCGCAGCCGGCCGGTATGAAATGTCACTGGGTGCCAGATCCCAGAAAACAGTGCCTGTAGGAGAATTGGGCCATGCATTCAGGGGGTTAAACGCAGGAACCGCTGCTGAAAATTCAAAATAGTATATCTATCAGAAAGCACCAAGGGTGATTGGTAAGTCAAGCTATACTACCAATGGTTAATAATTACCAATTGGTTATACAAAGAATCAATCAAAAATATCAAAAATATATATGGTGCCTTATATTGTATATGAAATAATATCGCTAATGCAGGGGCCCAGCGCAACGTTACCTTTGGACTTAAGTATACGTATAAATATACAGATCCCCACAGGGCAAGGCCAACAATACATGACAGCTAGCTAAAAAGTCAGGAGCAAACAAAATAAATGTATCCCCCAGTGTACAACCGGATAACCGGTGCAATAATAAAAGAATGTAATATCTAAGACGAATAAACTCACCATTAGAAGTAAGAAGGCGAGGGGGGGAAGCCAAAACTAGTGCCCGCAAGAATGTTTGAATAATGGAATATACGGGCGTCCGCCCGTTCAGGATGGATGGCCGCAAGATGTGTCTAACAGACGACATTAGCGCCTCCATCTTTAAATGCTATGGACCTACCGGAAGCAATAAGGTCAAGATGACCTCCGGCATTGCTTCCGGTCCGGGTGTCCCTGCCATGGTGCGCGCGCACCCGCAGAGAGGACGCGAGTGCGTTCCACCTAAAATGGTGCGCGCGCATTGCCCACAGCGCGCAAATGGCATCATGGGCAGCTGGGGGTGGAATAGGGGAAGGCTCCACCCCCTGGGCAGGGACATCCGAATCCTCCCACACAAATGCCAACATACCCGGCCAATTGCGGAGGTGCCAAGGAATGGTGCGGAATAACAAGAGAAAAACAACAAATAATGAAAAATAAAAAATAAAAAATATATATAAATATATACATGTCGGTCAATAGGACCGAATATCTTACAGTGGTCATGTAAATGTACTTTAACAATGACAGAACAGCAGAAAAACAGAAAAATAGGAGGATTTATTGTTAACTGCATGGAAAAAAGATTATTGTTAAAGAGATATCACCCATACAGGTTTTGGTCAGTTTATTGTGCAGTTATGTCATATAAGGGAGATAGTGATGGGTAGTGGACCTGACTGATAAGGAGTCATTTAGAAAATCTTGATTACGATAGTAAAGTAAACCTAAAGTAATTATTTCTGAGCTCCAAGAGTGGATAGTTATATATTCCATAGATATATATAGTGTTATATATCTAGGGGGCAAGTACGGGTAAGTACCAGCTTTATTGTACCAACAAATAACAAACAATGGAGCAGAAATGAATGTCACATTCATAGTTCCAGTTGGAGTTTAGTCAGGTGAAAATTATTAACACAAAATCTCACACATAAAAAATATATGAACATGCTCAGTCTTGGTATGGGTATATGAAATTATAAGAAGGGGTTGAATGTGAGTGCCGTGTTGAGGCCCGGTGGACTGGTTGCCCGTTGATTATATATCCACCTGGCCTCACGCTGCAGAATCGTTTTATCCACATTCCCACCCCTCTCTGACTCAGGTATGACCTCTAGGGCGAAGAACGACACAAAATTAGGGTCGTAGCTATGTCGGAGGCCCACATGTTTGCAGATGGGTGTATACAGTAGCCCTGCATCCAAATAGTACAAATGGTCCTGTATTCTTTTAGCGAATGGGCGCTTGGTTTTCCCTATATAGAAGGCACCACAGCGGCACATGGCTAGGTATACAATGCCCGCTGTGGTGCAATCAGCGTATCCTTTAGGTTTGTGAAGGCCTCCTCTCGGGAGGGGACAACTCCGGCCCTCCCTAATCCATGGGCAAAATTGACATTGTCCACACCTAAAAGTGCCACTACCACCCTCTGCTCCTGCCGGTGGTCTTGAGGATTGTAGATGGCTATGGACGATCGCATCTCTAATGGAACGTGGTCTCCTATAAGTAATTTGTGGCACGCTAGCCACGTATTTCGAGATGACCGGGTCCTCAGATAGGAAATGCCAGTTGTTGCCAATGAGGCTCCGTATCTCCTGTTGTTGTGATGTAAAAGTAGTAATTAATTTAGTGGTGGGGTGTGAATCTTTCACCTTCTGTTTGAAAATGAGAGATTCACGTGAGTTGAGTTTGGCCCTTTGATAGGCTCTTTTAAGAACTTTTTTGCTATACCCTCGTTTGAGTAGACGATCATATAGGGCCTGCGCCTCTCGCTCAAAGTCCTCGTCTCTAGTGCAGTTTCGTCGGGTTCGGAGGTACTGACTGTAGGGTATGCTATTGATTAAAGTGCGGGGGTGGGAGCTAGTAAAATGCAGAATAGTATTGCCCGCCGTCTCCTTTCTATATAGTGTAGTAAAAATAGAGCCATCATCTCTAAGGACCAGGCGTAGGTCCAGAAATGAAATAGTCGTTGTATCACATTGCATAGTAAACTTGAGATTGAACTTATTGTGTGAAAGGAGTTCCATAAAGCTTCTAAGTAGCTCCATTGTCCCTGTCCATATGAGGAGGACATCGTCGATGTACCTCCGCCACAAGAGAATATGGCAGAGGTACATCGCCGTCCCCTCATCCGAAAAAAGATGGCGTTCCCAACCCCCCAGGTACAGGTTGGCATACGATGGGGCACACGAAGTCCCCATCGCTACCCCCTGTACCTGGAGGTAGGTCACGCCATTAAAAAGAAAAATATTATTGGTAAGTATGTGTTCCAACAGCTCCAACACAAATTGGCACATATCCCAGCTGTCCGTGTCTCGTTCCTTGAGAAATTCGGCAACCGTTGCAACCCCCAACTTATGTGGTATACTTGAATAGAGGGCTTCTATATCAATAGCTACCAGGATCGTACCTGAGGGTACCGTGAGGCCCTCAAGGATCTTTAGTAGTTCCAACGTGTCCTTGAGGTAGGATGGTAGACTTGTGACGTGTGGGCGCATATAGTCATCCACAAACTGGCTCGCAGTCTCTGTGTGGCTTCCTATTCCCGAGATGATTGGACGTCCAGGGGGCTTAGATAGGTTCTTGTGGACCTTGGGCAATGAATAAAAGGTCGGTGTTATCGGCCATTTAACCTCGAGGAACTCACGTGTATCTCCATCAATCAGGCCTTGGGAAAATGCCCGATTAATGATAGACACATAGTAGGATCTAGCTTCATTCAGTTTCTGGGGTTCAATCTGCTGGTACCATTCATGGTTCTCAAGAATGTTTAAGCACATTGTAATATAATTTTCTTTATTCATCACCACCACGTTCCCTCCTTTATCCGACGGTTTAATCACTAGTTCATCTCTTCTCATTAAGTTTGCCAAAGCCAATTGTTGTGCTGACGACAGATTCCTAGACTTGGATTCTGCAAAATGTATAGTTTCTATTTGTTTTATGGTCTGTTTCAGGAAGGCCCATACGGCTGGGCATGTCTGGAGGTTTGGGAATTTTTGAGATTTGTTTTTATATTTTGATGGTCTTATAGGTATTTTAGGGCCTATTTCCTCATCCTCCGACGAGGAACTTTCCGAGTTCCCGTATCCCTCATTTTCATCCAGCAGTTGAATTAGTGTTTTCAGTGCTCTAAAGTCTTGTACCTTGAATCCCTTAAATGGGTCTTCCTCTTTGTTTAGCATTCTGCCTTTATCGGTATCAAATATATACTTATATGTAAGATTTCTAGCGAACATATGTAGATCTTTTACAAGAGTGAATTTGTCAATTTGTTGTGAAGGGCAGAAACTGAGTCCTAGCCCAGAGGCCATCACAACAGACAAGGAAAATTTCCTCGATCAAATAATAACCACAATTATAAAAATATGAAAACATCATATAAATCTGATTCAGATGCCTCAATATCATCATCTTCTGTCTCATCTTACAAACAACCACCTAAAACGACACGGGGCTCACATGGCAGGGGACGATTACCGAAACGAGGCAATAGCCACGAACATCAAAACAATGGAGGGTCACAGAAAAGACGGATGATGTCCCCCCGTAAACATCCCCCGAGCAACCAATATCAAGATCAAGCAGAGGGGGCCCCGGACGTATCGGGTCTAGGAACTAGTATACTACTACCCCTGCCGGATAATACGGGAGCAGACTCCCAACGGGAACTGGGAGCCGTACCCAAAACCTCCCAGGGCCGTAATATCAATTCGGGCTTAGTCCCTTTAGGGAACGCCCCCAACCCCCCGGCCACTCCAGTGGCCCAACGCAGCGGAAAGATGGACTCGTTTGTGATAAAACAGCCAACACTGGGACGGGACTAGATATTATTAATCTATCCTCATACCAACTCACATTAACTGAGAGGGACGTTCTTAGGCTAGGACTCAGTTTCTGCCCTTCACAACAAATTGACAAATTCACTCTTGTAAAAGATCTACATATGTTCGCTAGAAATCTTACATATAAGTATATATTTGATACCGATAAAGGCAGAATGCTAAACAAAGAGGAAGACCCATTTAAGGGATTCAAGGTACAAGACTTTAGAGCACTGAAAACACTAATTCAACTGCTGGATGAAAATGAGGGATACGGGAACTCGGAAAGTTCCTCGTCGGAGGATGAGGAAATAGGCCCTAAAATACCTATAAGACCATCAAAATATAAAAACAAATCTCAAAAATTCCCAAACCTCCAGACATGCCCAGCTGTATGGGCCTTCCTGAAACAGACCATAAAACAAATAGAAACTATACATTTTGCAGAATCCAAGTCTAGGAATCTGTCGTCAGCACAACAATTGGCTTTGGCAAACTTAATGAGAAGAGATGAACTAGTGATTAAACCGTCGGATAAAGGAGGGAACGTGGTGGTGATGAATAAAGAAAATTATATTACAATGTGCTTAAACATTCTTGAGAACCATGAATGGTACCAGCAGATTGAACCCCAGAAACTGAATGAAGCTAGATCCTACTATGTGCCTATCATTAATCGGGCATTTTCCCAAGGCCTGATTGATGGAGATACACGTGAGTTCCTCGAGGTTAAATGGCCGATAACACCGACCTTTTATTCATTGCCCAAGGTCCACAAGAACCTATCTAAGCCCCCTGGACGTCCAATCATCTCGGGAATAGGAAGCCACACAGAGACTGCGAGCCAGTTTGTGGATGACTATATGCGCCCACACGTCACAAGTCTACCATCCTACCTCAAGGACACGTTGGAACTACTAAAGATCCTTGAGGGCCTCACGGTACCCTCAGGTACGATCCTGGTAGCTATTGATATAGAAGCCCTCTATTCAAGTATACCACATAAGTTGGGGGTTGCAACGGTTGCCGAATTTCTCAAGGAACGAGACACGGACAGCTGGGATATGTGCCAATTTGTGTTGGAGCTGTTGGAACACATACTTACCAATAATATTTTTCTTTTTAATGGCGTGACCTACCTCCAGGTACAGGGGGTAGCGATGGGGACTTCGTGTGCCCCATCGTATGCCAACCTGTACCTGGGGGGTTGGGAACGCCATCTTTTTTCGGATGAGGGGACGGCGATGTACCTCTGCCATATTCTCTTGTGGCGGAGGTACATCGACGATGTCCTCCTCATATGGACAGGGACAATGGAGCTACTTAGAAGCTTTATGGAACTCCTTTCACACAATAAGTTCAATCTCAAGTTTACTATGCAATGTGATACAACGACTATTTCATTTCTGGACCTACGCCTGGTCCTTAGAGATGATGGCTCTATTTTTACTACACTATATAGAAAGGAGACGGCGGGCAATACTATTCTGCATTTTACTAGCTCCCACCCCCGCACTTTAATCAATAGCATACCCTACAGTCAGTACCTCCGAACCCGACGAAACTGCACTAGAGACGAGGACTTTGAGCGAGAGGCGCAGGCCCTATATGATCGTCTACTCAAACGAGGGTATAGCAAAAAAGTTCTTAAAAGAGCCTATCAAAGGGCCAAACTCAACTCACGTGAATCTCTCATTTTCAAACAGAAGGTGAAAGATTCACACCCCACCACTAAATTAATTACTACTTTTACATCACAACAACAGGAGATACGGAGCCTCATTGGCAACAACTGGCATTTCCTATCTGAGGACCCGGTCATCTCGAAATACGTGGCTAGCGTGCCACAAATTACTTATAGGAGACCACGTTCCATTAGAGATGCGATCGTCCATAGCCATCTACAATCCTCAAGACCACCGGCAGGAGCAGAGGGTGGTAGTGGCACTTTTAGGTGTGGACAATGTCAATTTTGCCCATGGATTAGGGAGGGCCGGAGTTGTCCCCTCCCGAGAGGAGGCCTTCACAAACCTAAAGGATACGCTGATTGCACCACAGCGGGCATTGTATACCTAGCCATGTGCCGCTGTGGTGCCTTCTATATAGGGAAAACCAAGCGCCCATTCGCTAAAAGAATACAGGACCATTTGTACTATTTGGATGCAGGGCTACTGTATACACCCATCTGCAAACATGTGGGCCTCCGACATAGCTACGACCCTAATTTTGTGTCGTTCTTCGCCCTAGAGGTCATACCTGAGTCAGAGAGGGGTGGGAATGTGGATAAAACGATTCTGCAGCGTGAGGCCAGGTGGATATATAATCAACGGGCAACCAGTCCACCGGGCCTCAACACGGCACTCACATTCAACCCCTTCTTATAATTTCATATACCCATACCAAGACTGAGCATGTTCATATATTTTTTATGTGTGAGATTTTGTGTTAATAATTTTCACCTGACTAAACTCCAACTGGAACTATGAATGTGACATTCATTTCTGCTCCATTGTTTGTTATTTGTTGGTACAATAAAGCTGGTACTTACCCGTACTTGCCCCCTAGATATATAACACTATATATATCTATGGAATATATAACTATCCACTCTTGGAGCTCAGAAATAATTACTTTAGGTTTACTTTACTATCGTAATCAAGATTTTCTAAATGACTCCTTATCAGTCAGGTCCACTACCCATCACTATCTCCCTTATATGACATAACTGCACAATAAACTGACCAAAACCTGTATGGGTGATATCTCTTTAACAATAATCTTTTTTCCATGCAGTTAACAATAAATCCTCCTATTTTTCTGTTTTTCTGCTGTTCTGTCATTGTTAAAGTACATTTACATGACCACTGTAAGATATTCGGTCCTATTGACCGACATGTATATATTTATATATATTTTTTATTTTTTATTTTTCATTATTTGTTGTTTTTCTCTTGTTATTCCGCACCATTCCTTGGCACCTCCGCAATTGGCCGGGTATGTTGGCATTTGTGTGGGAGGATTCGGATGTCCCTGCCCAGGGGGTGGAGCCTTCCCCTATTCCACCCCCAGCTGCCCATGACGCCATTTGCGCGCTGTGGGCAATGCGCGCGCACCATTTTAGGTGGAACGCACTCGCGTCCTCTCTGCGGGTGCGCGCGCACCATGGCAGGGACACCCGGACCGGAAGCAATGCCGGAGGTCATCTTGACCTTATTGCTTCCGGTAGGTCCATAGCATTTAAAGATGGAGGCGCTAATGTCGTCTGTTAGACACATCTTGCGGCCATCCATCCTGAACGGGCGGACGCCCGTATATTCCATTATTCAAACATTCTTGCGGGCACTAGTTTTGGCTTCCCCCCCTCGCCTTCTTACTTCTAATGGTGAGTTTATTCGTCTTAGATATTACATTCTTTTATTATTGCACCGGTTATCCGGTTGTACACTGGGGGATACATTTATTTTGTTTGCTCCTGACTTTTTAGCTAGCTGTCATGTATTGTTGGCCTTGCCCTGTGGGGATCTGTATATTTATACGTATACTTAAGTCCAAAGGTAACGTTGCGCTGGGCCCCTGCATTAGCGATATTATTTCATATACAATATAAGGCACCATATATATTTTTGATATTTTTGATTGATTCTTTGTATAACCAATTGGTAATTATTAACCATTGGTAGTATAGCTTGACTTACCAATCACCCTTGGTGCTTTCTGATAGATATACTATTTTGAATTTTCAGCAGCGGTTCCTGCGTTTAACCCCCTGAATGCATGGCCCAATTCTCCTACAGGCACTGTTTTCTGGGATCTGGCACCCAGTGACATTTCATACCGGCCGGCTGCGCAGCTGCTGTCTATTGAATGGTGATTTTAACTTAGTCCTGAAATTATAGTAGGTGAGCGATTGTATGTCATTTTTGGTATTTGTTAAGAGATGTTAAGTTACTTTATGATCTAAGACGATTTTTTGTTCACACAGTGTAAATGCATTAATTGCATCGTGTCTAGCCCTGATGAAGCGAATTCCCATTTGCGAAACATGTTGGCTCTAGTCACGCATTAATCGTTGATGTCACTACTGGATAACTAATTATATGTCTACTCATGTATTGTACATACTTTTTTATATTGTTTTTCAATAAATATAGTTATTTTAGCTGATTGCTTATTATGTTCACCTACACAACTCAGCCAATTTTCCCTTAAAATCCCACCCCTTGAGGAGGGTCGGTACCCAGACTTTCCCTTCCCCCCCCCCTTTCCCTGTTCTCCCTGTTCCCCATCCCCTCCCCCCATCCCTTTCCCACCCTTCCTCTCCTTTTTTACATTACTGTTTCTAGGGATGGAAAATCATTTGAGTTGTTTCTCATTTAGCCCAAATTATCCTGCCTCTATTGCACAGCTACCTGAAGAAAATTGCTGGTGTTCTTTTGATCCTATTAGTACCACAGTCAGGCAGCTAGACTATTTACAGTTAGTGGGTTGCGTCCTGCTCACAGTGTTCAGCTAAAACTACAAGTTAGTGGGTTGCGTCCTGCTCACAGTGTTCAGCTAAACCTACAAGTTAGTGGGGTGAGTCCTGCTCACAGTGTTCAGCTAGATCCGTTCCTGTTATCTTCTTACTGACAGGCAGGCTTGTCTTGTTACAGTATTTACAGCTACCTGAAGAAAATTACTGGTGTTCTTTTGATCCTATTAGTACCACAGTCAGGCAGCTAGACTATTTACAGTTAGTGCAATGTGTCCTGCTCACAGTGTTCAGCTAAAACTACAAGTTAGTGGGGTGCGTCTTGCTCATAGTGTTCAGCTAAACCTACAAGTTAGTGTGGTGCGTCCACCTCACAGTGTTCAGCTAAACCTACAAGTTAGTGCGGTGCGTCCTGCTCACAGTGTTCAGCTAAAACTACAAGTTAGTGTGGTGCGTCCACCTCACAGTGTTCAGCTAAACCTACAAGTTAGTGGGGTGCGTCCTGCTCACAGTGTTCAGCTAAAACTACAAGTTAGTGCGGTGCGTCCACCTCACAGTGTTCAGCTAAACCTACAAGTTAGTGTGGTGCGTCCTGCTCACAGTGTTCAGCTAAAACTACAAGTTAGTGCTGTGCGTCCTGCTCACAGTGTTCAGCTAAACCTACAAGTTAGTGTAGTGAGACCTCTGCACAGTGTTCAGCTAAAGCTACAAGTTAGTGCAGTGTGTCCTGCTCACAGTGTTCAGCTAGATCCGTTCCTGTTATCTTCTTACTGACAGGCAGGCTTGTCTTGTTACAGTATTTACAGCTACCTGAAGAAAATTGCTGGTGTTCTTTTGATCCTATTAGTACCACAGTCAGGCAGCTAGACTATTTACAGTTAGTGGGTTGCGTCCTGCTAACAGTGTTCACCTAAAACTACAAGTTAGTGGGTTGCGTCCTGCTCACAGTGTTCAGCTAAACCTACAAGTTAGTGGGGTGAGTCCTGCTCACAGTGTTCAGCTAGATCCGTTCCTGTTATCTTCTTACTGACAGGCAGGCTTGTCTTGTTACAGTATTTACAGCTACCTGAAGAAAATTACTGGTGTTCTTTTGATCCTATTAGTACCACAGTCAGGCAGCTAGACTATTTACAGTTAGTGCAATGTGTCCTGCTCACAGTGTTCAGCTAGATCCGTTCCTGTTATCTTCTTACTGACAGGCAGGCTTGTCTTGTTACAGTATATACAGCTACCTGAAGAAAATTGCTAGTGTTCTTTAGATCCTATTAGTACCACAGTCAGGCAGCTAGACTATTTACAGTTAGTGCAGTGCGTCCTGCTCACAGTGTTCAGCTAAAACTACAAGTTAGTGGGGTGCGTCCTGCTCACAGTGTTCAGCTAAACCTACAAGTTAGTGGGGTGCGTCCTGCTCACAGTGTTCAGCTAAACCTACAAGTTAGTGCGGTTCGTCCTGCTCACAGTGTTCAGCTAAAACTACAAGTTAGTGGGGTGCGTTCTGCTCACAGTGTTCAGCTAAAACTACAAGTTAGTAGGTTGCGTCCTGCTCACAGTGTTCAGCTAAACCTACAAGTTAGTGGGGTGCGTCCTGCTCACAGTGTTCAGCTAGATCCGTTCCTGTTATCTTCTTACTGACAGGCAGGCTTGTCTTGCTACAGTATTTACAGCCACCTGAAGAAAATTACTGGTGTTCTTTTGATCCTATTAGTACCACAGTCAGGCAGCTAGACTATTTACAGTTAGTGCAGTGCGTCCTGCTCACAGTGTTCAGCTAAAACTACAAGTTAGTGGGGTGCGTCCTGCTCACAGTGTTCAGCTAAACCTACAAGTTAGTGGGGTGCGTCCTGCTCACAGTGTTCAGCTAAAACTACAAGTTAGTGTGGTGTGTCCTGCTCACAGTGTTCAGCTAAACCTACAAGTTAGTGTGGTGCGTCCTGCTCACAGTGTTCAGCTAAAACTACAAGTTAGTGCTGTGCGTCCTGCTCACAGTGTTCAGCTAAACCTACAAGTTAGTGGGGTGCGTCCTGCTCACAGTGTTCAGCTAAAACTACAAGTTAGTGTGGTGCATCCACCTCGCAGTGTTCAGCTAAACCTACAAGTTATTTTTTTGCGAGCTCTGCACAGTGTTCAGCTAAAGCTACCTGTAGAAGGTTGGTGGTGTTCTCATACTACAGTCAGTCAGGCAGTTGACTTTGCTAGCTGCAGTATCAGTACATATATATATATATATATATATATATATATATATATCCCAGCTTAGTGCAGCTACAGGCCATTAGTATGTCTGGAAGGCCAGGAAGGAGAGGCAGACAGTCACAAGCCAATAAGAGAGGGCAAGCAGGCTCTGTGTCTAGTGCTGGTCGTGGAGACGGTGCATCCTCATCAGCACGTGGCCGTGGGACACGCTTGGCCTTTTTTTCGGCAGCTGGCCGTGTTGAGCCGCAACATGTGGAAGACTTGGTCGAGTGGATGACCAAGCCGTCCTCATCCTCCTCATCCTCTGTCACCCATGCCCAGGGTACTTTGTCTGGCAAAGCAGCGGCCTCTTCCCTCAGCTCAATGTCATCAGTGATTCCTTCCCTAGCCCCACCATGTTCTCCTGAGGAGTCCCTCGAACTGTTTGACCACAGTGTTGGGTACATGCTCCAGGAGGATGCCCAGCGTTTGGAAGGCTCTAATGATGATACTGTGCTCGATGAAGGCAGTAACATGAGCACGGACAGAGGGGGTGCCCAAGAAGGACAGCAATCTGGCAGTCATGCTCCCCCTGCTGCAGCATATTGCCAGGTTTGCTCCAGTGATGAGGAGGGAGGGGATGATGAGAACACTGGGTGCCTGATAGGAGAGAGGAAGAGGAGGAGGAGGCGGCACATCACCAAGAGGCAGGATGCCCTCCAGGGGCCAGCCTAAGGGCAGCACATTGACTACATCACACCCCAAAGCTCCACATGTGCAGGGCGCTGCAGGGCGCTGCAGTCTCTGCGCGTTATTCAAAAAGTTCTTTGGTGTGGGCCTTTTTTGAGACGAGTGCATCAGATCGCACCGCTGCTATTTGCAACATATGTCTCAAGCGTATCTCGCGTGGCCAAAACATCTCCCGCTTGGGTACCACATGCTTGACCAGACATATGTTGACCTGCCATGCAGTTCGTTGGCAAGCGTATCTAAAAGACCCACACCAAAGAACAAAGAGGACCTCTCCTTGCTCCTCATCAGCTGAGATCTCCAACCCCACTATACCTTCAGTCCTCTCTGAGACCTGCACTGAGAGGAATGAAGGTGTAGAATTAGGTGTGTCACAGCCAAGTACTTGTGGGCAATCTGCTTTTGGTACACCGACATCAGATTGTACCAGGCAAATTTCCCTGCCCCAGCTGCTGCACCGCCGAAAGAAGTTTGCTCCCAGCCATCCACATGCGCAGCGGTTGAATGATAGCTTGGCAAAATTGCTAGCACTTCAACTGCTTCCTTTTCAGTTGGTAGACTCTGCCCCCTTCCGTGAGTTTGTGGAATGTGCGGTTCCTCAGTGGCAGGTACCCAAACGGCACTTTTTCTCACGGAAGGCGATTCCGGCTCTCTACCGGCATGTGGAAGGCAATGTCCATGCCTCGCTGGACAGGGCGGTCAGCGGTAAGGTGCATATTACCGCTGACTCATGGTCCAGCAGGCATGGACAGGGACGTTACCTAAGTTTCACAGCGCATTGGGTGACTCTGCTGGCAGCTGGGAAGGATGCAGGACAAGGTGCAGTAGTGTTGGAGGTTGTTCCGCCACCACGCCTCCAAAATGCTAATGATTGTGACACACCTCTCTCTTCCACCCCCTCCTCTTCTTCTTCCTCCATGGCCTCTTCCTGTGCTTTGTCCTCGGAACCAGTGGTGCTCCGTAGCCGTTCAAGGGGCTACGCAAGTACGCAGGCCAAAAGATGCCATGCAGTGCTTGAGCTGGTGTGCTTGGGGGACAGGAGTCACACTGGGGCAGAGGTTCTGTCAGCTCTGCAGGGGCAGGTTCAGAGGTGGTTGACGCCACGCCAACTTAAGGCAGGAATGGTGGTTTGCGACAATGGCACCAACCTCCTCTCTGCCCTCCGACAGGGACAAATGACCCATGTGCCCTGTTTAGCTCACGTCCTTAACTTGGTGGTGCAGCGGTTCTTGGGCAGGTACCCGGGCTTACAGGATGTCCTGAGGCAGGCCAGGAAAGTCTGTGTGCATTTCCGCCAGTCATATAATGCCAGTGCTCAGCTGACAGACCTAAAAAAGGAGTTTAACCTGCCCAAGAACCGCCTAATCTGTGACAGGCCCACCAGGTGGAACTCAACGTTGGCCATGCTGCAGCGGCTGCACACGCAGCAGAGGGCCATCAATGAGTACCTGTGCGACTATGGCACCAGGACAGGGTCAGGGGAGCTTGTTTTTTTTCCCCACGCCAGTGGGCCATGATCAGGGATGCATGCACTGTCCTGTCCCCATTTGAGGAGGCCACAAGGATGGTGAGCAGTGACAGTGCATGTATCAGTGACACTGTCCCCCTTGTCCACCTGTTGGAGCACACACTGCGTGTAATAATGGACAGGGCACTTGAGGCAGAACAGAGGCAGGAAGAGGATGACTTCCTTAGCTCTCAAGGCCCCCTTTATCCAGACAGTGTTCCTGCGTGCCCGCCGATCACACAGGAAGAGGATGAGGAGAAGGAGGAGGAAGATTGTGTCAGTATGGATGTGGAGCCTGGCACTCAGCATCAGCAGCAGTCTTTAAGGGATCAGTCCCAAGAAACACATGGACTTGTACGTGGCTGGGAGGAGGTGGCTACGGACCATGTCGTCCTTAGTGACCCAGAGGACTCCGGACTGAATGCCTCAGCAAACCTATGCTGCATGGCCTCCCTGATCCTGCAAAGCCTGCGTAAGGATCCTCGTATTCATGGTATCAAGGAGAAGTACCAATACTGGCTGGCAACCCTCCTTGATCCACGTTACAAGGGTAAGGTTGCGGACCTTATCTTGCCATCGCAGAGGGAGCAGAGGATGAAACATCTTCGAGAGGCCTTGCAGAAAGGTCTGTGCAACGCGTTCCCAGAGACTGGGAGGTTACAAACTCCTGTTTCTGGACAACGTGTTGCTGAGGCTTTGGTCAGTCAAAGAAGGAGTGGTGGAGAAGGTGGCCGTCTGACCGATGCATTCAGACAATTTTTTGGTCCGCAGCCCCACGGTATGATCGGTTCTAGCAACCATCGCCAGCGTCTGTTTTACATGGTGCAGGAATACCTAGGGGCAAGATCTGACTTGGACACCTTTCCCACCGAAAATCCTCTGGGTTACTGGGTCTTGAGGATGGATCACTGGCCAGAGCTTGCACAGTATGCAATTGAGCTACTGGGCTGTCCTGCATCCAGCGTTCTTTCGGAACGCACATTCAGTGCTGCTGGAGGCTTTGTAACCGATCACAGGGTGCGTCTGTCCACCGATTGACTGACCTTCATAAAAATGAATCAGTCTTGGATCACCACCAGCTACCAAGCACCTGATGCTGCTGTAACCGAATATTTTTTTTTGAAATCTCAGATCCCTTCAAAGACTGCCTATACTGATGCTGAGTGACTATCCCTGAGAAATTATCCTCTTCCTCCTCATTTATGACGCTGATAGCTTGTAAGAACATTTTTGGTTCTGGGCGCCACCACCAGTGCCTAAGGCACAATTTTTCAGCCCCTGTTTAACAGGGGCATGTAATTACAATTTTTGATGCAATACTTTGCAGCAGGGCTCATTTCTGGGTTACAACTAGAGTATCTGTGAGGGGTTGCAGTGTTGTGGCACCAGCACCAGTGCCTAAGGCCCAATTTTCAGCCCTTGTTTAACAGGGGCGTGTAATTACAATTTTTGATGCAATACTTTGCAGCAGGGCTCATTTCTGCATTCCAACTAGAGTACCTGTGAGGGGTTGCAGTGTTGTGGCACCAGCACCAGTGCCTAAGGCCCAATTTTTCTGCCCCTGTTTAACAGGGGCGTGTAATTACAATTTTTGATGCAATACTTTGCAGCAGGGCTCGTTCCTGCGTTCCAACTAGAGTGTCTGTGAGGGGTTGCAGTGTTGTGGCACCAGCACCAGTGCCTAAGGCCCAATTTTTCAGCCCTTGTTTAACAGGGGCGTGTAATTACAATTTTTGATGCAATACTTTGCAGCAGGGCTCATTTCAGCATTCCAACTAGAGTATCTGTGAGGGGTTGCAGTGTTGTGGCACCAGCACCAGTTCCTAAGGCCTAATTTTTCTGCCCCTGTTCAACAGGGGCATGTAATTACAATTCTTGATCTAATATTTCACAGCAGGGCCCATTTCTGCACCCACCAAGAGCGAGTGAGGACTTACAGTGTTGTGGCACCAGCACCACCACCACCAAAGGCCCAATTTTTCTGCCCCTGTTCAACAGGGGCATGTAATTACAATTCTTGATCTAATATTTTACAGCAGGGCCCTGTGAGGGCTCACAGTGTTGTGGCCACAACAACACCTAAGGCCAAAATTTCTGCTGAGTATATAGGGCAGGCCCCTACTTTCAAACATCTAACTTACAAACGACTCCTACTTGCAAACGGAAGGAGACAACAGGAAGTGAGATTAAATCTACCCCTAGGAAGGGAAATTCTCTCCTGTAAGAGTTAATATGGGAAAAACATTTCTCCTTTCCACTGATGCTTTCCAATCCTTGTTCCACAAAAAACCCAAATTTTCAAAAAACATTTGTCATTGGGACAAAAAAATGAGGTGAAATCTTCTGAAGAGGAGGACAGACAGCAAAACAAATGTCACAGGGGTGATAACCCTTCCCTATGTTTTCCAAAAAGCTTAAAAAAGATTTTTTGGCTGGAGCTAAACACGTTAAAAATGTACCCGTTCAAAATTACAAACAGATTCTACTTAACCACTTCAGCCCCAGAAGGATTTACCCCCTTCCTGACCAGAGCACTTTTTACAATTCGGCACTGCGTCGCTTTAACTGCTAATTGCGCGGTCATGCAATGGTGTACCCAAACGGAATTTGCGTCCTTTTCTTCCCACAAATAGAGCTTTCTTTTGATGGTATTTGATCACCTCTGCCGTTTTTATTTTTTGCGCTATACACGGAAAAAGACCGAAAATTTTGAAAAAAAATGATATTTTCTACTTTTTGTTCTAAAAAAAATCCAATAAACTCAATTTTAGTCATACATTTAGGCCAAAATGTATTCAGCCACATGTCTTTGGTAAAAAAAATGTCAATAAGTGTATATTTATTGGTTTGCGCAAAAGTTATAGCGTCTACAAACTAGGGTACATTTTCTGGAATTTACACAGCCTTTAATTTATGACTGCCTATGTCGTTTCTTGAGGTGCTTAAATGGCAGGGCAGTACAAAACCCCCACAAATGACCCCATTTTGGAAAGTAGACACCCCAAGGAATTTGCTGAGAGGCATGTTGAGCCCATTGAATATTCATTTTTTTTGTCCCAAGTGATTGAATAATGACAAAAAAAAAAAAAAAAAAATTACAAAAAGTTGTCACTAAATGATATATTGCTCACACAGGCCATGGGCATATGTGGAATTGCACCCCAAAATACATTTAGCTGCTTCTCCTGAGTACGGGGATACCACATGTGTGGGACTTTTTGGGAGCCTAGCCGCGTACGGGGCCCCGAAAACCAATCACTGCCTTCAGGATTTCTAAGGGCGTACATTTTTGATTTTACTCCTCACTACCTATCACAGTTTTGAAGGCCATAAAATGCCCAGATGACATAAAACCCCCCCAAATGACCCCATTTTGGAAAGTAGACACCCCAAGCTATTTGCTTTGAGGCATGTTGAGTCCATGGAATGTTTTATATTTTGACACAAGTTGCGGGAAAGTGACAATTTTTTTTTTTTTTTTTTTTTGCACAAAGTTGTCACTAAATGATATATTGCTCACACAGGCCATGGGCATATGTGGAATTGCACCCCAAAATACATTTAGCTGCTTCTCCTGAGTATGGGGATACCACATGTGTGGGACTTTTTGGGAGCCTAGCCGCGTACGGGACCCCGAAAACCAATCACTGCCTTCAGGATTTCTAAGGGCGTACATTTTTGATTTTACTCCTCACTGCCTATCACAGTTTCGGAGGCCATGGAATGCCCAGGTGGCACAAACCCCCCCAAATG
This sequence comes from Lithobates septentrionalis, assembly GCA_037952835.1. Classification (NCBI taxonomy): domain Eukaryota; kingdom Metazoa; phylum Chordata; class Amphibia; order Anura; family Ranidae; genus Lithobates; species Lithobates septentrionalis. The sequence continues at coordinate 872,192 of JBBDGP010000999.1, read as the reverse complement.
ACCCCATTTTGGAAAGTAGACACCCCAAGCTATTTGCTGAGAGGCATGGTGAGTATTTTGCAGCTCTCATTTGTTTTTGAAAATAAAGAAAGACGAGAAAAAAATTTTGTGACAAAAAGTGAGGTCTGCAAAATACTCACTATACCTCTCATCAAATAGCTTGGGGTGTCTACTTTCCAAAATGGGGTCATTTGGGGGTTTTTTTTGCCACCTGGGCATTCCATGGCCTCCGAAACTGTGATAGGCAGTGAAGAGTGAAATCAAAAATTTACGGCCTTAGAAAGCCTGAAGGCGGTGCTTGGTTTTCGGGGTCCCGTACGCGGCTAGGCTCCCAAAAAGTCTCACACATGTGGTATCCCCGTACTCAGGAGAAGCAACAGAATGTATTTTGGGGTGTAATTTCACATATTCCCATGGCATGTTTGAGCAATATATCATTTAGTGACAACTTTGCGCAAAAAAAAATAAAAAAAATAAAAAATTGTCTCTTTCCCGCAACTTGTGTCACAATATAAATTATTCCATGGACTCAACATGACTCTCAGCAAATAGCTTGGGGTGTCTACTTTCCAAAATGGGGTCATTTGGGGGGGTTTTGAACTGTCCTGGCATTTTATGCACAACATCTAGAAGCTTATGTCACACATCACCCACTCTTCTAACCACTTGAAGACAAAGCCCTTTCTGACACTTATTGTTTACATAAAAAAATAAATTTTTTTTGCAAGAAAATTACTTTGAACCCCCAAACATTATATATTTTTTTTAAAGCAAATGCCCTACAGATTAAAATGGTGGATGTTTCATTTTTTTTTTTCACACAGTATTTGCGCAGCGATTTTTCAAACGCATTTTTTGGGGAAAAAACACACTTTTTTACATTTTAATGCACTAAAACACACTATATTGCCCAAATGTTTGATGAAATAAAAAAGATGATCTTAGGTCGAGTACATGGATACCAAACATGACATGCTTTAAAATTGCGCACAAACGTGCAGTGGCGACAAACTAAATACATTTTTAAAAGCCTTTAAAAGCCTTTACAGGTTACCACTTTAGATTTACAGAGGAGGTCTACTGCTAAACTTACTGCCCTCGATCTGACCTTCGCGGCGATACCTCACATGCATGGTGCAATTGCTGTTTACATTTGACGCCAGACCGACGCTTGCGTTCGCCTTAGCGCGAGAGCAGGGGGGACAGGGGTGCTTTTTTTTTTTTTTTTTTTTCTTTATTATTATTATTTTTTTATCTTATTTTTAAACTGTTCCTTTCATTTTTTTTTTAAATCATTTTTATTGTTATCTCAGGGAATGTAAATATCCCCTATCATAGCAATAGGTAGTGACAGGTACTCTTTTTTGCAAAAATTGGGGTCTATTAGACCCTAGATTTCTCCTCTGCCCTCAAAGCATCTGACCACACCAAGATCGGTGTGATAAAATGCTTTCCCAATTTCCCAATGGCGCTGTTTACATCCGGCGAAATCTAAGTCATAAAATGCTCGTAGCTTCCGGTTTCTTAGGCCATAGAGATGTTTGGAGCCACTCTGGTCTCTGATCAGCTCTATGGTCAGCTGGCTGAATCACCGGCTGCATTTTCAGGTTCCCTGTTGAGACAGGAGAGCCAGAGAAAAACACGGAAGACGTTGGGGGGGGGGGGGCATTCCCTCCCACTGCTTGTAAAAGCAGTCTAGAGGCTAATTAGCTGCTAGGATTGCTTTTACATGAAAGCCGACCGCTGGCTGAAAAGAATGATACCAAGATGATACCTAAACCTGCAGGCATCATTCTGGTATAACCATTCAAAGTCGTGAATGGCGTACCTGAAGACAAAAAAATGGTTAACAATAAAGCACAGTAAACGGTAACGTATAAAAAATTGCATACCTGAAAAACAAACATGATAAAACATAATAACAATAAAACATTGCAGAATAGAATACAGTAAAAAAGAGCAGAACAATAGAGAGAGAGAATAGAGAGAGAAAGAACAATAAAACGACAACTATTTTTTATTTATTTTATATTTGTTTTTTGTTTTTTTTGTAACTAACTTTTATAACTGTAACCGGTTCCAGGTTCGGGTCTCTCAAAATGCGATGGCATCTTGGGAGACCCTGTGAAAGTGTGCCTAGTCTGTGGAATGCTGTACCCTACGCTAATAGTCAACTAGTGCATGGTAGCGTTCAAAATATTCACCAATGCAAAGACCAGGATTGTCAGGACAGGAGGGACAATAATAGCGGGTGTCACGCCTATATCCGCGCTTGCTGCAGACACAACATCTTTTTTGGGGGGGTTCGCTGGGTAGGGGTACTCGGGAGGACATAAAGAAAATGCCTCTCATGCAGCCGACTGCATTTGGTTGGGGATGTGAATGGGGGAAGTACGGGCGCTGCAGAAGCGGTGGGTTCCCAATTAGGATTGGCGAATGCAGCAGGAAGGGCACTATGGGCACGACGGGCCTGTGTTTGTCTTTTTGGTGGCAGCGGGACACTACTTGTGCTTGCCACCTCACCAGCTTGAACTGCACTTATGGGACTCGCCACGTCACCAAGTGTTACTGCAGTGCTGGTTTGACTACGACCGGGGTGTACTAGGCCGCTGGCGCTTGCCAGTTCACCAAAACGCTACCAAAAAAACTGTTAGCGATCGCAGGGATCAGGCCTGACTCTGCGAACGCTGCAGTTATGCATTTAGTGTTCTGTAAGTGACAGTGATCGATCGATACTGCACTTGGGTGGGCTGGGCTGGGCCGGGCGGAGGGGCAAAACGCAGGTGCTAGCAGGTATCTGGGCTGATCCCGCTAACACTGCGTTTGTGGGAACCCTAAACTGCTGGGGACGCCAGTATAGATCTGATCGGATCAGATATTGATCCGTTCAGATACTATACCACTAAGGGAGGCGTATGCTGCGTGCGTGGGTGTTAGCGGTACTGGCGCTAATCTGACGCTGCCTGGGGCTGGTGCTTGCCAGTTCACCAAAACGCTACCAAAAAAACTGTTAGCGATCGCAGGGATCAGGCGTGACTCTGCGAACGCTGCAGTTATGCGTTTAGTGTTTTGTAAGTGACAGTGATCGATTGATACTGCACTTGGGTGGGCTGGGCCGGGTGGACGGGAAAAACGCAGGTGCTAGCAGGTATCTGGGCTGATCCCGCTAACACTGCGTGTTTGGGAACCCTAAACTGCTGGGGACGCTAGTATAGATCTGATCGGATCAGATATTGATCCGTTCAGATACTATACCACTAAGGGAGGTGTACGGTGCGTGCGTGGGTGTTAGCGCTACTGGCGCTAACCTGACGCTGCCTGGGGCTGGTGCTTGCCAGTTCACCAAAACGCTACCAAAAAAACTGTTAGCGATCGCAGGGATCAGGCCTGACTATGCGAACGCTGCAGTTATGCGCTTAGTGTTTTGTAAGTGACAGTGATCGATCGATACTGCACTTGGGTGGGCTGGGCTGGGCCGGGCGGAGGGGCAAAACGCAGGTGCTAGCAGGTATCTGGGCTGATCCCGCTAACACTGCGTTTTCGGGAACCCTAAACTGCTGGGGACGCTAGTATAGATCTGATTGGATCAGATATTGATCCGTACAGATACTATACCACTAAGGGAGGCGTATGCTGCGTGCGTGGGTGTTAGCGGTACTGGCGCTAATCTGACGCTGCCTGGGGCGACGCATATCACCGCCGGGCGATCAGGGGGCTAAACCTTTATTCGGTAATAAACGGCGGGTGCCCTGACACTATAAAAAATAAACGAACTAACCAGCGTCACCCGTAACAGTTATACGGTGATCAGTGGTGAAAGGGTTAACTAGGGGGCAATCAAGGGGTTAAAACATTTATTAGGTAGTATATGGGGGTCCCTGTCGCTATAAAACGCTGACGGCGAACCTAAATATTTATGTCCCTAACTAGCGTCACCAGCGACACTAATACAGCGATCAGAAAAATGATCGCTTAGTGACACTGGTGACAGGGGGTGATCAAGGGGTTAAAACTTTATTAGGGGGGGTTAGGGGGGTACCCTAGACCTAAAGGGGGCCTAACATTCACTGTCTTAACACACTAACTGTCACAAACTGACACCAATACAGTAATCAGAAAAAAAAAAAAAAATAAAAAAAAACCTGCTTTGTGTCAGTTTGTGACAGGGGGGGGGTGATTGGGGGGGGATCGGGGGGCGATCGGGGGGGGGGATCGGGGTGTAATGTGTGCCTGGCATGTTCTACTGTGTGTGTGTTGTGCACTCACATTACAGTCTTCTCTCCTCGGCCCGGAACGGAAAATACCGAGCCGAGGAGAGATGACATCATTTCCTCTGCCTCTGTGTACAATACAGAGGCAGGGAAATGATCCCATTGGCTGGGAGCGATCGCGAGGGGGGGGCCACGAATGGATGGCCTCCCCCTCACCACCGATCGCCGGGGGACATTTGCCGACCGTCGCAGGCACCGGGGGGGGGTCCGATCGGACCCCCCACCCGCGGGCAGGCAGGGACGTACAGGTAAGCCCTTATGCCTGCCCGTGCCGCTTTGTCGACGTACATCTGTGTGCGGCGGTCGGCAAGTGGTTAACAACAAACCTACAGTCCCTGTCTTGTTTGCACTGCCTGTATACTGCTGTTCAGAGTATATAGGGCCTGGTGGCCCCACACCTTTCCTTATTTTAATTTGGGTGCGGGGTTCCCCTTAATATCCATACAAGACCCAAAGGGCCTGGTAATGGACTGGGGGGTACCCATGCCGTTTGTCTCACTGATTTTCATCCATATTGCCAGGACCCGACATTACATTAAACCCGCAAGCAGTTTTAAATGAGATTTTTTCCTTTAAAAATGACATTTTGTGCAGGGACTGTTCTAAACACGGGAAACACGTGCCACTTTACAGGCATACTATAGACACACCCCAGGTACGATATTTAAAGGTATATTTTACTTTTTTTTTTTTTTATTTAAGTATCATTAAAATAACTGCTCCCGAAAAAACGGACGTTTTTAAAAGTTTTTTTTGCATTGATACATGTCCCCTGGGGTAGGACCCAGGTCCCCAAACCCTTTTTAGGACAATACCATGCAAATTAGCCTTTAAAATGAGCACTTTTGATTTTGAACGTTCGAGTCCCATAGACGTCAATGGGGTTCTAACGTTCGTGCGAATTTTCGGTCCGTTTGCAGGTTCTGGTGCGAACCGAACCGGGGGGGTGTTCGGCTCATCCCTAATAGGGAATATATACTATGTTTGTCTTGGGTCTCTATGGTGGATCTATGGTGGATCCTATATCCTAAAGATCGTAATTATACATATTTTTCATCAGCCCATAAATCTTATAGTAGACTAGATTATTTTTTATCGGGCCCAAAGATTTTGTAGTGGAATCCTTCTTTGAAAATAGGATTGTTTATTTGGTCTGATCATTCACCTATATTTTTAACAGTATATCCCCCTCAGACTCTGGGCACAAGTTGGTCCTGGCGTTTGAATGATACGCTTATGTCAGACCCCCTTTGTCATAAAGCAATTGTGGAGGCAAATGGCAACTTTGTCACTGATCATGAACAGGACGAAACAGCGTTACCACTAAAATTGGAAGCTCTTAAAGTGGTATTAGGAGGGTTGTTTATTCAACATGGTTCTCGTCTCAAAAAAGAAAGATCCGTGGCTATTGAAAATATCTTGTTAAAGCTTCATTCCCTAGAAACTCTACATAATGCCTCACAGTCTACAGAAATACTAGCTAATATGCCGTCTACTAGGGCATCATTATTAGAGCTTTTGGAAGCATCTCATAGTTCATATCAACATAGATGTCCCTTAAGTAGTTACAGATATGGGAATAAATGTGGGAGACAGCTAGCACGTACATTACATCCCCATCCTCCCCAGACTTTTATTGCTAGTATTAGGAAGTTGTTGGGGGAAACTACCTCAGATCCACAATGTCTTCAACAAACATTCAGGGAATATTTTTCAGCTCTTTATAATCTGGCTAAGCCATCGTTTTTGGAAGATACGTTGCATTGAAGACTATGTAAAGGAAACTGCTATTCCAACATTGGATAGTACATAGTTACATAGTTGGTAAAGTTGAATAAAGACACAAGTCCATCCAGTTCAACCTGAGTGTTGGTGCATGTCTACAATTGTCCCTAGCCCTGTGCATTGTGTCTTATTAAGATGCTCATTTATTATTATTTATTTAAGGTACCCATATAACGCCGACAATTTACACAGTGTTCCATACATCACTCACATCGGTCCCTACCCTCAAGGAGCCCACAATCCAAGGTCCCAAACTCACACCCATATACCCAGGCCAATTTTGGACAGAAGCCAATTAACCTACCAGCATGTCTTTGGAGTGTGGGAGGAAACCGGAGTACCTGGAGGAAACCCACGCGGCACTGGGAGAACATGCAAACTCCAGGCAGGTAGTGTCGTGGTTGGGATTCGAACCAGTGACCCTTTTTACTGCTAGGCGAGAGTGCTAACCACTACACCATTGTGCCGCCCTTGCGGATGTCGATTATAGGAAATTATTGGATTATCCTTTCTCAAGTGAGGAACTATTGGGAGTAATTTCAGATATGCCATCAGGTAAGAGCCCTGGCCCAGATGGATTTGTCCCTATTTATGCTCCAGGTATTCAATTTCATATCCTCCACTCACCCATTTCCGATTCAAACACTGGAAGCCCACATTATTTTGATTCTTAAACCTGATAAGGATCTGACATTATGCTCCAGCTATCATCCAATATCTTTAATTGGAGTAGACATAAAAATTGATGCCAAATTGATTGCGTCACGTCTCCAATCTCTTATTCCGAGCCTGATACATAAATACCAGGCCGGATTTGTTCAAGGAAAACACGTGACAATACGATAAAAATGTTCTTACTTATAGGCTATGCCCAAACAGCTAAAATACCAGCATGCCTTCTCTTGGTCGACACGGAGAAGGCTTTTGATCGGTTTGGGTGGCCTTTCCTGGAGCACTCCTTGAGGCAAGTAGGGATGGGCCCAAATTTGCTTAATAAGATTTTAGCGCTATATTTTAAACCCTAGAATAAGGCTCAATGGCTAGAATAAGGATCAATGGATCATTGACTACAAGTTTCCCTATACAAAATGGTACTCGGCAGGGAGGCCCTCTGTCTTCTTTGCTTTATGTTCTAGTAATGGAGCACTTAGCAATAGCAATTAGACAGAATCCCTCTATCACTGGCATAACGATAGATCAACAGGAAATAAAACTTGCCCTGTTTTGCTGATGATCTGTTACTCTGTTACCAATCCACATATCTCTATGCCTTCTATTCTATTTGAGTGTCAGCGTTTTGGATTTTTGAGTAATTTCAAGGTAAATGTATCAAAATCGGAAATTCTTAATGTGTCACTTTCATCACACCAAGTGATAACGCCGAAGAATAATTTTTCGCTTAGATTCTGCTCCTCTACATTAAAATATTTAGCAATCAATATTCCTTCAGATCCGTATCCCACTCCATCCTAGCAAATAGCTTGAAAGAGTACTTTCTGCTAAACACAGGATCAGTATCTCAGATTTCTACACTGTGGGAGGCACACAAGGCTGTTTTCCGAGGTGCATGTATAGCTGAAAGCTCTCGGCTAAAAAGAGATAGAAATAGCCTTATACAGTCTTTGACGTCTGCTCTAGTAATTGCTGAACGGAGGCTTTTAGGTGGTCCTACAGTGATGAAATTATGCAAATTCATTCATCTCAGAGAACAAATTAAATCAACAACACTTGACAAAACAGCCAGATCCATACTGTGGACCAAACAAAAATTTTTTTTTTTTTTTTAAGGTTTTAAAGTGTTTATTGAGGCAAAATGTTAAACATCAACAATTCTTTACCCACACAGGGGAGAAGAGCAGATATAAAATTTTAAACATGTAGATACAAATATAAACAGGTTTAACATGAAAATCTCTGCACCGTAGTTATTGACATCTGGAATTTCTAATTAGAAATAATGAAAGAGAGCTTCTATATGACCCAGTTGGGTATTCGCAACAAAAATCCGACTGCCCCAGCGACCAGACACCCCGGAACGGGATCATGCTGTGTCTGGGCACCACGGGCCCCGGTCCTCCGTTAATAAGTAAATTCCCAACAGTTCATGAAAATTGGTGCAATGCCAAACATTTAAGTTCTTGAAAATGATACTACAGTTTAAGAGTCGAGATCTCAGAACCAGTGTCTATTCTGCTAGGTTTTAAACTTATACAAGCGTGGGTGAAAAATAACATCTTTAAAGTAATAACCTAAAGGATCATAATAGGCATATGTATAATCCTTTATCCTCAACTTCTCACCCCACCATTCTGATTTGGTGGGAGAGAAAGCACAAAGAAAAGTTTATTTTACTAATAAAAATTTAAAAAAAGAGAGAGATATAGTAAGAAAGAGAGAAAGAGAGAGAGATGAGAGGATTGAGTGGGGGGGGGGGGGGTTGCCAGGGCCTTCGAGGAGAGCTGTGTCAAACAGCCGGGCAGGGGAACTTATTTAGCCGATTAAGAAACGAGTTTAGGGATTAGAGGGTCACTCCCATATGACGAGCCCACGGATCCCATATACGTTTGAATTTCTCAGTCTTGTCAAGAATGATGTTAGAAATGTTCTCTTGGTACATAATCCAGGAGATTTTCTGTTTGGCTATATGGAATGAAACTTTAGGAAGTTTCCATGCCCGGGCTATTGTAATTTTGGCTCTGATAAGAATATAGTGGATTAGAATCTGGTCATATTTAGGAGTTTTGGGGACTTTTTGGTTTAATAGGGCTACAGTTGGAGTTTGTGGGATCGCCAAGTCAGTGACTTTGCGAATTAGGTTGAATATTTTGTTCCAGTAGCCTCTGATACGTGGGCATTCCCAAAAGATATGTAAGAGGGTACCCATGTGTCCACATCCCCTAAAACATGTAGGGGAGGATTGTGGGTAGAACTTAGCTAACCTATTGGGGACTAGATACCACCGCGTTATGATTTTGAGATCTGCTTCAGTAAGAGAGACATTTAGGATCCCCTTAAAAGCGGACGCGACATGGGAATGCCATGTATCGAGATCCCATTCAAATCCGACATCACGTTCCCAGGTTGTCATATAGGTAGCTTTCTCTTGAGGTTCGGCTAAAGCTGAGTATATGAGAGAAATTCCCCCTTTCATGTCCGTGGCTGAGGATCACCACTGTTCATAGGGAGTGGTATGAAGTGGAAGCGATTCCTGGGATAGGGTGGAGAGTAGGAAATGTCTCAGTTGGTGAAGGCGAAATTTTTCTGATTGGGGCATTTTGAGTTTGGATGTGCATTGTGCCAAAGTGAGGGGACCACTAGAGTTACAGAAATGACCTATTCTGTACATTCCCTTATCAAGCCACCATTGGAACGCTCTTGTGTTTGTGCCTGGAGGGAAGAGGGGATTATTAAAGATGTGTGCCAAGGGTTTCCATGAAGATATTAGATTGTGTAGTTTGTGCATGGTGTCACACAATGTGAATGAATGTGAGAGGGAGGGGGAGAGGATCGACGGTCTAGTTTTATGGGGATGCCATAAAAGGTAATCTATAGTGAATTTGGGTATAGCTTGTCTTTCCATTTCTATCTATTCAGGTTTGGGACCTTTGTAGTAGATGGCTGAAATCTGACTAAGATGTGCTGCCTGGTAGTACCACCAGAGATTGGGCAGGCCAAGACCTCCTTTTTTCCTTGGTCTAAAAATAGTTTTTTTAGGGAGCCTGTGATTCGATTTATTCCAAATAAATTGGATGATCGAGGATTGTAACTTGGAGATATGAAATTTGGGGACAGGAATGGGAAGGGAGCGGAACAGATACAGGATTTGCGGTAATAGTGTCATTTTGACCGCGTTTAATCTTCCTAGCCAAGATAATTTGTGTAGTGACCATTGATCAAGATCAGAGTTGAGTTTTTTGAACATGGGGGGGTAGTTAAAGCGGTATAATTGCTCTATTAGGGGGGTTAACTGAATACCTAAATATGTGATGGAATTTGAGCTCCATACAAAGGGGAAGTGTTCCTTTAGGCTTTCCAAGATGCGTGATGGGGTGGATATGTTAAGTGCTATGGATTTGGACATATTCACTTGTAATCCCGAGATCCGTCCAAATTTATTAAGAAGGGAGAAGATATTGGGGGTAGAGACGAGGGGGGAAGTGATGAAGAGTAGGACATCGTCCGCGAATAGGGCACATTTATGTGTTGACTGGCCACAGTTAACGCCATGGATGTCCGGGTGATTCCTTATTGCAATAGCTAAATTTTCTATGCCAATGGCAAAGAGCATGGGTGATAAAGGGCAACCTTGTCTAGTCCCTTTGGTTATGGGGAAGGATTCAGATAAATGGCCTTGGATCCTAATCTGGGCTCTGGGTTGGGAATAGAGAGCTGCAAGGAGATTTAAGAAACGGGAGCCGAAACCCCATCGCTCTAATGTTCCGAAAAGGTAAGGCCATGTAATGGAGTCAAAAGCTTTTTGGAGGTCTATAGATAAGAGGTAACCATTCTTGGGGTGGATTACCATCCCATTTTGACTGTAGTATAGATATGACATCTATTGCTCTCCTTATCTGGTCCGGACCCTGCCTCCCTGGTATAAAACCCACTTGATCCCTATGAACGTATGCTCCTATAAAGGAGCCTAGTCTGTTGGAAAGGATTTTGGTCATTATTTTCAGGTCATTGTTCATGAGGGATATAGGTCTGTAATTGCTGACCAAGCTCTGATCTTTTCCCGGTTTGGGTATGACTGAGATATAGGCTAGGTTTGTCGCTGGGTCTACAGGTGATTCTTTGTTAAGGGAATTAAAGAGCTGGACCAGATAAGGAGCTAGAGAAGCTCCAAATTTTTTGTAGTACAATGACGAGAACCAGTCTGGGCCTGGGGCTGAGCCCGTTCTAGTTTCTTTTATAACTTCCATAACCTCCTCTATAGAAATAGGGGCTTCCATTAGTGCGCAATGAGAATCAGATATTTTGGGGAGGGGGATACTATCAAAAAATTCATTGAGTTTCTGGGCATTATCCGGACTAGGATAGGAATATAGCTTGGAATAAAATGAGTGGAATGTTTCTAGTATTGTCTTGGGGTTTTGTGTTAGAGAACCCGAAATGGATTTAATTTTGGGTAGAGCTTGGTATCTATGTTTGGGAGAAAGTTTTGAGGCTAGTTGGGGGCCAAACTTATCAGCATTAAGATAAAATCTTCCACTAACCCATTTGAGGTGTTTTTCTGCAGTAGATGTGAGAGCAGTGTTTAATGCAATCCTAGAAGCATCCATTTTGGCCAGAGACGCGGGTGTGGGGTGTTGCTTGTGCTGTTTACAGATGAATTGGAATTCTTTTTGCAATTTTTTTATGTCAATTTGTTTTTCTCTTTTTAGTTTCGCTGCAAGTTGTATAAGGTTACCCCTTATTACTGTTTTATGTGCTCCCCATAAAGAGCCTGGAGAAATCTCCAGTGTGTCATTAAGGCGGAAGTATTCTAAGATGTCTTTTTCTATCATGGTGCAGTGTACAGGGTTGGATAGGAGAGCTTCATTGAGGCACCATTGTGGTGAGCTTCTTGTGTGTAGGAACCCGCATAGCTTGGTGGAGACCAGTGAATGGTCAGACCAGGGGACCTCGCTAATTACTGCCCGAGATGCTAGGTGAATGTCAGTGGTGTGTATAAAAATATGATCTATACGTGCATATGTTCTGTGGGGGGCTGAGAAGTGAGTATAGTCTTTGGCACTAGGGTTTAACTCTCTCCATACATTAATCAGACCCAAAGAGTGCAGAAGTTGAGCAATACGAAGGCTCTGATTGGGGGGCCTTTTGAGCTTCGAGTGGCTTTTTGTTGATTTGTCAAGCATATGATCGAAGGCAATATTTGAGTCCCCTCCCATGATCACCTTGCCCTCCAAATGTGGGGAGAGCGAGTTGAGCATAGATGAGAAAAAAGAAGCCTGTCCCCTATTAGGAGCATAGTATGATACCATGGAGAGAGTTGCACCGTTTATTTGACCTTTCACAAGTATGTATCTTCCCTCTTCATCCTTAATGATTTTGGTCAAGGAAAATGGTGTGCGTTTGGAAATAAGTACAGCTACTCCTCTTTTTTTGTCATCTGCATTGGCCAAGTAAAAGGTGGGATAGTTACGGTGTAGGAAAGATGGGTTGAAAGATTTCGGGAAGTCAGTTTCTTGGATGAGTATAACGTCTAACCCTCTGGAGTGGTAGCTATGGAAGGCTTTGCGCCTTTTTACTGGGGAGTTTAGTCCCTGAGCGTTGTGGGTTGCTAGTTTAAGAGATGACTGTGGGGTAGGTTCGTTAGCCATGGACATTGTGTGAGGTATTCGTCAATAAGATACGGGCTCTTACCCAATCTAGGGTTGGGGTAGCATCCGTCCTTGGATCGTGATTTCGGCTGTGGAATTTCGGATATTTTGCTTGGTCAGCTCTCCTCAAAGGCACCTGGGTGGGAGGAAGAAAGGGTGGAGAAAAGAGCAGGACAGAGAATAATGGAAGAAAAGAATAGAACCAACTGAAAGAGAAGGAGTCCAGTGTGTAAAAAGGAACCCTGGATCCTTTAATTGCAGGGTCAGAAACCTGCGCTGAGCCCCTAAAAATAAAGGGCTCAGTAAAATATGTACGGCCCAAAATAGGGTCGTACGTCTATTGTGACCAAGGGGCAAAAATTTCCTCTCGGTTACAATAGGTGGAGTGGCATGTGGAGCCGCCCCGGCTGCAGAGCATTTGTTAGAAACAATGAAAAAGATATTAAAGAAAAATAAAAAAGCTAATGGAGAAATCTCCCTATAGCAGGAGCTAATATTAACATAGCATGAGCGAACTAGAGTGTTTTCCAATTGCTATCTCTAAATAAAAGGGCAAACTCGCCTTTGTAAACTGGACAAAGAAAAACTAGCACCATCTGTATACACTGTAAACAAGAGAATGACCGGCGTCATATCATGTTGGATAAATCTGTTATGCAAAATAACACAGTACGGGGGGCAGGGAAGGGAGGGGGAAAGGTGAAGGATGGGGGGGGATAAGGGAAATGAGGGGGGGTGAGTCTTATGGGGGTTTGAGGTGTTCCAAGATAAGGCCCAAGCCTGAGACCTAAAAGGAAAAAATAAAAGTTAGTAAGTCTTTGGCAGTCCTCCTAAGATGAAGGGATATTCTGCATCCAGTGCTTCAGAAGAGATTGGCAAAAAACACCTAAAGGAGGTCAGATCTTGAAAAAGACCAGGGGTGTGTAGGAGAAGCCTCTACACATTTACTGCAGGATGATTTGAGCTACGTGAGAAAATGATAGCAGAGTTCATCTGGGGGGCATGGATTCCCGTTGTTTCTTTGTTTGTTGTTTCACCCACAGTGGGGTAAGGGGGCTGCTTGGAGGGGGCCTTTTAGACGAAGCTGGTCGATTTTCTACGTTGTGTGGGGGTATATCTTGGGATATTAGCCCGAAGCGAAGAAGCAATTGCTCGCCCATTTGGAAATTCAAAAAGCCGGTAGGATTTCTCTTTGTAGCTGAATTGCAGCCGGAAAGGAAATGTCCATCTATATTTGATCATTTTCTGTGAGAGCACTTCTAAGAGTGGTCTAAGTGATCTTCTTTTTTGAATCGTGGTCGGTGAGATATCAGCGAAAATCGGGATTTTATTGCCAAACAGGGTGATGTCATCTTTGTAGCGGGATCTTTTCATGACCTCTTCTTTTGTCCCGTAAAAGTGTGTCTTGACCACTATGTCCCTGGGGAGTCCATCTTGGCGGGGGGGTTGAAGCACTCTGTGGGCCCTGTCCAATTCGAGCTTGTCGTCTGGAATGTCAGGGATGATTTCTTTGATTAGGGCTTTGACTGTGTTAGGGATATCCATGTTAGTTTCAGGGATACCTCGCACTCTAAAGTTATAGCGTCTGCTTCTGTTCTCCAGGTCTTCAATTTTGGCTAGAGCATTCTCAAGTTGATCCTGTAGAGAATGGATACAGGTGGCATGTTGGTTGGTGCGTGCTGCGGAATCATCTACAGCCTGTTCAATAGCGTCCATTCTTGCCCCTAGACTCTGGAGATCTGCTTTCATTGATGTGGTGATTTGCATGGCGTTTTGTGCTAGCCCTGTAGCAAGCATGTCCGAGAAGCAGTTAAGCAGTTGTGCCATCTCTGGGGGATGATTATTGGTGATGGGGGAGGCCTGTGGGGAGTCTGCAATGGTGTCAGGGGAGTTAAGAAGGGGAGAATAAGGGTTGCCGTTCTGCATTCTGCTGAGGAGAGATTCAGTGGACGCAGGTGATGCCAAGTAGCTTTGAGCCCCCATAATGTTACTAACTTGTGCCGTGGATAGTGTGGATAACGCTGGAGGATACATCGGGCCGTGTATGTTTGCAGTGTCTCCGCATGGAGCAGTTGCGGCCGCCATCTTGGAAGGTCCCGGGGGAGCTAGGCCAAAGTTCAGCTGCCTATTAACGTCCTTCTTCTGCTGGGATCCGGACAATTAGGCTGGTGCCCGGATGTAAGAGGGTCTGATACCTGGTCCTCCTGCCGAGATCCGCTAAATATAGTGCTTATGCTGAGCTCTGGAGGGCCGGAGCGGTGCGGAGCTCTCGGTCAGCGTGTCGCTCCGGAGGTCCCGCGCATGCGCACTCTCAAACAAAAATTTTATGAATACTCCAATAAACTCCAAAGGGTGTTATTTAATAAGCTATGCCCACGATCATTTAATTAATTCCCTGACTTCCTTCAACAGTCAGATGGATCTAGAACACACTGCCCCCGTGAGATGTCCAAAATTTTTGGCAAATTTTACAGCAATTTGTATAATTGCTTGACCCCGGAGAATCATTTTAACTTTACCCAGGAAAAATTTGAGTCATTTTTCTCCAATTTAACGTTACCGAAATTATCTACAACAGATTTAGAGAGTTTGAATGTGGCGGTATCAGCTGAGGAACTCTTAGCTATAATTAAAAGTCTCCCATTACACAAATCGCCCGGTCCCGATGGCTTGCCCTATTCTTATTACAGATCTTTTTTTGACATTTTATCTCCACACATGTTGGCTTTATATGATTCCCTCCTCAAAGGCACTCCCCCGCACTCACATTTCTCCCATTCATTCATTTTGGTTACCCCAAAGCCTGGAAAGGATCCCTCTATCCCAGATAACTATAGACCCATAGCCCTTCTAAATTCGGATTACAAAATATTTACTAAAATCATTGCTTCCCGACTATCCGGGCTTATCCCCAAACTGATCCACAGGGACCAAGTGGGTTTTGTGCTTGGTAGGCATGCAGGAGACAACACCCGGCGTACAATAGATCTTTTAGATAGAACTTCTCATTCGGCATTAATTCTGAGTTTAGACGCACAGAAAGCTTTTGACAGGCTAAGTTGGCCCTACATGTTTGCCACTTTAAAAATATTTGTTTTTTTTTTAAAGCCTTAGAGGCCCTATACTCAACTGTCACAGCGCAGGTGCAAATGTCGTCCTTCCTGTCTCCTGGCTTCCCCATGACAAATGGAACTCGGCAGGGTTGTCCTCTTTCGCCACTGCTTTTTATCTTATGTCTGAAACCCCTAGCCGAGTCTATCCGTATTCACCCAGATATTCGTGGGGTGGTGATGAGACAGGGGGAATATAAATTATCATTATTTGCAGATGACATTTTGCTTACTATCACTAACCCGTTGATATCTCTCCCCACGCTACATAAACTATTGACTTCTTTTAGTGCTATTTCCAGATATAAAGTCAACACCTCCAAAACGGAAGCCCTTCCTATACATATTTCACTGCCCTTATTATCCCAACTCAAAGAATCATACTCTTATAAATGGTGTAACGCCTCTCTCAAATACTTGGGTGTCCTACTTACCCCTTCCTATGCCTCCCTTTATAACACTAACTTTCCTCCTCTGATATTGGATATTAATAAATCTCTGTTGAACTGTACCAAATACCCTCTGTCTCTCTTAGACAGGATTAATGTTTTAAAAATGTCTATTCTACCCAGATTGCTCTATCTCTTGGAAACTCTCCCAGTAGCCGTATCCGCCTCACAACTAAAAGCACTCCACAGGAATTTTCTAAAATTTATGTGGAATGGTAGGGCCCATTGCATAGCGAGCTCTGTGATGTTCTCCCTTAGGTCCAGGGGAGGTTTGGGAGCCCCGGACATTACTAAGTACTACTATGCCACACATTTAAGGGCCATTACGTCTTGGACTTCCTTACATGCACCGAACCAATGGGCCACCATTGAAAAAGGGGTACTCTATCCGGTCCATCCATGCTCCTTGATTTGGGGTGCCCCCCCCTCTCTAGACCCCATATATAAACATCAGTGCACTGGCCCAATGGCATTAACTTTAACCATTTGGCATCATTGCCTCAAGCGCTACCCTCTTATGTCCCCCTGCTCTCCTCTTGTGAATGTACTATTCAACCCACTCATTCCAGCCAGTATGTCCCTAGGCAGGATTTTTCCATGGATTGATGTTCACCTCTTTCAGCCCTGGAACCTGGTACATCCCATAACGAGGAGACTACATACTTTCGACACTTTAGGTGAAAAATTTGATATGCCATCACATCTTTTCCACCTTTACCTACAGGTTAGACACTTCTTCCACTCTAAATCACCAACCCTGACC
This sequence comes from Lithobates septentrionalis, assembly GCA_037952835.1. NCBI lineage: Eukaryota > Metazoa > Chordata > Amphibia > Anura > Ranidae > Lithobates > Lithobates septentrionalis. The sequence continues at coordinate 855,491 of JBBDGP010000999.1, read as the reverse complement.
TTAGATAAACCTACTACCTTTGAATACCTATGTGCACAGGGCCCACATCAACAGCATTTAATTTAATGTATTTACCGTATCCTCCACGAGTCGATCCCTATCACGGAAACTTTACACCATTATATGAGCAGGTGGTCCCACTTAGTGGGCCGTCCTGTCACAATGCAGATGTGGGACAGGATTTGGTCCTCTACTTTTAGATCCTCCAAATGTGTCACCCAGAGGGAGAAATCCATTAAAATTCTCAGGTTCTGGTATAGAACTCCTGATGTAAATCATAAATATGAACCCTCGGTCCCACCACATTGTTGGAGGTGTGGGAGAGACATAGGCTCTTTATTTCATATCTTCTGGCAATGCTCTCTGATTCCACCCTTTTGGCGTGATGTGCATTTACCTCTACAAAAGGTGGTCGGGGTGTCCCTTCTGATTGATCCTTTGAATTATTTGTTAGGTCTACCTTCTTTGGGTGTATCTAAAAAGGCAAATAGACTAATATCCTAAATTTTACTAGCCGCCAAGAGGCTTATCCCACTGTCCTGGTTATCCAATGCGCCTCCTTCATGGTCCAGATTTCTCCATCTGGTGGGTGAGATTCGGACGATGGAGTTTTTGACGGCCTCAGTACATGACTACATCTCCCAATTTAATAAAATATGGGAACCGTGGGATCTCTCGGAATTTGGGAACCCTATACTACCAATCACGCCCTAACTTCCTATTGATTCTATCGTGGAACTCCTTACCTATTATATGGCTCTAATTAATCTGGAGGCTCTAGATTTTTTATCCATAATACGTCACTGTGTACACCAAAGGAAAATGATGCAATTTACACTTGTGCCTAGTACCTGTGAACACTTTTCTTTCTACTTCTAAATGTTATCTTCCATTTTGTTTTTCCTTTCTAATATGACTGTTTATGATACATTTTCATTGATAGTATATTGTACATTTTGTTACAATTTTGTACTTGTTCTTTGATATCCCAATAAAACTACAATTCTAAAAAAAAAATATTCCTTCAGATCCGACCCATCTATATTCGACAAACAATACCCCTCTTATGCAACGTACTCTCCAAGATCTTAAAAAATATGATTCTAATATATATTAGTGGTTCGGGAGGATTAACATACTGAAAATGGCCATAATACCCCGCTTTTTGTACCTTTTTCAAACTATCCCTGTTCCTACTTCTAGATCTTTTTTCTATATTCTACAATCTGCTTTTACAAAGTTTATATGGAGGCATAAGAGATCTAGATTAAATTGGAAAATATTAACATTACCTAAAGTGAAAGGAGGAGCGGGTGTACCGGATCTATATTATTACTATGTTGCGGCAGTTCTGACTAGGTTAGTGAACTGGTTTCACCATTCTGATACCAAACAATGAGTATCAATAGAACAGGGGTTGAATCAGTTTGATCTTCAGGCTCTTCCTTGGTTAAAAGTATTTTTCCATGGTACCCATCAAGACATGTTCTCTTCTTTGCCTTTTCTTACGTTTCATTTATTGAGCATCTGGTATAAAATTGTTTCATGGCTAGGGTTTTCTTCGCAAGTAGGACCTATGATACCCTTATTTGGCAATCCTCAATTTCCACCTGCAGCAGATTGGTTGCATTTTTTTACGTGGATCAAGGATACTCACCGAAGAGTGAGCCAGATTCTTTGTCAGGGCAAACCTACATCCATATTGAATTGAATTCTTACACAACAGCCCTCGCTTATACAATGGTTGGAGTATCAGCAAGTATTGTCATTCCTGTCCTCTATTCCCTTAAACCAATTTTTTAATAAAGATCCAAATTTGTTTGAGTCCATTTTGTTACAAAGTACTAAACCCAAACATGTCCTATCAGCAATATATAATATTCTTATTGCAAAAAAAACACCCTGAGCCTCCAGAATTTACAAATAAATGGGCATACGATCTTAACTACTTCAGCCCCGGAAGGTTTTACCCCCTTCCTGACCAGAGCACTTTTTACAATTTGGCACTGTGTTGCTTTAACTGGTAATTGCGCGGTCATGCAATGTTGTACCCAAACGAAATTTGCATCCTCTTTTTCCCACAAATAGAGCTTTCTTTTGATGGTATTTGATTGCCTCTGCTATTTTTATTTTTTGTGATATAAACGGAAAAAGACCGAAAATTAAAAAAAAAAAAGATATTTTCTACTTTTTGTTATAAGAAAAATCCAATAAATTCAATTTTTGTCATACATTTAGGCCAAAATGTATTCTGCCACATGTCATTAGTAAAAAAAATATCAATAAGCATATATTTATTGGTTTGCGCAAAAGTTATAGCATCTTCAAACTAGGGTACATTTTCTGGAATTTACACAGCTTTTAGTTTATGACTGCCTATCTCATTTATTGAGGTGCTAAAATGGCAGGGCAGTACAAACCCACCCCCAAATGACCCCATTTTGGAAAATAGACACCCCAAGGAAATTGCTGAGAGGCATGTTGAGCCCATTGAATATTTATTTTTTTTTGTCCCAAAAGATTGAATAATGACAAAAAAATTTTTTTTACAAAAAGTTGTCACTAAATGATATATTGCTCACACATGCCATTGTTATATGTGGAATAGTCACGTACGGGGCCCCGAAAAACCAAGCAACGCCTTTAGGATTTCTAAGGGCGTAAATTATTGATTTCACTCCTCACTACCTATCACACTTTCGAAGGCTATAAAATGCCAAACCCCCCAAATGACCCCATTTTAGAAAGTAGACATCCCAAGCTATTTGCTGAGAGGCATGTTGAGTCCATGGAATATTTTATATTTTGCTACAAGTTGCGGGAAAATGACAAACTTTTGTTTTTGCACAAAGTTGTCACTAAATGATATATTGCTCACACATGCCATGGGCATATGTGGAATAACACCCCAAAATACATTCTGCTGCTTCTCCTAAGTATGGGGAAACCACATGTGCGGGACTTTTTGGGAGCCTAGCTGCGTACGGGGCCCCGAAATCCAATCACCGCCTTTGGGATTTCTAAGGGCGTAAATTTTTGATTTCACTCCTCCCTACCTATCACAGTTTTCAAGGCAATAAAACGCCAAGATAGCACAAAACCCCCCCTAAATAACTCAATTTTTGAAAGTAGACACCCCAAGCTATTTGCTGAGAGGCATGGTGAGTATTTTGCAGTTCTCATTTGTTTTTGAAAATGAAGAAAGAAAAGAAAAAAGTCTTTTTTTTTTTTTCAATTTTCAAAACTTTGTGACAAAAAGCGAGGTCTGCAAAATATTCACCATACCTATCAGCAAATAGCTTGGGGTGTCTACTTTCCAAAATGGGGTCATTTGGGAGGGAGGGGGGTTGTGCCATCTGGACATTCCATGGCCTCCGTAACTGTGATAGGCAGTGAGGAGTGAAATCATAAATTTACACCCTTAGAAAGCCTGAAGGCGGTGCTTGGTTTTCGGGGTCCCATACGTGGCTAGGCTCCCAAAAACTCTCACACGTGGTATCCCTGTATTCAGGAGAAGCAACAGAATGTATTTTGGGGTGTAATTTCACATATGCCCATGGCATGTTTGAGCAATATATCATTTAGTGACAACTTTGTGCAAAAAAAAAATTGTCTTTTTCTCGCAACTTGTGTCACAATATAAAATATTTCATGGACTTGACATCCCTCTCAGCAAATAGCTTTGGGTGTCTACTTTCCAAAATGGGGTCATTTGGGGGGGTTTTGAACTGTTCTGGCATTTTTTGCACAACATTTAGATGCTTATGTCACACATCACCCACTCTTCTAACCACTTGAAGACAAAGCCCTTTCTGACACTTTTTGTTTACATGAAAAAAAAATGTTTGCAAGAAAATTACTTTGAACCCCCAAACATTATATATTTTTTTAAAGCAAAGGCCCTACAGATTAAAATGGTGAGTGTTTCATTTTTTTTCACACAGTATTTGCGCAGCGATTTTTCAAACGCATTTTTGGGGAAAAAAAGATTTCTAATTTTAATGCACTAAAACACACTATATTGCCCAAATGTTTGATGAAATAAAAAAGATGATTAGGCCGAGTACATGGATACCAAACACGACATGCTTTAAAATTGCGCACAAACATGCAGTGGCAACAAACTACATACATTTTTGAAAGTCTTTAAAAGCCTTTACAGGTTACCACTTTAGATTTACTGCTAAAATTGCTGCCCTTAATCTAAACTTTGCGGTGATACCTCACATGCTATCCCCTATGATTGCAATAGGTAGTAACAGGTACTCTTTTTTAAAAAAAATTGGGGTCTATTAGACCCTAGATCTCTCCTCTGCCCTCAAAGCATCTGTCCACACCAAGATCGGTGTGATAAAATGCTTTCCCAATTTACCAATGGCGCTGTTTACATCCGGCGAAATCTAAGTCATGAAATGCTCGTAGCTTCCCATTTCTTAGGCCATAGAGATTATTGGAGCTGTTTTGGTCTCTGATCTGATCTCTATGGTCTGCTGGCGGAACCACCGGCTGCATTCTCAGGTTCCCTGTTGGGACAGGAGACCCAGAGAAAACCATGGAAGATGGTGGGGGGGACAATCCCTCCCACTGCTTGTAAAAGCAGTCTAGAGGCTAATTAGCCGCTAGGATTGCTTTTACATGAAAGCCGGTCGTTGGCTGAAAAGAATGACACCAAGATGATACCTAAACCCGCAGGCATCATTCTGATATAACCACTCAAAGTCCAGCAACATACCAGTACATTGCTGGTCCTTGTTGGACATATATTGTAATCTTATTTTTCATGCAGCCTGTGGGCTGAACAAAAAATATAGAGATTGATTGGTGGGTATGCCCACCATTAGAATACCTCCCTTCATCCACCCACTTCTAATGATGGGCATACATGCACCATTCTGTTAACTGTGGTGGTGAAATCACCTCCTACAGTTCTGAAGTCATGGCTTTATGTATCGTGGGAGCAAACGCTGTTGCTGTCAAGATAAATAAATCCGTGCTGCAACTGAATGACATACCTGCTAAGCAAATGATGGTTAACAATAAAACAAAGTAACATTACAGTATAACAGTAAGACATACCATACCTGCAAAGCAAATACAAAAAAAAAAGTAAAAAATAAAACATTTTTTAACGCAATCTGTGCCTAAAATATATATATGCCAAAGCATGGGGGCATCCGCCCGTAAAAGTTAAGAGCAAATCGCTCCTCTGCCCCTGCTGCCCCAATGCTTCGGCATATATGCTCTTTTTTTAACTGTGGTGGTGAAATCACCTACGACAGCGCTGTAGTCACAAGCTGTATGTATCGTGGGAGCAAACACTGTTGCTGTCAAGATAAATAAATCCGCGCTGCAGCTGAATAGCTTACCTGAAAACAAAAAAATGGTTAACAATAAAACACAGTAAACAGTAAAGTATAAAAAGAATATGTACCTAAAAAGCAAACATGATAAAACATAATAACAATAAAACATTGTAGAATAGAATACAGTAAAAAAAAGCAGAACAATAGAGAGAGAATAGAGAGAAAGAGAACAATAAAACAACTATTTTTGTTTTTTTTATTTTATATATTTTTTTGTGTTTTTTTTTTTTTTACACTTTTTTTTTTGTAACTGTAACTGTTGTAACTGTAATGGTTCCAGGTTCGGGTCTCTCAAAATGCGATGGCATCTTGGGAGACCCTGTGAAAATGTGCCTAGTCTGTGCAGTGCTGTACCCTATGCTAATACTCAACTAGTGTATGGTAGCATTCAAAACATTCACCAATGCAAAGACCAGGATTGTCAGGACAGGAGGGACAATAATAGCGGGTGTCACGCCTATATCTGCACTTGCTGCAGACACAACATCTTCTTTGGGGGGCTCGTTGGGTAGGGGTACTCGGGAGGACATAAGGAAAATGCCTCTCATGCAGCCGGCTTACTTCATTTGGATTGGGGAGGTGAGGTGGAGCACCGTCTGGAAACAGAAGGGCTCCGACGATCTCTTCCTGGAATTTAAGGAAGGATCCAGTCTGTCCTGAAGCTCTGTACAGCAATTGAAATAAGTATACAGACACTTTCTTGTACCAGCGTCTGGCCTTACAGGCAACTAGGTACGGCGCTGACAACAGGTCATTGAGGTCCACCCCTCCCATATTTTGGTTATATTAGTGGACACAGAGGGGTTCTCTACAACACCAGTCACTGTAGGAATTTGGACCGTTGTGTCTGCATGAAGGGAGGTAAAAACTAAAATATTCTTATTATCCCTCCACTTCACAGCGAGCAAATTATTACACATGAAGCAGGCTCTCTCCCCCAGCATAAGACGTAAATCTACAAGCCACTGGGGAAAGCCCCGGTGAGTAGGTCGCACGGAGCCACATGCTCCAATCTGATGATCAAACAAGTGACTAAAAAGTGGCAATTTTTGTGTAATAATTGTCCACGTACAAGTGGTACCCCTTTCCGAATAAGGGTGACACCAAGTCCCACACAATCTTGCCAGAGCTCCCTATGTAATCTGGGCAGTTCTGGGCGGCTCTACGTGGCTATCTTTTCCCTCGTAAACCATAAAACTACATGGCCTGTGGCCCTGTCACAGAGCTTATACATCTTGACCCCGTATCTGGCACGCTTGCTGGGAAGATACTGTTTGAAAGACAAGCGGCCAGAAAACGTAATCAGGGACTCATCAACACAGACAACTTGATGGGGAGTAAACAAGTCTGCAAAACGTTGGTTGAAGTGGTTTACGAGGGGCCGAATTTTGTAGAGCCGATCATATCCAGGGTCTCCGCAAAGATGACAGAGTTCAGTGTTGTTAAAATGCATGAACCACAAGATCTGCTCGTATCGTGCCCTGGTCATTGAGGCAGAGAACACAGGCATATGGTGAATTGGGTCAGTGGACCAATATGACCGCAACTCCACTCTTTTTAGTTATGCCGATGAGGAGGGATAGGCCCAGAAAGGTCTTAAATTTGGAAACCGTAATTGTTTTCCAATCTCTGGCAAGGGAGGACTGGGGAATAGCGGCAGTGTATTGCTTTGGTCCACAATAGATCTATAGAGATCTTCGGTGAAAAACAGCGAATAAAAATCAAGTGACGTAAAATCAACTGTTTCCTCCATCCTCCATCTCCTGAATGCTGGGTTGGCCAGTGAATAGGGGAAGTACAGGTGCTGCAGAAGTGGTGGGTTCACAATTAGGATTGGCGAATGCAGCAGGAAGGGCACTATGGGCTCGACGGGCCTGTTTTTGTCTTCTTGGTGGCAGCAGGACACTACTTGTGCTTGCCACCTCACCAGCTAGAACTGCACTTATGGGACTCGCCACGTCACCACATGTTACTGCAGTGCTGGTTTGACTACGACCAGGGTATACTAGGCCGCTGGTGCTTGCCAGTTCACCAGAAGGAATAGCGGCACTAGTACTTCTCTGCTCCATACGAGAGCCCTGCGGTTCTTGCACCTCAACAGCAGAAGATCATCGGGGTCTGACCTTGGCAGGGATCACAACTCCGTCATCAGAGCTATCTGTTATGGAACCGTTGTCATCTACAGGATCAGCCTGAATCTGACAGATGAGTGATTTCCTCCTCTCTATCTGTCATGCTCAGAAACGTGTAGGCCTCTTCACTAGTGTACCTTCGATTTGCCATTTTGGGCTCTAAATTTACTGGTACAGTAGTGAGACTCACAGGTAAAAAAGCTCCTAGACTGTCAAAAAATGTAACAAACGCTACCAAAAAAACTGTTAGCGATCGCAAGGATCAGGCCTGACTCTGCGAACGCTGCAGTTATGTGTGTTTAGTGTCTTGTAAGTGACAGTGATCGATCGATACTGCACTTGGGTGGGCTGGGCTGGGCGGAGGGGCAAAATGCAGGTGCTAGCAGGTATCTGGGCTGATCCTGCTAACACTGCGTTTTTGGGAACCCTAAACTGCTGGGGATGCTAGTATAGATCTGATCAGATATTGATCTGTTCAGATACTATACCACTAAGGGAGGTGTCTGCTGCGTGCGTGGGTGTTAGCGGTACTGGCACTAACCTGACGCTGCCTGGGGTGACGCAGACCCTATCTGACCCTAAAACCTAACTGATATCACATGCCGGGCGATCAGGGGGTTAAACCTTTATTAGGTAATAAATGGCAGGTGCCCTGACACTATAAAAGAAAACTAACTTACCAGCGTCATCCGTAACAGTTATACGGTGACTACTGGTGAAAGGGTTAACTAGGGGGCAATCAGGGGTTTAAAACCTTTATTAGGTAGTATATGGGGGTACCTGACGTTATAAAAAACTGACGGTGAACCTAAATACTTACCTGGCTACCTAGCGTCACCTGTGACACTAATACAGTGATCAGAAAAAAGATCGCTTAGTGACACTGGTGACAGGGGTTAACTGGGGGGTGATCAAGGGGTTAAACCTTTATTAGGGAGGGGTAGGGGGGTACCCTAGACCTAAAGGGCCCTACTACTAACTGCCCTACCACTTATAACAGTCACAAATGACACCAATGCAGTAATCAGTAAAAAAATAAAAACTGCTATTGGTGTCACTGTGACAGGGGGTGCAGGGGGGTGGTGATTGGGGGTGATTAGGGGGTTATAAGTGTGCCTGTGTGTTCTACTGTTCATTTAGTGTTGGTGCAGACTTACTTGATGTCTTCTCTCCTTGGAAGCCGGAACGAAAAGGCTTCACGAGGAGTGATGACATCACTTCCTCTGCTTATGTTTACATTACAGAAACAGAGAAAGCATTCCATTCGCCAGGAGCGATCGCGAGGGGGTGGCCATGAATCAGTGGCCTCCCCCTCAGCACGGATCGCTCCTGAAGCGATGCCGACTGCCTCGGGCATGGGGGGGGGGCGCGATGACCATTGGAAGATTCCCCCTCTATTCCTGTATTGCTGTCAACCCAAAATTCAGGATTTTCTGTTGCTTTCAATAATAATGGTAAACATAAAAAAAAAAAAACCTTTACTGACACTTTAAAGCTCCCATTAAAATAAGACAGCCCCAAGATATCTGCACCTCCCAGAAGAAGTACTTGGGTACATTATTACCCTTATTGATAATTCCCCAATAAATTAAAAAGTGCCAATAAACACCCCAATTGCATGGACAAATCCTTTAATAGATGTAAACATTTTTTTAAAGTATACATTGTAACCCAATGCAGATCCAACATCATTGACATCATCTAGCAATGTAAATCCATCATCAATTATGAAGGCACTCCGTCCAGCGATGTTTTGCCATCACACCACTGTAATGTAAACAAACAACCAGTGATCCTGGGTTGTGTCATTGACCAAGTATCCCTGCACTTGTGTTTACAATATTAAAGTGGCATGGATCATTTAGTCACAATTGTGCAGTGGGTCATCATGGCTGTAGGGAAATACTGTTGTGCTGTGGGTCATTGTGATTCACAATGGATCTGATTCACTGAGTGACATGATTAATGTTGGATTTATATTGGAGCCATTATTTACATTTTTCAAATGTATTTTTATTTATTTAACCACTTTACAGCCCATAGCCGAATGACGGCAGCAGGGCGGTTGCTTAACTCTGGGATCACGTACTATGACGTCCTCCCAGAATTCCCCTCTCGCATGCTCCCTGGGGCGCGCACCTGAACACATCCATGACCGCCAGGTCCAGAGGACCCGGCGCATCACGGATTCCGGTAAATGGCCGCTGATCGCGGCCGTTTACCATTTGATCGCTCCATCAAATGACGGAGCGATCACATGTAAAAAAACTGGCTTCATCTCATGACGCCGGTTCCTCTCCTCCCCTCCTGTGTGCCGATCGGTACACTGTGAGCGGAGAGGGGGAGGGATGGATGGCAGCAGCGCTGTGGGCTGGATCTGTAGGGCCCACAGCGCTGCTCAGTGACATCCAGCCATCCATCCATCCATGCTCAGCCATCCCTAATGCTCTGCAATGCCCTGCACTAATCTGCAATGCCCTTCAATACTCTGCAATGCCCCACAATACTCTGCAATACCCCAGAATACTGTGCAATACCCCACAATACTGTGCAATACTCTGCAATACCCCACAACACTGTGCAATACTCTGTAATACCCCACAACACTGTGCAATACTCTGCAATACCCCACAACACTGTGCAATACTCTGCAATGCCCCACAATACTGTGCAATACTGTGCAATCCCCCACAATACTGTGCAATACTCTGCAATACCCTGAAATACTCTGCAATACCCTGAAATACTCTGCAATACCCCGCAATACTCTGCAATACCCCACAAAACTCTGCAATACCCCACAATACTCTGCAATACTCTGCAATACCCCACAATACTGTGCAATACCCCACAATACTGTGCAATACTCTGCAATACCCCACAATACTGTGCAATACTGTGCAATACTCCACAATACTGTGCAATACTCTGCAATACCCCACAACACTGTGCAATACTCTGCAATACCCTGCAATACCCTGCAATACCCCACAATACCCTGCAATACTCTGCAATACCCTGCAATAACCTGCCATACCCAGCCATACTCTGTGATACCCAGCCATACTCTGCAATACCCTGCCATACTCAGAAGGAGTAGGAGAATCTATTTTGGGGTGTCATTTTTGGTATGTACATGCTATGTGTTAGAAATATTGTATAAATGGACAAGTTTGTGTTAAAAAAAAAGTGTTTTAACCACTTCCCGCCCGCCGGCGGTCATACGACGTTCTTGACTTTATATCTGAATGATGGGTGCAGCTACAGGCATCATTCAGATATCAACTTTTTTAGCCAGCGATTCCCTACACCATAAGAATGATCATAGTGGCTGTTCCACTGCTTGATCGTTCTTACGGGAGGCGAGAGGGGACTCCCCCCCTTCCGCCACCCTCCGGTGCTTCTTCCGACTCACCGATACGATCAAAGCCAGGATCTTTTTTTTTATTTCTTTATTTCAGGCTTCCCAGGCTAGGAGGTGAGATGTGAGGTCCTTTTGACCCCATATCTCACTGTAAAGAGCACCTGTCATGCCATATTCCTATTACAAGGGATGTTTACATTCCTTGTAATAGGAATAAAAGAGGTCAATTTTTTTTTTTTTTTGAAAAAAAGCATCAAACTAAAATAAATAAAGTAAAATGAACAATAAAAAAAAAAATTTAAAGCGCCCCTGTCCCTGTGTGCTCGCATGCAGAAGCGAACGCATACGTAAGTCCCGCCCACATATGAAAATGGTGTTCAAATCACACATGTGAGGTATCGGTGCTATCAGTAGAGTGAGAGCAATAATTTTGGCCCTAGACCTCCTCTGCAACTCAAAACATGTAACCAGTAATTTTTTTAAAGCGTCGCCTATGGTGATTTTTGAGTAGCGAAGTTTGGCGCCATTCCACAAACGCGTGCAATTTTGAAAGGTGACATGTTGGGTATCTATTTACTCGGCATAACTTCATCTTTCACATTATGCAAAAACATTGGACTAACTTTACTGTTTTGTTTTTTTTTTTAAAGCACAAAACTGTTTTTTTTCCAAAAAAAACGCGTTCAAAAAATTGCTGCACAAAAACCGTGCGAGATGAAAAGTTGCATTGACTGCCATTGTATTCTCTAGGTTCTTTGCTAAAAAAACATATATAATGTTTTGGGGTTCTATGTAATTTTCTAGCTAATAAATGATGATTTTTACATGTAGGAGAGAAATGTCAGAATTGGCCTGGGTGCTTCAGAATGCCTGATGGTGCTCCCCTGCATGTTGGGCCTCTGTATGTGGCCACGCTGTGTAAAAGTCTCACAGATGTGGTATCGCCATACTCGGGAGTAATAGCAGAATGTGTTTTGGGGTGTAATTTGTGGTATGCATATGCGGTGCGTGAGAAATAACCTGCTAATATGACAATTTTGTGAAAAAAACAAGTAAAAAAAAAAAACTTGATTTTGCAAAGAATTGTGGGAAAAAATGAAAACTTGAAATAACTCACCATGCATCTTTCTAAATACCTTGGAACGTCTTCTTTCCAAAAAGGGGTCATTTGGGGGGTATTTGTACTTTTCTGGCATGTTAGAGTCTCAAGAAATTAGATAGGCCGTCAGTATTTCAGGTGTGATCAATTTTCAGATATTGGCACCATAGCTTTTGGACTCTATAAATTTCACAAAGACCAAATAATATCCACCGATTTGGGTTATTTTTACCAAAGATATGTAGCGGTATAAATTTTGGCCAAAATATATAAAGAAAAATTACTAATTTGCAAAATTGTATAACAGAAACTAAGAAAAATTCATTTTTTTACCGATTTTTCTGTCTTTTTTCTTTTATAGCACAAAAAATAAAGAACCCAGCAGTGATTAAATACCACCAAAAGAAAGCTCTATTTGTGTGAAAAAAAGGACAAAAATTTCATATAGATACAGTGTTGCATGACTGAGTAATTGTCATTCAAAATGTGAGAGCACCAAAAGCTGAAAATTGGTCTGGTTATTAAGGGGGTTTAAGTGCCCAGTGGTCAGATGGTCAAAATTTTGTTCACGTTGTCGGTAGGTTTATTTACATTTTTTGGTTTTGAGTAATAAGGGGTAATAATGTACCCTTATACTCGTACACAAAACTCCACGCTTCTGAGCTGAAGTGTATTAGGTGTCATTTTAGATGAAAAAAAAAAATCAAAATGTGTATCGCCTATATATCTTTTGTTATTTGAGAAGGAATATTATGCTTCCCTCTGTATCTGTATCAGTCTGTTTTATGACTTTCCTGCGCTATTTTGTATCAGCATTAGGATCTTGATTTGGTAACTGATTTTACTTTGATTACTATTATTTTGTATTTTTATACCACTGTGTTTCCATCATTTACAGTGGTTATGGTTGTTTTGTTTTTAATCCTTTGCTGAACTGGGGTATGGCCTTTTACTAATTTATACTACTATTTAAACACATCCAAGTCTGCAGTCAGATAGCTCTGAAGAAAAAGGTATACCCCTCAGAACATGTTAGCGTCTGGTTCTACTTTGTGATGCACACCTATAGATTTGTGACTCTAGTCTGTTGTGGAAGTTTATTTTGCTTTATCTAAGCCCAATACCCAACTGGGTTTGTGAATATTTTGCATTGTTTTTATATTTTAAAACAAATGGTATCTTAGGTAATGCACAAGGCTGTTGTGCCCTTCTTGTGTACGCATACCCTTGTGTGTGTGACCCTTCTTTGTTTCCCACACCAAGACACATGCCATTTCAACACTGAGAGGGAATCTCTTACACTTCACACTGGGGCGGTGGGTGCATCGGCGGTAAAGTGCCGCTATTTTTAGCGGCACTTTACCGTCAATTTCATGGCACTATTCGGCCGCTAGCGGGGTGCTTTTACCCCCCCGGCTAGTGGCCAAGAAAGGGTTAAAAGCACCGCAAAGCACTGTTGCAGCAGCACTATGCCAGGTGGTGTAGCTGCGCTGCCCCATTGATTTCAATGGGCAGGAGCTGTTTAGGAGCAGTGTATACAAGTGGATTGTAGGGCAAAGTGGATTGTCCTTTCTGAAATAAGGCCCAGTGTGTCAACATGTGCTAACTCCCATCATGGGGGATCAATGGACGTGTTTCGGGGGTGCAACCCCTTCCTCTCACCTTCTTTAGTTTGGAGGAAGGGGTTGCACCCACAAAACGCGTACATTGATATCCCATGATGGCAGATAGCACATGTTGACACACTGTGTGTTTTTTTGGCTTTAGCAAAATAGATGTAGGGAAAATACACATATTTTAGGCATGCGATCATGAGGGAAATGCAAATTTTGAGTCCCAATATGTGTGCATCTTCAAAATTTAGCTTTTACAGGGGTGAGATCACGCCATCTGATGAAGGCACAATCAACACAGTTTTGACATACTAATGTCCCATATGACCTTCACTTTAGCAAAGTTGAACTTTGTAAGTTCCTGAGTTGGGGGTGTGTATGTTCTGGTTTTAAACATGCCTGTTTAGCCACAAAAAAGGCTATATGCTGTCAAAACATACATGTTATACACCAAGATGTTGGTTTGTTAAAAAACCCTTGTGAATGTGCTTGGAGTAAAATGTTTTGTACTCAACAACGTGTGGCTTCTTCTTTCAATGCTCAATACCAGTTTTTTTGAAGTTAGTGTAATTAGTGACAATGGGGGGTAGTTAGTAAAGGCAAATCCACTTTGCACTACAAGTGCACTGCAAGTGCACTTTCAAGTGCACTTGCAGTGCATTTTTAGTGCAAAGTGGATTTGCCTTCAGTAAATAACCCCCACTGTGCTGTATAATTTTCCAAAATCAAGCCATTTTAAGGACTACAAGCAATTAATTCATGGAGTTGAAAAGGATGATTATTTTTATCATTAATGCATTACATACATTACCAACAATAACATTGAGTGTGTGCAGCAGACCCACAGCACAACATAATAGTTAACTGAAGAAGAGATTGTCACCTCATGTATCAAATAAGTTAAGTTAAATTTGCATTATTGAAGAAAATGGCCAAAAATAAAAGGCCATTGGAGAACCTAGGAGACAGATGAGAAACACAAGCAGTAAATCAAATGAAATATGAGATTAGTTTTTCCAAAAAAAAATATTTTAAACAACTTCCAGATTTTCTGGTAAATCTATTGCCCCCCTACCCACGAATTCCTCCACATAGTTTTGCTTCGCGGGTGCTTTGGGGGGCAAGCCAGGGCGGCCGTCATTGTTTGTGCCGGTGAAAAGTCGGCCTCAGTCGCAACTGAGGCCAGATAGTTGACTGCATTCTTTCGTTGGAAATTATGAAGAATGCAGCAGCTCAAAATTATGTGGTTTAGTTTGTATTCAGCCATGTTGATGGCCATTTGGAAAAGCTGGAACTGGCTGGCCATTATACCAAAGGCTTTCTCGACCACTCTTCTGGCACGGGCCAGCCAGTAATTAAAAACCCTCTGCACCGGGGTCAGAGTCCTGATGGGGAACAGCCTCATCAGATGGTCCCACAGCACAAAGGGCTTATCTGCCACAAAAACAAACTGGAGGCCCACCATGTTATCCGCTGGAGGTGGCAACCCCAAGCTGCCATTCTGGAGACACCTGTAAAATTCCATCTGTGCGATCACTCTTCCATCAGACATACGGCCTTTCTTCCCTACGTCCAGATATAAGAACTCATAATTCACCGTCACCACCACCAATAACACAATATTATTGTACCTCTTAAAATTAAAGTAGTATGACCCCAAGTTGGGTGTTGGGATGATCCGGACATGCTTCCCATCTATCGCACCACCGCAGTTGGGAAAGTCTCACTGCTGGTGGAATTGGGAGGCCACAGTCTGCCATTCCTGTGGGTTGAAATGAAATTGTGGAGTGAAACAAGAAAAAAATAAATTGTACTTTTGCACATAACATTGCAAGCAGATTAGACACAAACATTCTTGGCCAACATAAGTATAACATTTATTGAAATGAGTACCATATTTATCGGCGTATAACACGCACTTTTTTCCCCTGAAAATCAGGGGAAAATCGTGGGTGCGTGTTATACGCTGATCCCCCGCCGATTGTGAGCTTTTCGGCCGCTCTCAGCGGCTTTTGGCTCTTCTCGGCGGCTTTGAAAATGGTGCCGCCATTCTCGGCCGCTTTCGGCCATTCTCGGCGGCTCTCGCCCGCCTCCGGCCATTCTCGGCGGCTCTCGGCCGCTTTCGGCAAATCTCGGCGGCTCTCGGCCATTCTCGACGGCTGTTGGCCATTCTTGGCGTCTCTCGCAGTCCCGCGGGAGCCGCCGAAAGCCGAGTGCGTTCGAGAGCCATCGAGAATGGCCGAAGGCGGCGCCATTTTCAAAGATGCAAACGACACAGGCTACAGAGGGACACTGACAAGGCTGCAATCAGGTACAAACTACAGATGGACACTAACAAGACTGCAATGGGGGACAAGGCTGCAATGGGGGACAAGGCTGCAATGGGGGACAAGGCTGCAATGGGGACAAGGCTGCAATGGGGGACAAGGCTGCAATCAGGGACAACACTGCAGATGGACACCGACAAGGCTGCAGATGGACACTGATGAGGCTGCATTGATGGGCATTTAAATGTAAGTTTTTTTTCCTTAAACTTTACTCCTAAAAGTTTTTTTCCTTAAAATTCCCTCCTAAACTTGGGGTGCGTGTTATACGCCGGCGCGTGTTATACGCCGGCGCGTGTTATACGCCGGCGCGTGTTATACAGCGATAAATATGGTATTAAAAGACAAAAGAATAAGGTCCACTTATCAGATTCCTCACCCCCTCTGATGGCCCATTGTAAAAATTTAACGGGATGTTGTTTTGGACAGGTAACCCTCTCCACTTAATTGAGAGCTGAATGCCTAAATAATGTGTGTTACTTTGGACAGCCCCTCCTAACTTACACTATTGGCAGCCCACTGGACAGATAAGAAGTGTCAAAATCCAAAAATATGAATACACACTGTACAAATTGAAGCACATTTTTACATTCTGCAATTGCTTATCAAGATAATAGGAGTACAAAACTTTAAACAGTACCATTTGAAAGTATTCAAGCAGGCACTTGCACTACATGCCTTGGTGAATTCATCCATAAATCTGATCACAAAAGAGGTAGGTATAGTTTGTATGGGTTTTGCAAAGTCAGCAGATAAAATATTTGTATTGATTGACTTAGCGGTTGGGGGAAGGGAGGATTCCAATGAGTTTTGGCCCCCCAAAAAAAGCCTTTTGCACTCTGCCTGAATTTAAGGACGACAATACCATTTGGACACATTTTAGGGGGTGTTTAGGGTAAGGACTACAATGGAGCTGACAAAATACATTGTTAAGTGACTAGGCCTAGTGTGTATGGGCCCAGGATCGCAGGCTGGGGAGGTTAGTAAAGGCAAATATGCATAAAGGATGAAAAAGGAGCATTAAAAGCTTACAGCATGCACAAGGACATAGAGGACATTCACAGTATATTACAATCATGGTAATTATGGAATGATGAACTACAATACATTAGCAAACATTAAATACATAGAATGTGATGTTAAAAGATAAAACTTACATTAATATAGTCCTTCTGCAGGACCTCAATGATGGCAGAACAGGTCTCTGGAATAATTGTTCCCAGAGCCTGGGGACGGCAAGGTGGCGACGAGCCTTTGTACTGGAGTGATGGCTTGCCGCATGCAGGTGTCCTGCTTCATAATATAAGGGGACAGCAAAGCCAACAGACGGTGAAAGACGGGTCCGTCATCCAGGGATAATTCCTGAAATCATTAGGATTTTTCTCCAGGAGCTTCCGCAACAACGGCATATGAGACAATTGGTCACGATTAAGCAACCAATTCTTGGTACAAGAACTCCTCCTCCCCCTGTTCATGGACTGGACTTGGGTCAAAGCAGTAACTCCAACACCAAGCCCAACAACAGCACGAACTCTACGATGAGTACGTAACTGCAACATGGCTAATAAACAAACGGCTGCTCAGAACGAACTGACAGAACACACTGAAAATCAGAAAGGACCTGAGAAGAATGAGCTGAAAATCAGAAATGACCGGACAAGAACGCACTGAAAATCAGAAGCTAACTATAAATAGAATGCACTGAAAGACAGAAACGAACTGACAAGCACGCACTAAAGAACAGATAGGAACCGACAAGCACAAACTGAAAAGCAGAAACGAACTGAAATGCACGAGGCTGAAAAGCACAAATCGTCTCTCACCAAACTTCTACTAATACGAAATAAACACGACATTAGCAGAAGGAGCCCAAAGGGTGGCACACTGGCTATTGAACTACCTTCTTATCGGCTTGTCGTACGTCTTGAATGTCACCACGTTCACACGTTTGTAATTGTTGGCCAACATTTGTGTGACCGTGTGTATGCAAGACAAGTTGGAGCCAACAACCTTCGAACAAAAATCCATGGTTTTGTTGTCGGAAAGACTGATCGTGTGTACGGGGCATTACAAACTGAGCGCTAATAAAAATGCAAAGCAGCGCTATTGCTGGCAAAAAATGCCTGTCAGATCACATATGCAGGAATAGTGGAACTCACTGGGGCTCGAACCTGCAAAATCCAAAGTTCTCACTGAAGGCTTATATGCAAGTTATTTGCCATAAAAAGTGTATGGAGACCTGGGTCCTGCCCCAGGGGACATGTATCAATTGGAATTTTTTTTTTTAAATGGCTATTTTTCCGGGAGCAGTGATTTTAATAATGCTTAAAGTGAAACATTTCTAAAGGAAAACATTTCATTCAAAATTGCTCGCCGCTGTAATGAATTGCCGGTTCCTAGCAATATCGAATTAAAATCAAAGAAAAAAACAGTGTAGGTTCCCCCCACCAGTCCATACCAGGTCCTTTGAGTCTGGTATGGATATTAAGGGGAACTCCACACCAATTTTTTTGTTTTAAATGGCGTAGGGGTCCCCCTAAAATCCATACCAGACCTGAAGTCTGGTATGGATATTAAGGGGAACCCTGCACCAAAATTTGAAAAAAAAATGGCTTGGGGGTCCCCCCCAAAGTCCATACCAGACGCTTATCTGAGCACGCAACCGGGCAGGCCACAGGAAAAGGGGGGATGAGAGAACTTTACCAGGCCACATGCCCTCAACATGGGGAGGGTGCTTTGGGATCCCCCAAAGCACATTGTCCCCATGTTGATGGGGGCAAGGGCCTCACCCCCTCAACCCTTGCCCGGTGGTTGTGGGGGTCTGCGGGTGGGGGGCTTATCGGAATATGGAAGCCCCCTTTAACAAGTCTGTTGTCCGTCCTCCGGTCTTTCTCCTGCGCCACTCCCGCCGCCGCTCCTGCTGAACATTCAAAAAATGAACCTCCTCCGATGCTGCAATGGGGCAGATGATGTCACTCTGAGACCCCGCCCCTTGTGACTTTACCGCATGGGGCATGATGGGTCAGTGATGTCACAAGGGGGCGGGGTCTTCTGATGACATCCAGCGGCCACACCCTATAGTTATATATGATATATGCACTATGGAAGCGGACAGATTGGCTGGCCACAGTGTCGGAGGAGGTTCGTTGTTTTCCTGTTCAGCAGGTCGGTGGCGGGAGCAGCAGAGGAGAAAGACCCGGAGGACGAAGCGGGGGAAGAAGAAGCCGGAGGAAGATGGAGAAGACCGGAGGAAGCGGAAGAAGATGGAGGATGAAGTGTGGGAAGAAAAAGCTGGAAAAAGAAGGAAAAAACTGAAGGAAGGAGCGGGGAAAGAAGAACACATTTTTAATAAAGGAATTGTCAAAAACCAGCTATTGACTTATGTCACATTTCACTGCTTTTTTTGGTGAATGTGTAGGGATACAAAGTACCCAATACCCATTCACATAGGGCCCCCAGATCCCACCCCCCTATGTGAATGGGTATCGGGTACATTGTACCCCTACCCATTTACCAAAAAAAAGCAGTGAAATGTGACAAAAGACAATAGTCAGTTTTTGACAATTGCTTTATTGTAAAATAGCTCTGAGTGGTCTTCTCCACCGAGCGATGTCTCCCACCATCATCATCTCCTGGTGCTGTCTCTCTTGCCGCCATCTTCTGTCGCCGTCTCTCCCGCTACCGCCTACTTCTCCCGCTACCGCCTACTTCTCCCGCTGCTGTGTTCTTCCTCACTGCCGTGTTCTTCCGTTGTGTTGTCACCGCTGTCTGGCGTCTCTTACACAGCCATGGGGCGTGACCATCCGTTGATGTCACACGAAAAGCCCACCCCTTTTTTCCAGAAAATAAAGGGGCGGGCTCTGATTTGCAGTGCGGGCAAATCACATCTGATGTCGGACAGCACAGCAGTGTGAACCAGCCCCAAGGCCCCTCTCACACTTGTGTGATTTGTCCTGTGACTTTAAGATTACACTGGCATTGCTTTAAATCACATCAAATTTGCGGCAAAAAGCGCTGCAAAATTGCGGGACTTTCAGGTCGCACAAGTGTGAAAGAGTCCTTATGGACCTCAAGTTGTTTGAAAAGTTGGCCAAGTGTGAACGGAACCTATAATAACACCTTTGAATTAGGCCCCATTTGCACTTGTGCGACCAATGCCTGTGTGATCTTGCAGTGTATGGACCTCAAGTCGCATCAAAGTCAAACCAAAGTAGTGCAGGGACGACCTATTTTCAGGATGCACAAGTGAGAATAGTGTCTAAGTCAAAGGTATTATCCATGAATCTCATTCAAACTGCTGTGACCTGAAAGTCACACTATTTTGGTGCCACTGCAACTTGGCCCCAACTTCTGGGAATGGCTGTGTAATATTGCACCCTATGTACCTCAAGTCACATGAAAGTCACACCAAAGTAGTACAGGGACTACTTTGAAGTTGTTGCAACTTAAAGCAGCACAGATGTGAATAGTTATCATTGAGAATCATGGGGTACAACTTGTCATGCAATTCGGAGGTCCAAATTTGCTGGAAAAGTCACCCAACTGTGAAACAAGTCATATATATTTTAATAGAAATGAGCTCCCATATATATCTGCATAGTCCTTACATATTTACATCAGCAGAACAAATGCAGGAAGTGATATGTGTACATGGGCCAGAAGCAAATGTGTGGTGATGCCATAAGTGATATCCTACACTTACCGGCAAATGAGCAGCACCTCCTCTTTGCTAATGAGGGACCTCGCCATGTCCATCTAGATGGAGATCCTGACTAGCACAGGAACTTCTGGGTGATTACAATGACTCATTTCCGGGTCAGAAGGTGAAACCACGCTTTTTTGATCGTAGCGAATATTTGATCGCAACCACTATTAGAATTTTTTTATTTTTGTTTATTTGCAGATATGCAAATTTGTATTTTTACATATGATATTTGAAGGTAAACTTAAGGGAATGCGATAAGAAATGGTGTCCCTGGGATAGCAGCAGGTGAATTACAAAGACAAAGGCCCAGTTTGAGCCCTGGTTCACACTGACAGCAGGAGTAAATCGTGCGAGTTCAGCTGAACTCACACAATTTTATTCCCGCATGTCAGTCCTGACTGCAGGGGAATTTCAGAGACATCTGTGTAGGTTTCTGCACTGATGTCAATAAAAATCGCACCCTGAAGTCGCCAAAAAGTAGTACAGAAACTACTTTCGGGAATTGTGGCTCCGCACCAATTAGAACGGTGCAATTGCCACTGATTTCACATGTCAAATTGTACCAATGTGAACCAGGGCTGACACATACAACACTGCCTATCCACCAGCTGGATTCATTACCTGCAATTTTCCACAGCTGTTATATCTAAACATTCCACCTTTATCATTTACTTGCAGATGTGATGAAGATATTCATGTTTTGGTGCACAAATACATATAGAAATTGTAAGCTATAAAATATATTGCACTTCCCCAAAACCACCACCCCCAAAACTAATTAAAAATGAGAAAAAAAATACTTTTATTTTGCCAGAAGAAACAAAATTATGTACATTCATTTACTAGCTTCAAAAAAATTTCTACAGGATATATGGTGCTACATTTAGCAAAACAGTTAGCAATTGGGTTTTAAGGACCCTGCTCATAGGCGCTTACAATCTGAAATTTATCTAAACCTTAGAGTGGACACAGCTTTACTTTCAGTGCATAACGGGCAACACATCACATTTTTATCTGCAAGATTATAGAAACGTACTTAACAGTCATTATTCTTACAAAGCATTCCAACATAATATTAAAAAAGGCACATGTTCAAAATATAACACCCACCACCACCCCATAAATCCACACCCATATATACATTGGTGACCATGTTCTGTATTTCTGTGTACATGATAAAGCAATGAGTTTAAAGAGTAGAAGGTCAGCACATGCTCCCAAATAGGGATGAGCCGAACACCCCCCTGTTCGGTTCGCACCAGAACATGCGAACAGGAAAAAAGTTTGTTCAAACACGCGAACACCGTTAAAGTCTATGGGACACGAACATGAATAATCAAAAGTGCTCATTTTAAAGGCTTATATGCAAGTTATTGTCATAAAAAGTGTTTGGGGACCTGGGTCCTGCCCCAGGAGACATGGATCAGTGCAAAAAAAAGTTTTAAAAACTGCGTTTTTTTCAGGAGCAGTGTTTTTAATAATGCTTAAAGTCAAACAATAAAAGTGTAATATCCCTTTAAATTTCGTAGCTGGGGGGTGTCTATAGTATGCCTGTAAAGGGGCGCATGTTTCCCGTGTTTAGTCTGACAGCAAAATGACATTTCAAAGAAAAAAAGTCATTTAAAACTACTCGCGGCTATTGCATTGCCGGTCCGACAATACACATAAAAGTTCATTGAAAAAAACGGCATGGGAATTCCCCACAGGGGAACCCCAAACCAAAATTAAAAAAAAAAAGATGTGGGGGTCCCCCTAAACTCCATACCAGACCCTTCAGGTCTGGTATGAATTTTAAGGGGAACCCCGTGCCAAAATAAAATAAAAAAACGGCGTAGGGTCCCCCCAAAAATCCATACCAGACCCTTATCCGAGCACGCAACCTGGCAGGCCGCAGGAAAAGAGGGGGGGATGAGAGAACCGTACAAGGCCACATGCCCTCAACATTGGGAGGGTGCTTTGGGGTAGCCCCCCAAAACACCTTGTCCCCATGTTGATGAGGACAAGGGCCTCATCCCCACAACCCTGGTCGGTGTTTGTGGGGGTCTGCGGGCGGGGGGCTTATCGGAATCTGGAAGCCCCCTTTAACAAGGGAACCCCCAGATCCCGGCCCCCCCTGTGTGAAATGGTAAGGGGGTACAGAAGTACCCCTACCATTTCACTAAAAAACTGGCAAAAATGTTAAAAATGACAAGAGACAGTTTTTGACAATTCCTTTATTTAAATGCTTCTTCTTTCTTCTATGTTCCTTCATCTTCTTCTTCTTCTGGCTCTTCTGGCTCTTCTGGTTCTTCCTCCGGTGTTCTTGTCCAGCATCTCCTCCGCGGCGTTTTCTATCTTCTTCTCCTCGGGCCGCTCCGCACCCATGGCATGGGGGGAGGCTCCCGCTCTTCTCTTCATCTTCTCTTCTTCATCTTCTTCTCCGGGCCGCTCCGCATCCATGCTGGCATGGTGGGAGGCTCCCGCTGTGTGACGCGTCTCCTCTTCTGACGGTTCTTAAATAACTGGGGGGTGGGCCACTGGTGACCCCGCCCCCCTCTGACGCACGGTGACTTGACGGGACTTCCCTGTGATGTCGCGGGGAATGCCACAGGGAAGTCCCGTCATGTCCCGTGCGTCAGAGGGGGGCGGGGTCACCGAGTGGCCCCGCCCCCCGTTATTTAAGAACCGTCAGAAGAGGAGACGCATCACACAGCGGGAGCCTCCCTCCATGCCAGCATGGGTGCGGAGCGGCCTGGAGAAGAAGATGAAGAAGAGAAGAAGATGAAGAAGAGAAGAAGATGAAGAGAAGAGCGGGAGCCTCCCCCCATGCCATGGGTGCAGAGCGGCCCAAGTAGAAGAAGATAGAAGACGCCACGGAGGAGATACTGGACAAGAACACCGGAGGAAGAACCAGAAGAGCCAGAAGAAGAAGAAGAAGATGAAGGAACATAGAAGAAAGAAGAAGCATTTAAATAAAGGAATTGTCAAAAACTGTCTCTTGTCATTTTTAACATTTTTGACAGTTTTTTAGTGAAATGGTAGGGGTACTTTTGTACCCCCTTACCATTTCACACAGGGGGGGCGGGATCTGGGGGTCCCCTTGTTAAAGGGGGCTTCCAGATTCCAATAAGCCCCCCGCCCGCAGACCCCCACAACCACCGGCCAGGGTTGTGGGGATGAGGCCCTTGTCCTCATCAATATGGGGACAAGGTGTTTTGGAGGGCTACCCCAAAGCACCCTCCCAATGTTGAGGGCATGTGGCCTGGTATAGTTCAGGAGGGGGGGCTCTCTTGTCCCCCCTCTTTTCCTGCGGCCTGCCAGGTTGCGTGCTCGGATAAGGGTCTGGTATAGATTTTTGGGGGGACCCCACGCCTTTTTTTTTTTTTAATTTTGCCACGGGGTTCCCCTTAAAATCCATACCAGACCTGAAGGGTCTGGTATGGAATTTAGGGGGACCCCCACGTCATTTTTTTTTTAAATTTTGGTTCGGGGTTCCCCTGTGGGGAATTCCCATGCCGTTTTTATCAATGAACTTTTATGTGTATTGTCGGATCGGCAATGCAATAGCCGCGAGTAGTTTAAATTACTTTTTTTCCTTTGAAATGTCATTTTGCTGTCAGACTGTTCTAAACATGGGAAACATGCGCCCCTTTACAAGCATACTATAGACACCCACCAGGTACGAAATTTAAAGGGATATTACACTTTTATTGTTTGACTTTAAGCATTATTAAAATCACTGCTCCTGAAAAAACGCCAGTTTTTAAAACTTTTTTTTGCATTGATCCATATCCCCTGGGGCAGGACCCAGGTCCCCAAACACTTTTTATGACAATAACTTGCATATAAGCCTATAAAATTAGCACTTTTGATTTCTCCCATAGACTTTTAAAGGGTGTTCTGCGGCATTCGAATTTGCCGCAAACACCCCAAATTGTTCGCTGTTCGGCGAACTTGCGAACAGCCGATGTTCGAGTCGAACATGAGTTCGACTTGAACTCGAAGCTCATCCCTACTCCCATACACACACAACATTGACAGCATGGCCACATAAACCCACTTTTGATTGAAAAAATGCACAAGAATTTCAGCAAACAGCCCTAGTTGGGCGTTTGTCAATAGCACAATATCATTCCTTCTCCCCTACAAATCACAGCAAAATACTTGGCTTCTCAGGCCAAACGAACCCCGTCCCCCCTACTGCAGCCCTTTATATAAGGTAGGTTGTATTGTTAGCACACTGACACACGCCCAATAGAAGTACACGCCCACCGGTATCTTTCAATCTGTCTCTTCGTGTATGTCTAAAGTGATTGCACCTGATGGCAGAAACACATAATACAATTTGCAACTGTGCTAGCCTTCGGCTATGTGCATCAAATCTCCAACTACAGGGCAAAGATTGAAGTCCATTTGCATGCACATAAAAAAGCAACAGTTTTCTAAGCATATGTACCTGTGCTGTGTAAACCCTACAATTTTAAATGTCCAAGTCCCTTGGCATGATTAGTGCTAACAAACATTTTCAGTCACTGGCTGCAATGAGCTTCCAATCTAAAGTCCAAAACTAACTTTCTTACATTAGAGACTATTTTGACAGGAGACCAATAAAATGCCAGCACGTCTTTGGATTGTGGTGAGAAACCGACACAGGGAGAACATATAAACTTCAACACAGGCATTAGCATGTTGAGGAATTGAACCAGCAACCCCAGTGCTGCTAAACAGAATTGCTACCCATTTAGCCAGCAGGCAGCCTCACACATGTTGTCTGCATCTCTGTGGTGTGAACCAGCCCTAAGTCCATAGCCATGCTCAGTGTCACAAGTAATATACAATATATTGCCCTAAGTATTGGGACACCTGCCTTTAAACG
This sequence comes from Lithobates septentrionalis, assembly GCA_037952835.1. Lineage (NCBI taxonomy): Eukaryota > Metazoa > Chordata > Amphibia > Anura > Ranidae > Lithobates > Lithobates septentrionalis. The sequence continues at coordinate 830,036 of JBBDGP010000999.1, read as the reverse complement.
CACATGAACTGTAATGGCATCCCAGTCTTAGCCTGTAGGGTTCAAAATTCATTTGGCCCACCCTTTGCTGCTATAATAGCTTCAACTCTTCTGGGAAGGCTGTCCACAAGGTTTAGGAGTGTGCCTATGGGAATGTTTGGCCATTCTTTCAAGTGCATTTGTGAGGTCAGGCACTGATGTTGGGCGAGAAGGCCTTGGCTTAAGTCTCCACTCTAATTCATCCTCAAGGTGTTCTGTTGTGTTGAGGTCAGGACTCTGTCCAGGCCAGTCATGTTCACCCACCCCAAACTCACTCAGCCATGTCTTTATGGACCTTGCTTTGTGCACTGGTCCAAATCATTTGGTGGAGGGGGGGTTATGATGTTGGGTTGTTTTTCATGGGTTGGGTGTTGGCCTCTTAGTCCCAGTGAAGGGAACTCTTAAGGCATCAGCATACAAAGACTTTTTGGACAATTTCATGCTCCCAACTTTGTGGGAACAGTTTGGGAATAGCTCCTTCTTGTTCCAACGTGACTGCTCAAAGCAAAGTCCATAAAGACATGGATGAGCGAGTTTGGGGTAGAGGAACTTGAGTGGCTGCACAGAGTCCTGACCTCAACCCGATAGAACACCTTTGGGATGAATTAGAGCAGAGACAGCGAGCCAGGCCTTCTCAACCAACATCAGTGCCTGGCCTCACAAATGCATTAATGGAAGCATGGTCAAACATTCCCATAGCTGCAAAGGGTGGGCCAAATCAATTTTTAACCCTACCAACTAAGACTGGGCTGCCATTAAAAATCATGCGTGTGTAAAGGCAGTTGTCATCTTTTGACTACATAGTATATATGGCAAGTTTTACAATGGTGGTGGAACCCTCCTAAACATAAATACTACATTTAGACATAGTTTTGGGACCTGGGAGATGAGTCAACTTCTCTACATGAAGCTGCATGGTTTAGATTCAAACCCAGACGCTCAGGGATACTAAGCAGAAGTTCTAACCTCTCAGCCACGGAGCTGCCACATGCGAGTACTTCCTACACATAAATACACATAAATACTGCATTTCTTTGGACATACAGGTGATGGAATTACATTACTCAAGAGTTATTCTTCTTGATTTATTCTGTGATGTTTGCTGGTTCTTTGTGGGTGAGTGTAGATTAGTGATATTAGCCTCAAATTTTTGGGAATTACATTTTGATTTCTGATGTTGGTACACATTTCACATTTTTTGGGCTCAGATTATGATTATTTGGAAATAATAAAAAGTACAAAAAATTGTGACTCATTTTAACCACTTGCCGACTGCCTAACGCAGATATACTGCGGCAGAATGGCACAGGCAGGCAAAATTACGTACCAAAATCGCGCCCCCCCCCCCGGTGCCCGAAGTGGTCGGCATCGTTAGGGGAGCGATCCATGCTGAGGGGGAGGCCACTCGTTCGTGGCCACCCCCTCGCGATCGCTCCCAACGAATGACAATCTTCCTCTGCCTCTGTAATGTAAACAGCAGCAGAGGAAGTGATGTCATCTCTCCTCGTGTCGGTCTTTTCGTTCCGGCGCAGAGGAGAGAAGACCAAGGTTGTGTAGCTTCTTCTGGTCCAGAAGAAGCTACACAACCTTGCCTTGTGAAACGCGTTGACGTCACTCCGTCCGGACGTCACGCCCGCTGTCATCCCCCGTGGGAAATAGCTGGCTCACACACAGAGGGAGCGCTCCGTCAGCATACGGAACCACCGTGTAGCTGGAAAAGAGGTACTTCTAGATGGCCGGCCATTTATCCACATGAGGAGTGCTCTTTTGAGCACAAAAACGTTACAGAAAATACCAGATTTCATCTGCAGCGGCGAACGGCACAGGCTACAGCACAGGTGACACACACTTCGGTAGTACCTAAGGACTTCCATACAGGACCCGGAAGTGGTAAAGTACATGGTCACCTTTACTGCTTAGCAAATTACATGCCTGCGACTAATCCATCTGCTGCATCAGTATGTACCCGACTATACCCAGTATTTTATCTGGCATACTGTAGTTATACCTTGCTACATATATATCAGGACTTTCTGCCGTTTCCAGTCTGATCCCCAGTCATCTATGGTCATACCTCCTCCATCTAGATTGATTAGGGTCTATCATAGGACCCACTTGCAGTGCCCCATATCACGGCTCCAACTCTCTCATTTGCCCCACTCCATTCCCTTTACCCACACTCCTATCCACCCCCCTTTCCTGGGTCCCCTTCCCCCCCCCTTTCCTCCACCCCCTTTCACCCAGGTCACGAGCCACCCCCCCGGGGGGTTGATGTCTGTTCAGCAGCCTTATTCAGCACAGCTGAACACTCCTCATTGTTAGCAGGCTGCACAGACATCAATTGCCTAGACGTCCGGACGCTTTGTTTTGTATTGTATTGTTTTGTTTGTACATGTTCTATGTTCCCTCTGTCTGTGTCTCTGTATTGATCGGATCATACCACCGATCAATTCTATTAGGACCTATTGATTACCGGTCTACGCTCTTTTGTCCTCATGTAATATATGTCACTGTACCTCAATAAACATTAGTTTAGATATTAATAACTGGTTTGCCCTTCATTTGAGCCCCACTTTTCTTTGGTCCCTCCCCTGTTTGGGACATTTTGTATTGCAGCCGTGTCAGGGGCTGAAAGGCAACCACGTTTTAATGGTACCATTTGCATTGTTACATGACTATACAAGCCTCATTACATTTACTTGTTCCCCCTGCACCCCCTGTCAGAGTGACACCAATAGCAGTTTTTTTTTTTTTTTGATTATTGCATTGGTGTCATTTTGTGACAGTTATAAGTGGTAGGGCAGTTAGTGTTAGGCCCCTTTAGGTCTAGGGTACCCCCCTAACCCCCCCAATAAAGTTTTAACCCCTTGATCACCCCCCGTCGCCAGTGTCACTAAGTGATCGTTTTTCTGATCGCTGTATTAGTGTCACAGGTGACGCTAGTTAGGGAGGTAAGTATTTTTAGGTTCGCCGTCAGCGTTTTATAGCGTCAGGGACCCCCATATACTACCTAGTAAAGGTTTTAACCCCCTGATTGCCCCCTAGTTAACCCTTTCCAGTGATCAACGTATAACGGTTACGGGTGAAGCTGGTTAGTTGGTTTGTTTTTTATAGTTTCAGGGCACTCGCCATTTATTACCTAATAAAGGTTTAACCCCCTGATCACCCGACGGTGATATAAGTTAAGTTTTAGGGTCAGATAGGGTCTGCGTCACCCCAGGCAGCGTCAGGTTAGTGCCAGTACCGCTAACGCCCACGCACGCAGCAGACACCTCCCTTAGTGGTATATTATCTGAACGGATCAATATCTGATCTGATCAGATCTATACTAGCATCCCCAGCAGTTTAGGGTTCCCAAAAACGCAGCGTTAGCGGGATCAGCCCAGATACCTGCTAGCACCTGCGCTTAGCCCCCCCCCCGGCCACCCAAGTGCAGTATCGATCGATCACTGTCACTTACAAAACACTAAACACACATAACTGCAGTGTTCGCAGAGTCAGGCCTGATCCCTGCGATCGCTAACTGTTTTTTTGGTAGCGTTTTGATACAGTTGCTATCAGTCAGGAGCTTTTTTACCTGTGAGTCTCACTAGTGTACCACTAAATTTAGAGCCCAAAATGGCAAATCGAAGGTACGCTAGTGAAGAGGCCTACACGTTTCTGAGCGTGACAGATAGTGAAGAGGAAGTCACTCATCTGTCAGATTCAGGCTCAGAATACGATCCTGTAGAGGACAGCGGCTCCATGACAGATAGCTCTGACAATGGAGTTGTGGTACCGGACCCCAATCTTCTTCTTCTGTCGTTGATGTGCAAGAACCACAGGTCCCTCGTATGGAGCAGAGCAGTACTAACGCCGCTATTCCTTCTGGTGAACTGGCAAGCAACAGCAGCCTAGTGCACCCTGGTCATACTCAATCCAGCACTGCAGTATCACGTGGTGACGTGGCAATTCCCATAAGTGCAGTTCAAGCTGGTGAGGTGGCAAGCACAAGTAGTGTCTCACTGCCACCAAGAAGACGAACATAGGCCTGTTGTGTCCATAGTGCCCTTCCTGCTGCATTTGCCAATCCTAATTGGGAACCCACCACTTCTGCAGCACCCGTGCTTCCCCCATTCACTGGCCAACCCGGCATTCAGGTGGAAACAGTTGATTTTACGTCACTTGATTTTTATTCGCTGTTTTTCACTGAAGATCTCTATAGATCTATTGTGGACCAAAGCAGTTTGTACGCTGGTCAACACATCGCCACTATTCCCCAGTCCTCCCTTGCCAGAGATTGGAGACCAATTATGGTATCTGAATTTAAGCTCTTTCTGGGCCTTCCCTCAACATGGGCATAACTAAAAAGAGTGAGTTGCGGTCATATTAGTCCACTGACCCAATTCACCATATGCCCTTGTTTTCTGCCTCAATGACCAGGGCACGATACGAGCAGATATTGCAGTTTATGCACTTAAATGACAATAAACTCTGTCGTCCTCGTGGAGACCCTGGATACGATCTGCTCTACAAAATTCGGCCCCTCATAAACCACTTCAACCAACGTTTTGCAGACTTGTTTACTCCCCATCAAGTTGTCTGCGTTGATGAGTCCCTGATGAAGTTTTCTGGCTGCTTGTCATTCAAACAGTACCTTCCCAGCAAGTGTGCCAGATACGGGGTCAAGATGTATAAGCTCTGTGACAGGGCCACAGGCTATACATGTAGTTTTATGGTTTACGAGGGAAAAGATAGCCACGTAGAGCCGACAAACTGCCCTGACTACATAGGAAGCGCTGGCAAGATTTTGTGGGACTTGGTGTCCCACACAAAGGGGAAAGGGGTACCACTTATATGTGGACAATTATTACACGAGCGTGCCACTTTTTAGTCACTTGTTTGATCATCAGATTGGAGCATGTGGCACCGTGCTTTCCCCAGCAGCTTGTAGATTCCCATCTTAGGCTGGAGGAGAGAGGCTGCTTCAAGTGCAATAACTTGCTCGCTATGAAGTGGAGGGATAATAAGAATGTTTTCGTTCTTACCTCCCTTCATGCAGACACGATGGTCCAAATTACTACGGCGACTGGTGTTGTGAAGAAACCCCTCTGTGTCCATGAATATAACTAAAATATGGGAGAGGTTACCGTTTACTGTGTTTTGTTGTTAACCATTTTTTTGTTTTCAGGTACGCCATTCAGCTTCAGCGCAGATTTATTCATTTTGACAGCAACAGCGTTTGCTCCCACGATAAATAAAGCCGTGACTCCAGCGCTGTAGGAGGTGATTTCACCACCACAGTTAAAAGAAGAGCATATATGCCAAAGCATGGAGGCAGCAGGGGCGGAGGAGCGATTTGCTCCTACCTTTTGTGGGTGGATACCCCCATGCTTCGGCATATATATATTTTAGGCACAGGTTGCCTTAAAAAAGGTTTTATTTTTTACTATGTTTTTTTTGTATTTGCTTTGCAGATATGATAAGTCTTACTGTTATACTGTAATGTTACTTTGTTTTATTGTAAACCATCATTTGCTTAGCAGGCACGCCATTCAGTTGCAGCGCAGATTTATTTATCTTGACAGTAACAGCGTTTGCTCCCACGATACATAAAGCCGTGACTCCAGCACTGTAGGAGGTGATTTCACCACAACAGTTAAAAAAAAAGAGCATATATGCCGAAGCATGCGGGCAGCAGGGGCGGAGGAGCGATTTGCTCCTACCTTTTGGGGCGGATGCCCCCATGCTTCGGCATATATAAACGGTGCATGTATGCCCATCATTAGAAGTGGGTGGATGAAGGGAGGTATTCTAATAGTGGGCATACCCACCGATCAATCTCTTTTTTTCGTTCAGCCCACAGGCTGCATGAAAAAAAAGTTTACACTATATGCCCAACAAGGACCAGTAACGTACTGGTATGTTGCTGGACTTTGAGTGGTTATACCAGAATGATGCCTGCAGGTTTAGGTATCATCTTGGTATCATTCTTTTCAGCCAGCGGTCGGCTTTCATGTAAAAGCAATCCTAGCGGCTAATTAGCCTCTAGACTTCTTTTACAAGCAGTGGGAGTGAATGCCCCCCCACCGTCTTGCATGTTTTTCTCTGGCTCTCCTGTCCCAATAGGGAACCTGAGAATGCAGCCGGTGATTCGGCCAGCTGACCATAGAGCTGATCAGAGACCAGAATGGCTCCAAACATCTCTATGGCCTAAGAAACCGGAAGCTACGAGCATTTTATGACTTAGATTTTGCCGGATGTAAACAGTGCCATTGGGAAATTGGGAAAGCATTTTATCACACCGATCTTGGTGTGGTCAGATGCTTTGAGGGCAGAGGAGAGATCTAAGGTCTAATAGACCCCAATTTTTTCAAAAAAGAGTACCTGTCACTACCTATTGCTATCATAGGGGATATTTACATTCCCTTAGATAACAATAAAAATGATTAAAAAAATGAAAGGAACAGTTTAAAAATAAGATAAAAAAAGCAAAAAAATAATAAAGAAAAAAAAAAAGCACCCCTGCCCCCCCCTGCTCTCGCGCAAAGGCGAACGCAAGTGTCGGTCTGGCGTCAAATGTAAACAGCAATTGCACCATGCATGTGATGTATCACCGCAAAGGTCCAATCGAGGGCAGTACTTTTAGCAGTAGACCTCCTCTGTAAATCTAAAGTGGTAACCTGTAAAAGCTTTTAACTGCTTGCCGACCGCCGGCTGTCAATTGGCGGCCAGGCGGCGCGGCTCTCGTTGCGGGAGGGCGTCATATGACGGCCTCCCATTTAAACAGGGAATGCGCGCGATCGTGTGCGCGCATCCCTGTTACTTCGGTGGCGGCGTGTCACGTAGACACCGCTCGCCACCGAGGGGGGTGAACAGCCATTGGACATGGTCGTTTACCACGTTATCGGCCGTGATGAAGTCACGGCGATCACAGATAGGTCCACCGCATTGTGCACGGCGCATGCGCGGGATCGCGAGTGCGCTGCGCGTGCACATCGGTGGCGTATTCCCGGGAACACTACTTGTCACCGACGCCGGTAAACAGCCATTGGCTGGCTGTTTACCTACGTGATCGGCTGTGATCCATTCACAGCTGATCATAAATGTAAACACAGAGCGGTAACTAGCTGTTACCAGCTCTTCTCTCCTCATACACCATTTCCAGTGTGAGGAGAGAAGAGCCAGAAGCAGTGCGTTACCGATCTGTGTTTTGTAGTGTCTGCACAAACACCACACCTGTCCCATCGCCCCCCCAATTGTCATCTGTCACCCAACAGTCACCACAGTCACCCAATAAAGTGCACCTGTCACATAAGGGACTGCCATCAGTGACCGTCAGCGGTGCACCTGTCACCCGTCACAAATCAGTGACCGTCAGTGGTGCACCTGTCACCCATCAGCCATCACCCATCACCCATAAGTGACCACCAGCCATCACCCATCACCCATCAGTGACCACCAGCTTTCACCCATCACCCATCAGTGACCGCCAGCCGTCACCCATCAGTGACCGCCAGCCATCACCCGTCACCCATCAGTGACCGCCAGCCATCACCTGTCACCCATCAGTGATCGCCAGCCATCACCCATCACCCATCAGTGACCGCCAGCCATCACCCATTACCCATCACCTGTCACCCATCAGTGACCGTCAGCCATCACCGATCACCTGTCACCCTTTAGTGACCGCCAGCCATCACCCATCACCCATCACCCGTCACTGTCCGTGGCCTGTCACTCATCAGTGACCATCGCCTGTCACACCGTCATCACCGATCAGTGAACGTCAGCTGCCACCCATCGCACAGCCCATCAGTGACCGTCACCTGCCACCTGTCACACCGCATCATGTCCAAAAGAGTATACAGCAGTGAGGAGTCATTCCAGATCCTCTCCATGACCGATGAGAGCAACGGGGAGTTCTCATCAGATTCCAATTCGGATTCTGAATCAAATTCGGCATTTGAACCAAATAGTGAATCGGCAAATGATTCGGAGGAAGAATGGGTCCCTCCCAAAAGGGCACGGCACTCTGGAAACCAGGATTATATTCCCAGGCCCAGTACCAGCGCTGCCGCCAGCGTTAGGCCCCGGGAACAAATGCCCAGTACCAGCACTGCCGCCGGCGATAGGCCCCAGGAACAAATGCCCAGACCCAGTACCAGTCCTGCCACATCATGCCTGAGTACCAGCACAGGAAATTCCAATCCAACTACTGGAGCGTCACACCCCCCAAGAGCCAGGGCCTCTACATACATGCCAGATGGTCTTGCCAACCCAACATGGCTGCCTTCCAACTCGGCATCACCAATTATTCCCCCGTTCACAGCACTGCCAGGTGTGCAGACCAACACCCGAAATTTCTCAGAGATTGATTTCTTTCATATGTTTTTGCCCGACACTATGCTGCAATTTATTGTGGACCAGACAAATTTGTATGTCCAGCAATATATTGCCAACAACCCCCAATCATCCTATGCCCATCGTTTTGAGTGGAGAGATCTGAATTTGGAGGAGTTCAAAGTGTTTATGGGCCTCACCCTAAACATGGGGATTACAAAAAAAAATGAAGGACATGCCTATTGGTCCACCAACCCTATCCACAATATGCCCATTTATTCTGCCGTAATGTCCAGGTCCCGAAACAAGATGATAATGCGCTTTCTTCACTTCAGCGACAACACCCAGTGCCCTCCCCACAATCATCCAAATTACGACAAGTTATACAAGATTCGCCCACTGATAAATTTCTTTTCCCAACAATTTGCAGAACTCTATGTCCCCGATCAGAATATTTGCGTCGATGAGTCCCTGGTACCCTTTTCAGGCTGGCTAGAAATAAAGCAATATATTCCTAGCAAAAGGGCCAGATACAAAGAAAAGTTATACAAGCTATGTGAGAGAGCCACGGGATATTTGTATGTGTTCCGCATATATAAAGGAAAAGATTCCCAGCTCCAGCCCCCTGAGTGCCCGGCCTACATGGGCACAACTGGAAAGATTGTATGGGACCTGGCATACCCACTTCTAAACAAAGGATATCACATATACATTGACAACTTTTACACAAGCCTGCCCCTTTTCAAACACTTATACATTGCAAAAACCCTGGCCTGTGGAACCTCCAGAAAAAATAGAAAGGGCTTCCCACAATCTTTAGCGAACAAAAAGCTGCGAAGGGGGGGAGGAGCATCATTGAGATGCAGCGAAGTGCTGGCCTTGAGGTGGAAGGATAAGAGGGACGTGCACATGATGTCCACCATCCATGACGACACTACAATTGAGGTACAAAGAAGACGAGGTCCCATTGAAAAGCCAACATGTGTCCAAGATTATAATCTCTACATGGGGGGGTAGATTTTAATGATCAAATGATTCAGCCCTATTTGTCAATAAGGAGGTCCCGATTCTGGTAAAAGAAGGTACCAATTTATCTCATCCATTGGCCACTACGTAGTCTACACCAAACCCATTAAAAGCCCCGCCCCCTTCCTAAAATTCATAGAAGAAGTTGTCACGTTCCTCATTTATCACCAAAGACCCCCCCCCCAGAAGACCTTCACTCTGAGGCTGTTTGACGACTTCATGAGCGCCACTTCCCCTTCAGCATTCCACCATCTGAAGCAGGCCGAAGACAGCAAAAAAAATGTTGCGTGTGCACCAAAAAAGGATTTAGAAAAGATACCAGCTACCATTGTCCCCAGTGTCCCTCCCAACCTGGCCTTTGCATTGGTGAATGCTTCCAACTTTATCATACATCCCTAAAATATTAGCCCATATTTTTAACCATTTCCCCATTTTCATCATCTGTGCTGACCATTTTCCATTCTTTCCCAAATAACCATGCCACTGCCTTCCACATGAACTGACCCTGGCCTGTTTTATTAACTACGCTACTGCCCACCACTTGGACTGCTTGCACGTGAACTGACCCTGGCCTGTTTTATGGACTATGCTTTTGCCTACCGCTTGGACTGATCTGTTGCCCTGCTACTGTAGTACACAGGGGTCTCACATATGTGAGGGGCTCCAGAATTGTTTTTCCGGATGGAGAAAACAATTATTTTTGTTTTCTCCGGGTTTCGGAATTTCCGGATTAGGGTCTGGAGTCCGGAGGCTTCATAGAGATTTGGGTGGGTCTAAGCCTCTACCCCTGTGCCCCTGTGCACAGGTCTTACCTGATTGTGGCCCTCAGCCTGCTGCTGACTTACTGGCACCATGCCCATGCCTGTCGCATGAATGGACCACACCACTACCTGGACTATGCAAATAATTAGCTGTAGCAAGAGGCAGTATGTTTATGAAGGGCTGGAGAGCGGTACAATAATGGGTGTCTGCAGGTAACAGTGTACCAGGACCAATATTATAGCTGTGCTGGCTGTCTCTGCCTGGACAATTTCTATGGACTGTGCTGTGTAGACTATAGACAATATTCCTGCCTGCTGCCTGGATATTGCTGTCGCTAAGCACCTCCCCGCCTGCTGCCTGGACCAGTGCTCTCCTCTGTGGATACTACTAAAAGCACAGGTAATGCTTTTTTTGTACCCTTTCTGCAATAGAATTTATTTTGGATTGTAATTCTTGGTATGTGCATGCTATGTGTTAGAAATATGAAGGGTTTTCAAAAATGATAGTTTGCCAGGAAATTATATATGTCATTTATGCTCCTAGAACGCCTGATGGTGCTACTTGGATGTTGGGCCTCTGTATGTGGCCAGGCTGTGTAAAAGTCTCACACATGTGGTATCGCCATACTCAGGAGTAGCAGAATGTATTTTGGGGTGTCATCTTTGCTATGTACATGCTATGTGTTGGAAATATCTGATAAATGAACAACTTTGTGTAAAAAAAATGCGTTTTCATTTTTTTTTCCACATTTTCCAAAAACTTCTGGAAAAAAAATGAACCGTTCAAAAGACTCATTATGCCTCATAGATTATACCTTGGGGTATTTGCTTTCCAAAATGGGGTTATTTTTGGGGCAATTCCATTGTCCTGGTGCTCCAGGGCCTTCAAAAATGCAATAGGTGGTTGAGAAATGAGATGTGTCATTTATGCTCGTAGAACGCATGGAGATGCTATTTCAATGTTGGGCCTTTGTATGTGGCCAGGCTGTGTAAAAGTCTCACACATGTGGTATCGCCATACTCAGGAGAAGTAGCAGAATGTATTTTGTGGTGTCATCTTTGCTACGTACATGCTATGTGTTGGAAATATCTGATAAATGGACAACTTTGTGTAAAAAAAAAATGCGTTTTCATTTTTTTCCACATTTTCCAAAAACTTCTGGAAAAAAATGAACCATTCAAAAGACTCATTATGCCTCATAGATTATACCTTGGGGTATTTGCTTTCCAAAATGGGGTTATTTTTGGGGCAATTCCATTGTCCTGGTGCTCCAGGGCCTTCAAAAATGCAATAGGTGGTTGAGAAATGAGATGTGTCATTTATGCTCGTAGAACGCATGGAGATGCTATTTCAATGTTGGGCCTTTGTATGTGGCCAGGCTGTGTAAAAGTCTCACACATGTGGTATCGCCATACTCAGGAGAAGTAGCAGAATGTATTTTGTGGTGTCATCTTTGCTACGTACATGCTATGTGTTGGAAATATCTGATAAATGGACAACTTTGTGTAAAAAAAAAATGCGTTTTCATTTTTTTCCACATTTTCCAAAAACTTCTGGAAAAAAATGAACCGTTCAAAAGACTCATTCTGCCCCATAGATTATACGTTAGGGTGTTTGCTTTCCAAAATGGGGTAAGTTTGGGGGCAATTCTATTGTCCTGGTGCTCCAGGGCCTTCAAAAGTGTAAATGGTGGTTGAGCAAATTTCATATGGGTACAGTGTTGTATGACTGAGTAATTGTCATTCAAATTGTGAGAGCGCTGAAAACTGAAAATTGGTCTGGGCAGGAAGGGGGTGTAAGTGCACTGTATTGAAGTGGTTAAAAATGTATTTAGTTTGTTATCACTGCACGTTTGTGCACAATTTTAAAGCATGTCGTTTTTGGTATCCATGTACTCGGCCTAAGATCATCTTTTTTTATTTCATCAAACATTTGGGCAATATAGTGTGTTTTAGTGCATTAAAATTTAAAGTGTGTTTTTTCCTAAAAAAATGTGTTTGAAAAATCGCTGCGCAAATACTGTATGAAAAAAAAAAGAAACTCCTGCCATTTTAATCTGTGGGGCATTTACAGAATGATGCCTGCGGGTTTAGGTATCATCTTGGTGTCATTCTTTTCAGCCAGCGGTCGGCTTTCATTTAAAAGCAATCCTAGTGGGTAATTAGCCTCTAGACTGCTTTTACAAGCAGTGGGAGGGATTGTCCCCCCCACCATCTTCCATGCTTTTCTCTGGCTCTCCTGTCCCAACAGGGATCCTGAGAATGCAGCCGGTGGTTCTGCCAGCAGACCATAGAGATCAGATCAGAGACCAAAATGGCTACAATAATCTCTATGGCCTAAGAAACCGGAAGCTACAAGCATTTCATGACTTAGATTTTGCCGGATGTAAACAGTGCCATTGGAAAATTGGGAAAGCATTTTATCACACCGATCTTGATGTGGACAGATGCTTTGAGGACAGAGGAGAGATCTAGGGTCTAATAGACCCCATTTTTTTTAAAAAGAGTACCTGTTACTACCTATAGCAATCATAGGGGATAGCATGTGAGGTATCACTGCAAAGTTTAGATTGAGGGCAGCAATTTTAGCAGTAGACCTCCTCTGTAAATCTAAAGTGGTAACCTGTAAAGGCTTTTAAAGACTTTCAAAAATGTATGTAGTTTGTTGCCACTGCATGTTTGTGTGCAATTTTAAAGCATGTCGTGTTTGGTATCCATGTACTCGGCCTAAGATCATCTTTTTTATTTCATCAAACATTTGGGCAATATAGTGTGTTTTAGTGCATTAAAATTAAAAAAGTGTGTTTTTTCCCAAAAAAAGCTTTTGAAAAATCGCTGTGCAAATACTGTGGGAAAAAAAAAATGAAACACTCACCAATTTAATCTGTAGGGCCTTTGCTTTAAAAAAAATATAATGTTTGAGGGTTCAAAGTAATTTTCTTGCAAAAAAAAATATTTTTTTCATGTAAACAAAAATTGTCAGAAAGGGCTTTGTCTTCAAGTGATTAGAAGAGTGGGTGATGTGTGACATAAGCTTCTAAATGTTGTGCATAAAATGCCAGGACAGTTCAAACCCCCCCCCAAATGACCCCATTTTGGAAAGTAGACACCCCAAGCTATTTGCTGAGAGGCATGTCGAGTCCATGGAATATTTTACATTGTGACACAAGTTGCGGGAAAAAGACAAAATTTTTTTGTTTTTTTTTTTTTTGTTTTTTTGCACAAAGTTGTCACTAAATGATATATTGCTCAAACATGCCATGAGAATATGTGAAATTACACCCCAAAATACATTCTGTTGCTTCTCCTGAGTACAGGGATACCACATGTGTGAGACTTTTTGGAAAACTAGCCGTGTACGGGACCCCGAAAACCAAGCACCGCCTTCAGGCTTTCTAAGGGTGTAAATTTTTGATTTTACTCTTCACTGCCTATCACAGTTTTGGAGGCCATGGAATGCCCAGGTGGCACGAAACCCCCCCAAATGACCCCGTTTTGGAAAGTAGACACCCCAAGCTATTTGCTGAGAGGTATAGTGAGTATTTTGCAGACCTCACTTTTTGTCACAAAGTTTTGAAAATTGAAAAAAGAAAAAAAAAATACATTTCTCTTGTCTTTCTTCATTTTCAAAAACAAATGAGAGCTGCAAGATACTTGCCATGCCTCTCAGCAAATAGGTTGGGGTGTCTACTTTCCAAAATGGGGTCATTTGGGGGGGGTTTGTGCTATCTTGGCATTTTATCGCCTTCGAAACTGTGATAGGTAGTGAGGAGTGAAATCAAAAATTTACGACCTTAGAAATCCTGAAGGCTAGGTTCCCAAAAAGTCCCACACATGTGGTATCCCCATACTCAGGAGAAGCAGCAGAATGTATTTTGGGGTGTAATTCCACATATGCCCATGGCATGTTTGAGCAATATATCATTTAGTGACAACTTTGTGCAAAAAAAAAAAAACGTTTGTCACTTTCCCGCAACTTGTGGCAAAATATAAAATATTCCATGAACTCGACATGCCTCAGCAAATAGCTTGGGGTGTCTACTTTCCAAAATGGGGTCATGGGGGGGGGGTTTGCCCCATCTGGGCATTTTATGGCCTTCAAAACTGTGATAGGTAGTGAGGAGTGAAATCAAAAATGTACGCCCTTAGAAATCCTGAAGGCGGTGCTTGGTTTTCGAGGCCCTGTACGCGGCTAGGCTCCCTAAAAGTGACACACATGTGGTATCCCCATACTCAGGAGAAGCAGCTAAATGTATTTTGGGGCACAATTTCACATATAACCATGGCATGTGTGAGCAATATATCATTTAGTGACAACTTTTTGTAATTTTTTTTTTTTTTTTATCATTCAATCACTTGGGACAAAAAAAATAATATTTAATGGGCCTCTCAGCAATTTCCTTGGGGTGTCTACTTTCCAAAATGGGGTCATTTGGGGGGGGGGTTGTACTGCCCTGCCATTTTAGCACCTCAAGAAATGACATTCATAAACTAAAGTCATAAACTAAAAGCTGTGTAAATTCCAGAAAATGTACCCTAGTTTGTAGACACTATAACTTTTGTGCAAACCAATAAATATATGCTTATTGACATGTTTTTTACTAAAGACATGTGGCCGAATACATTTTGGCCTAAATGTATGACTAAAATTGCGTTTATTGGATTTTTTATAACAAAAAATAGAAAATACCATTTTTTTTCAAATTTTTCGGTATTTTCCATTTATAGCACAAAAAATAAACACCGCAGAGGTGATCAAATACCATCAAAAGAAAGCTCTATTTGTGGGAAAAAAACGACTCGTTTGGGTACAGCATTGCATGTCCGCACAATCAGCAGTTAAAGCGACGCAGTGCCAAATTGTAAAAAGTGCTCTGGTCAGGAAGGTGGTAAATCCTTCCGGGGCTGAAGTGGTTAAATTTGCATCAGCAATGGTATTGTTTGTGGTTTGTAAAGACACCTCTGTCAGTTTGGGTAAAGATTGTTGTGAGATGGAGAGAACCAAGTGAAAGCGACAGGGAAACAAATATTTTACCAAAACGTCAAAACATTCCACATTCTAGCATTCTTAAAAACAAAATATTTGAAGTAGAAGCAACAATGTTGCAAAGGAACATTTATTTCAGAGAAAGATACATTTCATCTCAACATTAACCACTTCAGCCCCGGAAGGATTTACCCCTCCTGAGCACTTTTTGCGATGCGGCACTGCGTCGCTTTAACTGACAATTGCACGGTCGTGCGACGTTGCATCCAAACAAAATTGACGTTCTTTTTTTCCCACAAATAGAGCTTTCTTTTGGTGATATTTGCTCACCTCTGTGGTTTTTATTTTTTGCGCTATAAACAAAAAAAAAAACGACAATTTTTAAAAAAAGCAATCTTTTTTACATTTTGCTATAATTAATATCACCAAAAAATATATAAAAAAACTAATTTCTTTTTCAGTTTAGGCTGATATGTATTCTTCTACATATTTTTGGTAAAAAAAAAATCGCAATAAGCGTATATTGATTGGCTTGCGCAAAAGTTATAGCGTCTACAAAATAGGGGATAGATTTATTGCATTTTTATTATTTTTTTTTTTTATTAGTAATGGCGGCGATCTGTGATTTTTATCATGACTGTGACATTATGGCGGACACATTGGACACTTTTGACACCATTTTGGGACCATTGTCATTTATACAGATCAGTGTTATAAAAATGCACGGATTACTGTGTAAATAACATTGGCAGGGAAGGGGTTAAACACTAGGGGGCGATCAAGGGGTTAAGTGTGTCCTAGGGAGGTTTTCCAATTGTGGGGGGGATGGGCTACCACTGACATGACAGCGATCACTGCTCCTGATCACAGGGAGCAGTAGAACCCTGTCCTGTCACTAGGCAGAACTGGGAAATGGCTTGTTTACAAAGGCATCTCCCCATTCTTCCACTCAATGACACGATCGCGGGCCCCCAGTGAACATCGAGTCCACGGGACCCGCGGTCACAGAAACAGAGTATGCGGCGGGTACCCACAATGCCGCGATTTAAAGGGGACGTACCTGTATGCCCATTTGCCCAGCCGTGACATCGTACATCATCGCGCGCTGGTCTGCTAGTGGTTAAAAGGATTTATTTGTGAAAATATATATGTATGTATATGTACCATTAGAATCAATGGCTAAAATGTGCATTGGACTATAATAGAGCCGAGGGAGATCTTCTTTTTTTTTTTTTGTTTTGTTTTAACATTTCACCTTTTGCTAAAACTTTTGTGAATCAGTACTGCTTGGACCTTGAAGAAGGGGACACACCCCGAAAGCTCGTCCATGAAAAATTACATGTTAGTGCAAATAAAAAAAGTATCACGGGCAGTACTCAATTTTCTCTGTCACAATTGCACTAATACGGCTACAATCACCTCAAGTAGGGAACTATAGTAAATTCTATTTTGGGAGTATTTTTTTACCAGCACTATAGTAAATACCATTTTAGCACCAATTACCATGATTAGCGGTAATTAGCGCCGCAGAGCTATAGTAAATGACCCCCAGTATGTCTTTTTTATTTTCCTCTTTCATATTTAGTGGTTGAGATATTTTAGATGGAAATTCAGGTTTTAAACTGGCCTGAGTATATCAAACCTCCTCTCTGTCTGTATACAGATGTATATTAAAGGTCTTTCAATTTGGTAAACATCACCCAAAGTTTCTTTTTTATTCTCTGTTTGGAGATGGTTTATGGTATGCTAGGCAGAACTATGTAATTAAACTTTAACATATAAATAAAATTACAACACTGGACTCATAAATGTGTGGATTTAAATGGTCGCAGCCTTTTATTATAGGTGTATGTCATATATATATTTTAACAGTTTATGATCAAATACTGATATTAACATACCAACAACAACACATTTTGTAGCTTAGCTATTAAAGCTCAAGCTAACTAAACCATAACACAAAGTCCCACACGCCAAGCTTATGTACAATAAGCACGGCACCCCAACCAGCCCACGGCCAATTCCACACAAGATTGTAGATCCATATTTAGGATGTCCGGTGCAATACCAGACAAGTGGATTCCGTCAGGTTGGTAAAAACCAAGTATACCACCCTCCAAATCTACATGTCTGTAAGACAGTCCATTCAACACAGGCATAAACTTAGCAACAGCTCTATTAACATTCTTAGGTATTCTATCAAAATGCTTCCAATTGGGTGAAAGCCAACTCAAACGAGGAATAATCTTCGAAAAGACCAAGACACAGTTAGGAAGTACATCATGAATGCACAACAAATCAGACTTTATACAAGAGATAATGTCTAAAGTCTTGCGGAGACCAAGGTCGTTTCCAGCCAAATGGAAGATAATAATATCAGGGACAGGCCATTTTAAATATATTAAAGATAACACTTTACGCAAATTCGTCCATTTTAATCCGCGATGCCCATACCAATAAAAGGCAAAGCAAGATATGGGTAGATCTAAATTACTACCATAACAGCGGAATTCAGCCCCTCTATGAGCCCAGTACACGTAAGAATGTCCGATGATCCAAGTGATGAACGGAGAATCTGAAAATTATATAAAAACGTTAGGACGAACATAAGAACTGTAGCACTGGGATCTCCATCTATCAATATTTGTAATAATAGATTCAGAAAAACCTAAACTCGCAGCAGCAGTAGCAGCGCCAATATGAAAAGAGTGTGATGAAATTGCAAGATGGCCCAGCTGCAAATTAGGCAGACATTTTTTTCAAAACAGCATTAAATTGATAAATTGTCAACGGGTCACCGTTTGCATGAATAAGGAATTTTTTATCAAGAGGTGGTCGTAGCGCTAAGTAATTTTGAGTCAGGGACACTGCACATTTGGACACATCTATATGCTTGTGGACAGTAATCCAATGACCACAACCAAATTGATTATTTTTACTCTTGCATAACAACATACGAAGCACCCCGGAATGGAGACTCACAGAAAACATCAATAGACCCAAACTAGTTGATCGATTAGGAGGAAGCAGTTCAGAGATTCTGAAAGCTCCATAGAAACACAAACAAAACTAAAGTTTATACAATAACGCTTCAAAAGGTGAAAAACATACTATCTCAATAATTGTGCATTTTTTACCCAATAGATCACTTGTGATAGGCAATCTCCAATCCGGCAATCTGTGTTTTTTTACGATAGCCCTTCAATACCAATTTAATGGAAAAAAAATTTAGAGCAGGAAGTATCACCATGTAAATTTCTAAAAAAGGACACTCTTGCTAATGTCTTCACAATATAAGAATAAGAGTATTGTCTTGCCATGAAAAGATTCAAAAAAGACAAAACTAAATCTTAAGTAATGTAGTCATTAGACATATTGTAACGTTGCAGAAAAGAACACCACATTTTCCACGTGGTTCATAACATGCCCGCATGGATGGAGCCAAAGAATTTTGGATAGCATTTTGCACCGGATTCAGATCAGCATCCATAAATGAGGAGGACATGACTCTCAGATCATGTCTGCATCAGGAACCAATTCCCGAAACCTGCCTATCTGTTGGCAAGACAATGAGTCAGCAATGACATTATGAACTCCTGGAACATATTTTGCTTTCAACCAGATATTCAATTCTAAACACTGAAACACGAAATAATGAAGAATAGAAATAACTGGAAGTGATTTAGAAACCAAACAATTAATTGCAAAAACAACCCCTTGCCGCACCGCATGCAAAAGTATCCTCTTATTCCTAAACTGTACACCCTATAATTCAAGAGCTACTATAAAAGGAAATCATTCAAGA
This sequence comes from Lithobates septentrionalis, assembly GCA_037952835.1. Lineage (NCBI taxonomy): Eukaryota > Metazoa > Chordata > Amphibia > Anura > Ranidae > Lithobates > Lithobates septentrionalis. Next base: position 811,117 of record JBBDGP010000999.1, on the reverse strand, counting down.
AGAACAATATGATTAACAAAACCTTTATCAATCCAAGAAGCCGACCATCTACCCTGCCAAAAGGCCCCATATCCACAAGCCCCAGAAGCATCTGTATAAAGGTGAAGAGCAGATGCGATACAAAAAGGGGTTTGCCACAAAGAGCATCCATTAAAAAGAAAACAAAAATTTGTGCCAAACCAACAAATCAGCATGAATGTCGGATGCAATTCTAATAAAATGTCTAGGAGATTTAACACCTGAAATAGCCATATAAAGGTGTTTTGAGAAAATTCTTCCCATAGGCATTACTCTAGCAGCAAAAGCCAATAAACCTAACAAAGACTGAATCATTTTCAATTGTACCTTAAGTTTAGTCAAAATAAAATCCAACAACATCCTGGTCTATACCATTTTTTCCATAGGGAGACAAAATTCCATGGCCACAGTGTCAATTTGCAAACCTAAAAAGTCCAAACATGTGGTCGGTTAAGTAGATTTCTCAGGAGCTAAAGGAACCCCGAATAAATGACAAATCATCTTAAATTCAGTGAAAAAAAAAAAAACAATCTAAAGTATCTGCTTTACCCATGAATAAAAAATCATCCAAATAATGAATACAATTAGAGAAACCCGAACAATAACAAACTACACATTCTAGAAAAGTAGAAAAAAGTTCAAAATAATAACAGGAGATAGAACAACCCATGGGCAAACACTTATCAAAGAAATATTTATTGTCAAAAACAAAACCTAAAGAATTAAACGCAAATGAACGTAAAGGCAAAAGACGGAAAGTGAATTTTATGTCAACTTTTGCCAACAACGCAGAATTACCAACAGCTCTGATTTTAATCAAAGCATGCTCAAATGAAGAATAAGACACAGAACACAAATTGGAATTAATTTCATCATTCAAAAATCATTCATTCGAAAAACCATCAGGGAAAGATAAATGATGTTCTTTTTTTGGAATAACCCCTAAAGGAGAGACCCTAAAATTAGAAAATGGCGGATGAGAAAAGGGGCCGGCAATCCTCCCTTCTTCAAGTTCCTTATAAAGTTTAACCCGAACAACATCTTCATGTAAAGCAACTAAAGTCAAATTCTGAAAAACAACGCAACCAATACCTGAAAAAGAAGGTAAAATAAAACCAAAATGGAAACCATCAATTAACATGTCCGCTTTCTTGCGATCCGGGTACAGCAGAAGCCATGGTAACATGTTTACCGCTTTTAAGAAATGTATCCCTTAAAGCAGAAGGAGTATGCTGATTCTGCTTTTTAAAGCAACAAACAGCTGGGTGCGGCCCTGTACAATGAGCACATTTGTGCTTGTATCTACAATTATTAGGCCATTTACAATGACCTTCATTAAAATTGAAACACAATTCTTTATGAAAAGGTCCAACAATAGGTGTAAGTGGTTTAACAGCTTGTTTCCGTGGCAACAATAGCTTTAGCCAAAGGCCAACATCCTTCATACCCCATTTTAGTGACTTATGTACAGAAAGCTTTTGCCGGAAAGACTCATCGTAAAAGAACCAGGACAAACCTTGAAAATTCTTATATGCCTCTAAAATTATCTCTACATGTTGGAACATACCACTGCACAATTCTGGGCATTTTTCACCCATAATACTTGCATATAGGCAAAATGCTTGCAACCAATTGTTGAAATTACGAGGACTAGACCTTCGCCATTCATCCTCAAATTTTTCACCATCTCTATTTTCATGCCTTTTTTCAAAGAAGGTAACAATGAAAGCAAATCAACATAGTCTCCTTTCCATATCTTTTCTTTTATGGCAATATTCAAATGAAAACGGTGACAATTCGCAAGAAAGAACTTCTTTCATACACGATTCAGGTATAGTAGATACAGCCGTAAAAGAAGGATCTGCAGACATAGTAGGGGCAGACAAAGCAATATTTTGTAATACAGGAGAATCCACAGCAGTATACATATTATCTCTCCATTATCTCTCCATACAGTTTGGGCAGTAGAATGAGGTAACACAGAAGTAGGTAACAATTTAGACAATAATTTAGACATATTCAAAGCAAAGTCTTCTAAAAGCGAGGCATCTAAAGACTCACCTCTGGACCTTTCCAAATTAGACTGTGCAGCCTGAACAAGGCCTTGCGGAACCGCATCAGCAGCCATGGAATTAGCAGCTACAGTATCTTGTGTATTGCTAGTTGTGATAGCGACAGCATCAACAGCAGGCACATCAACACATAATGCTCCAGAAACTGAAGGGTTAATTTCCAATGTATTAACATCTGAGTAGTGAGCAATGTTATCATGCATTTTGTCATTTAATGACGTTTCTTACTGCTTTTCTTGAGACTTGTCTTTTTAATTTCTCTTCCAGAATCTTGTGGCATAGAAGGGGATTCGAATCTTCACGGCCTCTTCCAGATTCTTTTCTTCACAGCCATCGGTCGTATTGCGCATGCGCCGTCTTCTGAGACCGGAGAGTAGCCGAGACTATCTTGAACAGCTCCGAACGAGGGATCCTGCGTCACAGGGTCAATAGGCGGTCCCCAGGAGAGGCGACATCCACAAGAGGGTCTTGGTAGTAAGGAGAACGTGGAGAAGCCGAAGGAGCTAGATGGGGAACACTGTAAGCCGAGGATGAATGGGGAGGCATAGATAAACAGGACCAAAGCCACCATTCGCTGTCTTCGGATCTGGCCCGCTCCATCATCTGGTGCAGCAATGAATCCGTGGTACAGCCTGATAAGGAGATTTTTATACCTACCTCACTTATATGGAGTGATTAAACCTTTTCCTATATAAGAATTAAAAACGAACGATAACAGTGCGAAAAGATAAACAATTACATTTATTTATACAGAAAAGGAACGTTAGAGATTACCAAATACAACGTGAAGGATACAACCGTAAAACAGAGACCAATGATACAAAATATTCCTATAATGGTCATACACATGCTAGCTAGAGATTAATAATATATTAAGGCAAAATCCTACAGTAGAAAAGGTTACAGAAAAGAAAAGAGACAGAAGATAACAGAGATACATTGTATAGAGAAGTCTTACGTAACCATCCTTCATCTAGACCGTCAGCACAAGAGCCCTAGCCTCTCCAGGTTTTTGGTTGTATGTTGTTAGAACCCACTCCCACCAATCAGAACTCAGGGTCACCTCATTGGTTCAGAAGTGGCATTGAATCCTGATTGGCTACCCCTGAAGCCTAAAGTCCATTGGTTAAGTTGGCTTAACTTCTGATTGGTCGCATCTGAAGCTGTCCAGAAGTTCATGCTAAGATTTTAGGAACTCCGGTGCCATTCTGTCTGAGAACCTGAGTACCTGCTTAACTATCTCTTGATTTCCAACCGTCAGCCCTCTGTGATATAACATAAATTAGCATTACAAGGACTCGAGAGACGCAATGTCTGCCCTGGCTCTCTCTACGAACAATAGGGTAACTTAGTTACTATGCGGATAGCAGGCCCACACAAAAGGTGTGTTTGAGATGCCAAAACAGTAAATAGGCCCACCTTCTAGTACACATGTTCCTATAAAAAATACACCTATATACACCCATAAATATATATTACACATATATATATATATATATATATATATATATATACACACACACACACATACATATATATATATATATATATATATATATATATATATATATATATACACATACATATAGATAGATAGATATATACATACATACACGTACACATCATACAAAATGGGGCATGGTAATCTAATTAGAAAGTCCTCACGATGGTACGCTTGAATCTCATTGATATAAATATGGAATTCAATATCTCCATCACATTTCCCCCTGAAGTTCATTCTTGAACTTATGTCCTCCTTCAATGATCTTGCACCCACCCACAACAGCCCAGAAGCCCCGACCCTTCCTCACCACCACTGCGGCCTCCTCTTCCTTTCTTGAACACGCCGGAACTCCTCAAGGTAGGCTTAAGACAGCAAAGAAATCCTGGTGCCTTTGAGACTTCACATCCAAACCACGAGTGTCTGTACTGCAATGTTTCATCGCCCCTCTGCCTTGGAAGAGCGGAACTCCAACATTGATGGCGGGATCCTGGCATATCTAGTCCTGTATCTTTGTAAGATCATGTAATAGTTGCATCGATTGGATCGGACCGCGAGACAGCACTTTTCAGCATGGTGAAGGAAAGTCCAGGAAAGTCTTATTCGTGACACATTTATCTCAAGAAATAACTTGGTGGTCGCTGCTTCTTCAGGTGGGGTCGGGCGGGACTCCAGACAGTCGTGCATGAATACAAACAGAGAGAGGAGAACGTTACTGTACAGATATTGGAGAAATGCTGGATAGGAGCAGAGTGTTGGCCATTAAGACTAAATACTCCTAAAGGGTGTAATGTGGACGAGTAGAGTGGGTTCCCCACAGGGTACAGAGTCTGAGCAACAGCCAGTATCATCCATGGCCCTTGATGGTAGGGATAGACAATATTGTCTGTTATTGCCAGGTCCTTGGGTTCACCACACCTGCTCACGGGGCTCAGGTTAAAGTAGTAGGTAGACTAGGGGAAGTGAAATTACATTAAGACATAAAACTGGATGTCCAGGGATACTTTAGTTAAAATATGGTACTTGCGGGCAGGCAAAGTCTTTTTTAAACAAAAATGATATGACTGATGTCTTAGTTACATTATTTTGAGAAGATAGAGGATAGAAACCAAAGGAAAAACTCAGAGAGCATAATATTAAAGAAGAAAAAGGAATGGAAGATAGGTGAGTAATGAAAATGAACAGGAAAAATAGTGGGAATATTAATGAAAAAAGAACAAAAAAACGAAAAAAAACTACAGATTGAACGCTGCTCCAACCAAGACTGTTAAAGAGCCTTGAATCTGTATATAAAAAAACGAATACATTGGTTAAAAAAACATAATAAAAAAATAAAAAAAACAAAAACAAAACAAATGTTTTTCTTAAAAAAACTCCTCTCCCATTAACAGTATTTTTGCAGGTCAGGTACACAGATATTAACAACAAAAGGGAGAGAAACAAAATAAAATAAAAAATGATTAAAACTTTTGGAATTTAGGTAAACCTGACTGCACTTTACTACTAAAAATTGAAGAGGCTTATCCCTGAACAAGAAAAATATAGTTCTAGGGTCCTCTCTTAAATGTGCAACTTCTTTGTACTGATCTGGATTGGATATGACATCCTCAGAGATTTGTTTCTGAGTTAGTTAGCCTTTCTGTTCCTTGAGAGAAGATACCTTGTTAAGGTACACATTCTCATAGCTTTGGCATTCATTCTCCTGATAGTAACGCACATTATTACCTGCATCAGGAAAAGCAATAAGGCTGCACAGGTTAGGACAACAACAGGGTGGAGCAAAATGTTTAGGAAAGCTGTAGCGTTCGGACTAATAAATAAATAAACTTTCCCACCAGGAAATCTTAGCATCTGCGTCTAAAGCGTGGGATACTTGGATCAATCTATTTTGATCATGGGTGAGTCGTATGGTGGCTTGTTTTTCAGCATCTCTTAGTACATTTAATATTTCATCCTGTTGTCCGAAATCCATCAGCCAAGCTTTTAACTCAGCCCCAAATCCCAGAGGAAGTTTCTGTAGGTGTAAGGGGATGTCAGGTTTGCTAAAAAACCTTTCTTCAGGGGTGATCGGGGTATACAACCCGGTGTTCCTGCTATATCCATGCCAAGGGCCAGAGGAGGTGTACTATAGACTCCCCAAGGTAGTGTACCCTGCTGAGTACCATTTAAACTGATGCTGAAAACAGTGCATCATTAGACATGTGATACTAGCACCAGTACCCTGGTCTCCAGTCTCAAGTAGTTTTAACTTTGTTTAGGACCAGTTGGGACACTACCCCGGCATCCATTAGACATGACCCCCCCCTGTGCCAGCATTGTTGCCTTTTCCCATAGCACAACCCCTACCTTCCTCTAGCACTTATCAGTACCAGTCATCTGAGGCTGTCCATACTCAAACCATCAGAACAAGATGGACTCCAGGGTGTAATCCAGTAGAGTCTGATAGGATAGTACCCAGATTGACCGTGATATCTGCACAATGTTCCATCCCTGCCATTAGGGAAGAGAACAGTGCAAGTAAGATTTTTGACGATCCTGGAACTGAGTCATCCACCAATCTATTACGACACATAGACAACCTGGATACTACCCCCACCTGTCTGTCCCTGCAAAGTGATGCTGGACAGAGCTAGTTGGCTTTCCTAACCCCTTCCCTGATATGTAGCACAAGACCCCCCCAATGTGATCCTGAATAGCTCCAGCTCCATAGTGTTTTAAGGTACCCAGTGCCCCACCTCCAGCTCCACAGACAGTCTCCATTAAGCCTCTCTTTCCTAAGGATGGGAAATAGTCAGAATACCCGGATTGAAAACCACCTGCCACCAGGTACACTTGTCTCTTCATAGAGGCTGCACACCTTATGGGGCACTGGTCTTCCTGTCATGCAGGACACAGACCACTAGTTAAGGTACGCAAGGAGTCTAGGACAGGAAGGACACCTATGGGTATCCACTGAGGAGAATACAGCATGCCCACACAACTCCATCCCTGTGCCTGGATTTCAGAGACCATGCCCAGGGTATACAATGCACCTCTACCCATGGTTAAGTTCAAAGAACCCTCTAGTTCCCTGACTAACGTTACATCGGTATTCCTTAGGACCCAGAAACAAACTCGTCTATGTCCCAAATAATACCCAGGTGCTTCCTTCCCAGCAATGACCTCTCCATTAGGGTCACCACGTGTCCCGGATTGCCCGGGATTGTCCCTGAATTCATATTTGTGTCCCGGGCACCTTCATTCCGGGACAATACAGTGTCCCGGAATGAAATAAGGACACACAGCTACACTAATAAACGGCATGGACGGGGACGGATCTGCTTGGCTCGGGCCGGGGCCAGGTCGGCTCAGCTTGGGCAGATCCACTCTGCTCTGACGGGGAGCATGTCCGCTCCGCTCAGACAAGCTACACAAGCCGCCTGCCCCACCCCAGTCATCTCTATGGAGGGCTCCGTGTGCCCCGCTGCACGCTGGGAAGTGTAGTTTCCAGCACAGCCCCACGCGGATTCACTTCTCACTCACATGGCAGACAGGAGGTGCGGAGGGGACGCTTGTCCCAGGACAGCGAGGAGGAAGAAGAGTCTGACAGGGAGAGCGCAGGCTTCAGGGAACAGCCTACTAGGAACAAGTGAGAACCAAGAGGTCAGGGAGACAGTTAGAGGCAAGTCCTTATGTGTAAGTGTCCCTCTGTCCATCCCACTGTCCCCCTGTCCATCCCACTGTCCCCAATGTCCATCCCGCTGTACCCCTGTCCATCCCGCTGTACCCCTGTCCATCCCGCTGTACCCCTGTCCATCCCACTGTCCCCCTGTCCATCCCACTGTCCCCCTGTCCATCCCACTGTCCCCCTGTCCATCCCACTGTCCCCCTGTCCATCCCACTGTCCCCCTGTTCATCCCACTGTCCCCCTGTCCATTCCACAGTCCCCCTGTCCATTCCACAGTCCCCCTGTCCATTCCACAGTCCCCCTGTTCATCCCTCTGTCCCCTTGTCCATCCCTCTGTTCCCCTGTCCATCCCACTGTCCCCCTGTCCATTCCACAGTCCCCCTGTCCATCCCTCCGTCCCCCTGTCCATCCCTCTGTCCCCCTGTCCATCCCTCTGTCCCCCTGTCCATCCCACTGTCCCCCTGTCCATCCCTCTGTCCCCCTGTCCATCCCACTGTCCCCCTGTTCATCCCACTGTCCCCCTGTTCATCCCACTGTCCCCCTGTCCATTCCACAGTCCCCCTGTTCATCCCTCTGTCCCCTTGTCCATCCCTCTGTTCCCCTGTCCATCCCACTGTCCCCCTGTCCATTCCACAGTCCCCCTGTCCATCCCTCCGTCCCCCTGTCCATCCCTCTGTCCCCCTGTCCATCCCACAGTCCCCCTGTCCATTCCACAGTCCCCCTGTCCATCCCTCTGTCCCCCTGTCCATCCCTCTGTCCCCCTGTCCATCCCTCTGTCCCCCTGTCCATCCCTCTGTCCCCCTGTCCATCCAACAGTCCCCCTGTCCATCCCACAGTCCCCCTGTCCATCCCACAGTCCCCCTGTCCATCCCACAGTCCATTCCACTGTCCCCCTGTCCATCCCACAGTCCCCCTGTCCATCCCACAGTCCCCCTGTCCATTCCACAGTCCCCCCCTCTACATCCCTCTGTCCCCCTGTCCATCCCACTGTCCCCATGTCCATTCCACTGTCCCCATTTCCATTCCACTGTCCCCCTGTCCATCCCTCTGTCCATCCCACAGTCCCCTTGTCCATCCCACAGTCCCCCTGTCCATCCCTCTGTCCCCCTGTCCATCCCACAGTCCCCCTGTCCATTCCACTGTCCCCCTGTCCATTCCTCTGTCCCCCTGTCCATCCCACAGTCCCCCTGTCCATTCCACTGTCCCCCTGTCCATCCCTCTGTCCCCCTGTCCATCCCACAGTCCCCCTGTCCATCCCACAGTCCCCCTGTCCATCCCACAGTCCCCCTGTTCAACCCTCTGTCCATTCCACTGTCCCCCTGTCCATCCCTCTGTCCCCCTGTCCATCCCTCTGTCCCCCTGTCCATCCCACAGTCCCCCTGTCCATCCCACTGCCCCCCTGTCCATCCCACTGTCCCCCTGTCCATCCCACAGTCCCCCTGTCCATCCCACAGTCCCCCTGTCCATTCCACAGTCCCCCCCCCCTACATCCCTCTGTCCCCCTGTCCATCCCACTGTCCCCATGTCCATTCCACTGTCCCCATTTCCATTCCACTGTCCCCATTTCCATTCCACTGTCCCCATTTCCATTCCACTGTCCCCCTGTCCATCCCTCTGTCTATCCCTCTGTCCCCCTGTCCATCCCACAGTCCCCTTGTCCATCCCACAGTCCCCCTGTCCATCCCACAGTCCCCCTGTCCATCCCTCTGTCCCCCTGTCCATCCCTCTGTCCCCCTGTCCATCCCTCTGTCCCCCTGTCCATCCCTCTGTCCCCCTGTCCATCCCACAGTCCCCCTGTCCATCCCACAGTCCCCCTGTCCATCCCACAGTCCCACTGTCCCCCTGTCCATCCCTCTGTCCCCCTGTCCATCCCACAGTCCCCCTGTCCATCCCACAGTCCCCCTGTCCATCCCACAGTCCCCCTGTCCATCCCACAGTCCCCCTGTCCATTCCACAGTCCCCCTGTCCATTCCACAGTCCCCCCTCTACATCCCTCTGTCCCCCTGTCCATCCCACTGTCCCCATGTCCATTCCACTGTCCCCATTTCCATTCCACTGTCCCCATTTCCATTCCACTGTCCCCCTGTCCATCCCTCTGTCCATCCCTCTGTCCCCCTGTCCATCCCACAGTCCCCTTGTCCATCCCACAGTCCCCCTGTCCATCCCTCTGTCCCCCTGTCCATCCCTCTGTCCCCCTGTCCATCCCACAGTCCCCCTGTCCATCCCACTGCCCCCTGTCCATCCCACTGTCCCCCTGTCCATCCCACTGTCCCCCTGTCCATCCCACAGTCCCCCTGTCCATCCCATAGTCCCCCTGTCCATTCCACAGTCCCCCCCTCTACATCCCTCTGTCCCCTTGTCCATCCCACTGTCCCCATGTCCATTCCACTGTCCCCATTTCCATTCCACTGTCCCCATTTCCATTCCACTGTCCCCCTGTCCATCCCTCTGTCCATCCCTCTGTCCCCCTGTCCATCCCACAGTCCCCTTGTCCATCCCACAGTCCCCCTGTCCATCCCTCTGTCCCCCTGTCCATCCCACAGTCCCCTTGTCCATCCCACAGTCCCCCTGTCCATCCCTCTGTCCCCCTGTCCATCCCTCTGTCCCCCTGTCCATCCCTCTGTCCATCCCTCTGTCCCCCTGTCCATCCCTCTGTCCCCCTGTCCATCCCACAGTCCCCCTGTCCATCCCACAGTCCCCTTGTCCATCCCACAGTCCCACTGTCCCCCTATCCATCCCTCTGTCCCCCTGTCTATCCCACAGTCCCCCTGTCCATCCCACAGTCCCCTTGTCCATCCCACAGTCCCCCTGTCCATTCCACAGTCCCCCTGTCCATTCCACAGTCCCCCCCTCTACATCCCTCTGTCCCCCTGTCCATCCCACTGTCCCCATGTCCATTCCACTGTCCCCATTTCCATTCCACTGTCCCCATTTCCATTCCACTGTCCCCCTGTCCATCCCTCTGTCCATTCCTCTGTCCCCCTGTCCATCCCACAGTCCCCTTGTCCATCCCACAGTCCCCCTGTCCATCCCTCTGTCCCCCTGTCCATCCCTCTGTCCCCCTGTCCATCCCACTGCCCCCCTGTCCATCCCACTGTCCCCCTGTCCATCCCACAGTCCCCCTGTCCATCCCACAGTCCCCCTGTCCATCCCACAGTCCCCCTGTCCATTCCACAGTCCCCCCCTCTACATCCCTCTGTCCCCCTGTCCATCCCACTGTCCCCATGTCCATTCCACTGTCCCCATTTCCATTCCACTGTCCCCATTTCCATTCCACTGTCCCCCTGTCCATCCCTCTGTCCATCCCTCTGTCCCCCTGTCCATCCCACAGTCCCCTTGTCCATCCCACAGTCCCCCTGTCCATCCCTCTGTCCCCCTGTCCATCCCACAGTCCCCTTGTCCATCCCACAGTCCCCCTGTCCATCCCTCTGTCCCCCTGTCCATCCCTCTGTCCCCCTGTCCATCCCTCTGTCCCCCTGTCCATCCCACAGTCCCCCTGTCCATCCCACAGTCCCACTGTCCCCCTGTCCATCCCTCTGTCCCCCTGTCTATCCCACAGTCCCCCTGTCCATCCCACAGTCCCCCTGTCCATCCCACAGTCCCCCTGTCCATTCCACAGTCCCCCTGTCCATTCCACAGTCCCCCTGTCCATCCCACTGTCCCCCTGTTCATCCCACTGTCCCCCTGTTCATCCCACTGTCCCCCTGTTCATCCCACTGTCCCCCTGTCCATTCCACAGTCCCCCTGTCCATTCCACAGTCCCCCTGTTCATCCCTCTGTCCCCTTGTCCATCCCTCTGTTCCCCTGTCCATCCCACTGTCCCCCTGTCCATTCCACAGTCCCCCTGTCCATCCCTCCATCCTCCTGTCCATCCCTCTGTCCCCCTGTCCATCCCACTGTCCCCCTGTCCATTCCACAGTCCCCCTGTCTATCCCTCTGTCCCCCTGTCCATCCCACAGTCCCCCTGTCCATTCCACTGTCCCCCTGTCCATCCCTCTGTCCCCCTGTCCATCCCTCTGTCCCCCTGTCCATCCCTCTGTCCCCCTGTCCATCCCACAGTCCCCCTGTCCATCCCACAGTCCCCCTGTCCATCCCACAGTCCCCCTGTCCATCCCACAGTCCATTCCACTGTCCCCCTGCCCATCCCACAGTCCCCCTGTCCATCCCACAGTCCCCCTGTCCATTCCACAGTCCCCCCCTCTACATCCCTCTGTCCCCCTGTCCATCCCACTGTCCCCATGTCCATTCCACTGTCCCCATTTCCATTCCACTGTCCCCCTGTCCATCCCTCTGTCCATCCCTCTGTCCCCCTGTCCATCCCACAGTCCCCTTGTCCATCCCACAGTCCCCCTGTCCATCCCTCTGTCCCCCTGTCCATCCCTCTGTCCCCCTGTCCATCCCACAGTCCCCCTGTCCATCCCACAGTCCCCCTGTCCATTCCACTGTCCCCCTGTCCATCCCTCTGTCCCCCTGTCCATCCCACAGTCCCCCTGTCCATTCCACTGTCCCCCTGTCCATCCCTCTGTCCCCCTGTCCATCCCACAGTCCCCCTGTCCATCCCACAGTCCCCCTGTCCATCCCACAGTCCCCCTGTTCAACCCTCTGTCCATCCCTCTGTCCCCCTGTCCATCCCTCTGTCCCCCTGTCCATCCCTCTGTCCCCCTGTCCATCCCACAGTCCCCCTGTCCATCCCACTGCCCCCCTGTCCATCCCACTGTCCCCCTGTCCATCCCACAGTCCCCCTGTCCATTCCACAGTCCCCCCCCCCCTCTACATCCCTCTGTCCCCCTGTCCATCCCACTGTCCCCATGTCCATTCCACTGTCCCCATTTCCATTCCACTGTCCCCATTTCCATTCCACTGTCCCCATTTCCATTCCACTGTCCCCCTGTCCATCCCTCTGTCCATCCCTCTGTCCCCCTGTCCATCCCACAGTCCCCTTGTCCATCCCACAGTCCCCCTGTCCATCCCTCTGTCCCCCTGTCCATCCCTCTGTCCCCCTGTCCATCCCACAGTCCCCCTGTCCATCCCACAGTCCCCCTGTCCATTCCACTGTCCCCCTGTCCATCCCTCTGTCCCCCTGTCCATCCCACAGTCCCCCTGTCCATTCCACTGTCCCCCTGTCCATCCCTCTGTCCCCCTGTCCATCCCACAGTCCCCCTGTCCATCCCACAGTCCCCCTGTCCATCCCACAGTCCCCCTGTTCAACCCTCTGTCCATCCCTCTGTCCCCCTGTCCATCCCTCTGTCCCCCTGTCCATCCCTCTGTCCCCCTGTCCATCCCACAGTCCCCCTGTCCATCCCACTGCCCCCCTGTCCATCCCACTGTCCCCCTGTCCATCCCACAGTCCCCCTGTCCATTCCACAGTCCCCCCCCCCTCTACATCCCTCTGTCCCCCTGTCCATCCCACTGTCCCCATGTCCATTCCACTGTCCCCATTTCCATTCCACTGTCCCCATTTCCATTCCACTGTCCCCCTGTCCATCCCTCTGTCCATCCCTCTGTCCCCCTGTCCATCCCACAGTCCCCTTGTCCATCCCACAGTCCCCCTGTCCATCCCTCTGTCCCCCTGTCCATCCCACAGTCCCCCTGTCCATCCCACTGCCCCCCTGTCCATCCCACTGTCCCCCTGTCCATCCCACTGTCCCCCTGTCCATCCCACAGTCCCCCTGTCCATCCCACAGTCCCCCTGTCCATTCCACAGTCCCCCCCTCTACATCCCTCTGTCCCCCTGTCCATCCCACTGTCCCCATGTCCATTCCACTGTCCCCATTTCCATTCCACTGTCCCCATTTCCATTCCACTCTCCCCCTGTCCATCCCTCTGTCCATCCCTCTGTCCCCCTGTCCATCCCACAGTCCCCTTGTCCATCCCACAGTCCCCCTGTCCATCCCACAGTCCCCCTGTCCATCCCACAGTCCCCTTGTCCATCCCACAGTCCCCTTGTCCATCCCTCTGTCCCCCTGTCCATCCCTCTGTCCCCCTGTCCATCCCTCTGTCCCCCTGTCCATCCCTCTGTCCCCCTGTCCATCCCTCTGTCCATCCCTCTGTCCCCCTGTCCATCCCTCTGTCCCCCTGTCCATCCCACAGTCCCCCTGTCCATCCCACAGTCCCCCTGTCCATCCCACAGTCCCACTGTCCCCCTGTCCATCCCTCTGTCCCCCTGTCTATCCCACAGTCCCCCTGTCCATCCCACAGTCCCCCTGTCCATTCCACAGTCCCCCCCTCTACATCCCTCTGTCCCCCTGTCCATCCCACTGTCCCCATGTCCATTCCACTGTCCCCATTTCCATTCCACTGTCCCCATTTCCATTCCACTGTCCCCATTTCCATTCCACTGTCCCCCTGTCCATCCCTCTGTCCCCCTGTCCATCCCACAGTCCCCTTGTCCATCCCACAGTCCCCCTGTCCATCCCTCTGTCCCCCTGTCCATCCCACAGTCCCCCTGTCCATCCCACAGTCCCCCTGTCCATCCCACTGCCCCCCTGTCCATCCCACTGCCCCCCTGTCCATCCCACTGTCCCCCTGTCCATCCCACAGTCCCCCTGTCCATCCCACAGTCCCCCTGTCCATTCCACAGTCCCCCTGTCCATTCCACAGTCCCCCCCTCTACATCCCTCTGTCCCCCTGTCCATCCCACTGTCCCCATGTCCATTCCACTGTCCCCATTTCCATTCCACTGTCCCCATTTCCATTCCACTGTCCCCCTGTCCATCCCTCTGTCCATCCCTCTGTCCATCCCTCTGTCCCCCTGTCCATCCCACAGTCCCCTTGTCCATCCCACAGTCCCCCTGTCCATCCCTCTGTCCCCCTGTCCATCCCACAGTCCCCTTGTCCATCCCACAGTCCCCCTGTCCATCCCTCTGTCCCCCTGTCCATCCCTCTGTCCCCCTGTCCATCCCTCTGTCCCCCTGTCCATCCCTCTGTCCCCCTGTCCATCCCTCTGTCCCCCTGTCCATCCCTCTGTCCATCCCTCTGTCCCCCTGTCCATCCCTCTGTCCCCCTGTCCATCCCACAGTCCCCCTGTCCATCCCACAGTCCCACTGTCCCCCTGTCCATCCCTCTGTCCCCCTGTCTATCCCACAGTCCCCCTGTCCATCCCACAGTCCCCCTGTCCATCCCACAGTCCCCCTGTCCATCCCACAGTCCCCCTGTCCATTCCACAGTCCCCCTGTCCATTCCACAGTCCCCCCCTCTACATCCCTCTGTCCCCCTGTCCATCCCACTGTCCCCATGTCCATTCCACTGTCCCCATTTCCATTCCACTGTCCCCATTTCCATTCCACTGTCCCCATTTCCATTCCACTGTCCCCATTTCCATCCTTCTGTCCATCCCTCTGTCCCCCTGTCCATCCCACAGTCCCCTTGTCCATCCCACAGTCCCCCTGTCCATCCCTCTGTCCCCCTGTCCATCCCATAGTCCCCCTGTCCATTCCACTGTCCCCCTGTCCATTCCACTGTCCCCCTGTCCATTCCACTGTCCCCCTGTCCATTCCACTGTCCCCCTGTCCATCCCTCTGTCCCCCTGTCCATCCCTCTGTCCCCCTGTCCATCCCACAGTCCCCCTGTCCATCCCACAGTCCCCCTGTCCATCCCACAGTCCCCCTGTCCATCCCACAGTCCCCCTGTCCATCCCACAGTCCTCCTGTTCATCCCTCTGTCCATTCCACTGTCCCCCTGTCCATCCCTCTGTCCCCCTGTCCATCCCTCTGTCCCCCTGTCCATCCCTCTGTCCCCCTGTCCATCCCTCTGTCCCCCTGTCCATCCCACTGTCCCCCTGTCCATCCCACTGTCCCCCTGTCCATCCCACAGTCCTCCTGTCCATCCCACAGTGCCCCTGTCCATTCCACAGTCCCCCCTCTACATCCCTCTTTCCCCCTGTCCATCCCACTGTCCCCATGTCCATTCCACTGTCCCCATTTCCATTCCACTGTCCCCATTTCCATTTCACTGTCCCCCTGTCCATCCCTCTGTCCATCCCTCTGTCCTCCTGTCCATCCCACAGTCCCCTTGTCCATCCCTCTGTCCCCCTGTCCATCCCTCTGTCCCCCTGTCCATCCCTCTGTCCCCCTGTCCATCCCTCTGTCCCCCTGTCCATCCCTCTGTCCCCCTGTCCATCCCACTGTCCCTCTGTCCATCCCACTGTCCCCCTGTCCATCCCTCTGTCCCCCTGTCCATCCCTCTGTCCCCCTGTCCATCCCTCTGTCCCCCTGTCCATCCCTCTGTCCCCCTGTCCATCCCCCTGTCCCCCTGTCCATCCCTCTGTCCCCCTGTCCATCCCTCTGTCCCCCTGTCCATCCCACAGTCCTCCTGTCCATCCCACAGTCCTCCTGTCCATCCCACAGTCCCCCTGTCCACCCCACAGTCCCCCTGTCCATCCCACAGTCCCCCTGTCCTGCCGATTGTTCTCCTGTGCATCCCACTGTCCTTCTGACTACTCTGCACCCCCCTGACCACTCTGCAGCCCCCCTCCACCCCACTGCCTCCCCCTGTGCATCCTGCTGGTGTGGGGTTAGGGTGGTCCACTTTGGGGTGCCTTAGATATGATGGACTAATTTGGAGTGTTGAGATAGAATGGGCCACTTTGGTGTGGTGTTGATAGTGTGGGTTGCTATAGGTAGGATGGGCTACTTTAAACTGTCAGTGGAAGGGTGCAGTGGATAGAAAGGATTGTTGTAAGGTAGGGTGGGTTTTAAATTTAGGCCCCTTCCACGGTTAACACAATGTGGCTACACCCTCTGTTCACTACACCCCCTTTAAACCAATATTTAGCGCAATTTAAGACATGTCCACTGTTCACCACATTCTTTTTTCATACGCCCCTGCCCCAAAAATCATCTTTTGGGGGGGGGTGTCCCTGAATGGCAGTTTAGAAATGTGGTCACCCTACTCTCCATCCAGAACACAGAGTGCAATATCTTACACAATCTTCCTGCACAACTCTTCTCCAGGCTCTCCCAAAACTATACACTCTCAACTTGTATGCCATCAGGCAGGCCCTCATACTGCACATCTGAAGGTAAATCTGAAGGAAATTGGAAAACAAAAATTGCATAATGTGTATCCAACTCGAGGAACTTCTGCTACCAAACACAACTGGCCAAATGGCAAAGAAAAATCCCTTGCAGCACTGAGGCGCCAGGATCACTGAACAGTAGTGGGTACACGAGCCGACCGATGTGCCCTTTAAAGCCAGGAAACCCAATTATCGAATCTGAGAAGTAAAACACCAATAAATTTTAGTAATAAATATTCCATTTTCCTCCTAGAAACAAAATAATCCAATGGTTATATACCTGTAACAAGACATTAGTGTATGAAACACAAATATACATTACATTACATTACATAAACAGTGCACTTTTTTTTTAAGATACCAAAAAATTGTTGAGCTCAACTTATCATTAATATGTATTACTTAATACAAATTAATACCACGTGGATTTTTTTGTTTTATGGTATACCAATAATTCCCCAAAAAAATGTATTCACCATGGTTGAAAAAAATTAGCAATCCGTAAAAAACCTTTTAGCAGTACCATTTGTCAACAGATCATAATACCTCACCACAAAGAACCTCTCCAGTACTGTTTTCCTGAAAAACAAAGTCATTTTAGTACATGTATCTTTCAATTCACTAGTACAGATAATTATCTTGGCATGTCAATACAGTTTGCTGTACCTTTTCACAGACCTGGTGAGAAAGAAAGGAGGTCAATTGGGTGGGCTGTAAGCAGCTGAGAACAAACGTCACACAACACGACATATATTGCATATTCCACACACACTCACAATTGGCTAGGTTAAAGATGACCTCTAGACATCACACATATCAGCATATTTTCTATAATACCCTTTACTTCTTCTTAAACCCATAACATCTGTTTGGTAAGGTTGAAATTCTTTCAGAGATCCATCCCATTTCATTAGCCCCTTCTCAGGAGTTTGGAATGGGACCCCTGACCCAGGTGGTCCATACTTCCTACCTCTAGGCCATGTGGCGAAGCGTGCAGAGTACACTTCAAAATCACGTCTTGCGGTCCTATATGGATTATGCTTACCGACTTTTTGACTGGAACTGGATAGACAGAATCTCGCGATGTGACCCAGTAATCCGCATAAGTGGCATTTTATCTTATTTAAAGTGGTACAACATCTCTTAAAAAAGGCCTTTGTTTTAGATGACTGTGGGATGGACTTTTCTGCACTCGTAGCTTTTACAGGGACAGGGACCGCCCTGTCATCCGCCGGCTTAGCAGGGATCAACGGAGCGATCCCCACTGAGCAAGCGGATGTTCACGGGTCGGATCAACATGGATCCGCATGTGTGAAAGGGGCCTTAAGCATAAGCAGACCTGAGCCAGAAAATCTGGGACGGTCTCACCAAGGATTACCAAAGACAGTCACTACGATCTTTCTCTCTCTCTCTCTCTCTCAGGCCTTAACTCATTGTGCCCTGTGTACTTGAATGCTCTTCTGCAGTACCAGCAGGCTTCTGTACTGTGAGCCTCTAGGCCAGATCCTCAGTGGACTTCCCTTAGACTGTTCCCAGCAACTTTACATATGGGTCCCTCAACTTTCTTTAAGCTGGGACCCTGATAGCCTTCTAATGCCGCGTACACAAGAGTTTGCCGCGTACACGAGACTTTCCGGCAGACTTGGTCCAGCGGACTGGACTCTTTCGGACAATTTGATCGTGTGTGGGCTCCAGCGGACTTTTTTTTCCCAAAAGTCCGACAGACCTAGAAATGAAACATGTTTCAAATCTGTCCGAGGGACTCGGCTTTCTAGCGTGCAAACCGTTCGCCTGTGTGCTAGTCCGACGGACCAAAACTGATGCATGCTCTGAAGCAAGTACAAGACGGAAGCGCTCGGTCTGGTAAAACTAACCTTCGTATTGAAGCTAGCACATTCCTCACGCTGCTAATTCTGTGATCTTTTAATACAGCACCTTCTTTTCTTCTTTATAATGCGAGAAGAATGAAGTTGTTTTGCTGCTTATATTCACACAGAGTTCTCACAAACTACATTCTTCATTATTTATCCTCATATCATGACTAATATTATAGTTTTTAAAAGCCAGATATCCATAAATAATGTTGAAAATTATTTATTTGACTCCTCACTTTTTTACTTTTTATATTTCAACAATATATATTTTACAATTTGTGAAAAAATTAAAAAAATCTATTGATTTAAATTTGTAATTTTTTTTAGGAGTTTCAAGTTACCACAATAACATTATTATCTTGTATTGTTTAGGAACCTTAATGAGGTTGGTGTCTCTTGTTAATTTGACATAGGGGGGTTATTTTCAAAAGGCAAATTCATTTAGCCAAACAAGTGCAAAGTGCACTTGAAATTGGACTGAAAGAGCACTTGGAAGTGCAGTCGCTGTGGATCCGAGGGGCACATGCAAGGAAACAAAAAAATAATTAATTTTAGCTTTCACATGATTGGATGATAAAATCAGCAGAGCTTCCCCTCATTTCAAATCTTCCCCTCAGATTTACAGCGACTGCACTTCCAACAAATGCACTTGCAGTGCAATTTAAAGTGCACTTTGCACTTGAATTGCGAAATGATTTTTGCCTTTTGTAAATAACCCCCATAGTCTTTTTGATATGTACCTGCCTACTCACAAACAAAATGTCCTTTTTGAATAAAAACACATAGTAAATAATTTTAGGTAAATAAAATAGCCATTTATTAGGAAGGCAACACTGGAGACACTTTTGGAATTTGTGAAGCCTTTTGTCCCCAGGGCACACATCAAGTCAGTGGAAAACAAAATTGTGATCTTGCGGAGTCCATAGAATAGGGAGCACAATCTGTGTCTTCTGTCAGACCAGAGTGAAGCCAGGCAATCATTTTCCACTCTTCCGTGGAGCCTTCCCTGCATGCTACCCTGCAGCCTTCCCTCCACGCTTCTCTGCAGCCTTCCCTCCACGCTTCTCTGCAGCCTTCCCTCCACGCTTCTCTGCAGCTTTCCTTGGAGGCTGTGCCTCTGGTGGTGTACTTGTGGCAGGAGGAGGAGGAGGAGCTTCATCAGAAATATGGCTGGTTTGAGTAAGCTGGCCCCTCAACCCCTTCTGAAGGGCCTCATAAAAAAGCCCCTCACAGAGGAGGCATTGCCCCTTCTCAAGTTCCATCAACCTGGTGGCCAAATAAGTACCATAGGCCACTTCAGCATTGGGGGGGGGGGGTGGTTACTCAGCATTTGGCTGGCTTCCCGAATGAGGGCAAGTGATTCCTCCTCTGTTCGGGTCATCTTGATGGGCCTATTGGTGGTAAGGCGGAGGGTAGGCTCCTGGCATTCTGTGAGGCTTCTACTGGGCCCAGCGACCTCCTGCCTGCCACTGGGCACGGCCTCCTCCTCTCTACCACTGGGCGGGACCTCCTCCTCTCTACCACTGGGCACGGCCTCCTCCTGGCTGAGCTCATCCTGTGTATAAAAAAGGGACATAGTTGTATTTTTTGCTTCCTCAATCACACACAATTTTTAGCTCATGACTTGCAAATATAATTTTAAACAAATAGAAAAGGCTATCATTTTGACCCCACCATTATTCTAGCTGTTCACCAATCTTTGAACAACATTTTTGGCCACTACTGTCTAGTGATATGTATACATAATAATAATTGTGATTAAATCATTGATTTGTAAGCAATTCAAACATTTTAGTTTACATCATTAATATTTAGACAATCCAAAATTACCAAAAAAAAGTATACCTGGCTGCAGCTGGGCGCATCCACTTCATCAAGGATGGCTCGGTTCTTCCTGGGACGCCTCAGCTGGGGTGGAGGGAAGGGTCGAAAGTGATTGCCTTGCTTCTGTCTGGTAATCCAGAAATCTCAGTTTGGGGTAGTACCACAGCTTGGGGACATAAACCTTGTCTGCTGCTGCTCCTGATTTGAAGGAATCCTGTATCTTCTTGTGTTCCCGCCTGTACATATTCCGCAAGATCCCAATTTTGTTCTCTACTAACTTAATGTCTGCCTGGGTGACTCGAGTCTTTACAAATTCCAGAAGTCTCCCCAGTGTTGTCTGCCTTGCTTGCTTATTGAAATACAAGGGTTGCTTGACCTCCCACAGGTTTCGGTTCTCTTGATAGAGGTCAATAAAATGACTCAAAAAATCCTCCTCCTTTAAATGGATTCATTTTTTCTGAAAGACAAGACACAAGATAAAAACTGTAATGTCAGTCCAAACTCCCAGTATTATTTTTATCAGAATATAGGGTGCACACACACACACACACACAAACACACACACCAAACACATACACAAAACACCCACCCATGTTTAAATCTTACCTTCGTTTATGACACTCGCTACTTCTGTTCGGACATACGTAGGCCAGCGTACTAGCTTTATATACACTGCGCATGTGTCATGCTTCGCCTGCGTCACCCCCTGACGTTCTTTAGGATGATTTTTCCCCACCCCTTCACTCTTCATTGCACAGTGGGAGTATATAGATAAAGATGGCAGAGAGATTATCAGGAACTAGCGCGGAGGAAAGCCCGGAGCCACAAACATCCAGATCCAGGAAGAGATATAAGGCCACCAACATGGCCTTTAAAGAGATGGTGGAGATGGTGGCCATATTGAGGAGGGAGGACTATGATGGCAAAAAAGGACTGTACACCAGACCCAATATGCGGAAGGACAAAATAATGTCCTCAGTTGTCACCACTATTGAGCAAAAATTTGGTATTAAATGGGCTAAAGACCTATTGAAAATTGGTTTGACCTAAAAACTAGGGAGACAGAACAATATTTCAGAATCAAGAATGTGCTTAAAAAAGTAAGTACTTGTCCTGTGTTCCTATTGAGATACTTAACTTGCAGGGAGATGGGCGGAGTCTAGCGGAGCAGACATGCATTGTTAGAGCTCCGCACCGCTGAGGAGAGAAGAGAAGGACAAAGCGGAGCCTGCAGGCTCAAAAGGTATCCATTTGAACCTTTTTGCCCCAGGGAACAAACTGTGAAAGTTTGGGCAGGAAATATGGTACTGGGAGGAAACCGTGGCAGAAATAAAAATCACCTCACAAAGAGCTCACAGGCACTCACTGCAACTAAAGCAGCTCCAGTCACCTCACAATATACAGCATCAGGGCGCTCTCACAGACAGAAAATGTCACAGCAAGACTCTCCATTTGAGTCAGATACAGAACAAATCCTCTCACAAACTTCTCCACAAGCCTCCTCAACATCCCCAGTAATATTATTACAATTTGAAAAGATGCTTCATAAGGCTTTAAAACAAACCTCAGACCAAATAACAAAAAGCCTAACCAAAGAAATAAGAGAGCTGGGAAACCGCACCGCAGCCTTAGAAATAAAAATGGATGAAATTGAAATTACAACCCAAGAAAATATAACAGAATTGGAACAATTAAAAGAAGAGAATTTAATACTTCAAACTAAGCTCGAAGATTACGAAAATAGAGCCAGACGTTCAAACTTGCGCATAAGGGGAATACCTGAAACTGTGACAGACCTGCAATCTACTATTACTGCTCTATTACAAGAACTAAAGCCAGATATCCCTATTGAACGTTTAGAACTGGACAGAGTACACAGAGCCCTCACAGCCAAAAAGAAAGATGGACCCCCACGTGATATAATCACAAAATTTCATTATTACAGAACGAAAGAACAAATACTAATTGCTGTAAGAGAAAAAAAGGAACTTAATTTTCAAGGACACAATTATCAAATTTTTGCTGACCTATCCCAACTTACTATTACTAAAAGACGATCCATGAAACCCCAACTAATGGAACTGCAACGCCACAACATTATGTATCAATGGGGCTTCCCCTTTTCAGTCAGATTTAACTACCAAGGTACAATTTACAGAAGCAGATCAGCAGATGAACTACAACAAACCCTTTTAAAATTAAATAAAAGGGGTTTGATATGCGGCGCTAATCTAAATGGATGGATTCCTGGGATGCCAAAGAAATAAAAACTAATAAAAAATTGCCATTAAAAACTCAAAAAAATGACAATAATTCTAAAATACGTGGATCCGTGGATAACCAATAATAAAAATATACTAATACCAAAGCCAAATAAAGAACAATAATATTCGCCAAGCTGATAAAAGGAGGAAAGAATAGCGACCACAGATGAAAATAATCACAAATCTAAAGCCAAGTGCGGGGGGTAAAACTGCGGCATAAAACAGAGAGTATATTCCCGGGATGCCAAAGACAAAGACAATGGACACCGCGGGAATATAGCCAGAGGAAAATGCAGGTAACAATTCAAAAATTTCCTATATTGCGTGAATAGCTGGTAATTCCTCGAGCGGGATAATCTATGTGACAGAAAAACAATGACCACACCAAGAGGAGGGTGTGGGAGGAGCTTAGGACGTTCAGTGCTGCAATACACCTGAAGGTTAACAGCAGCTGTTTCTCTATGGGAAACCTCGTCCACAGCGGCTGACTGCAATCTGCTTATTTGAATGCTTCTAATAGACCGGGAGTTTGTGAGTGTATCTCTTGTCCCTGTTTTGCTTATGTATTATCTATGAACACTGCGTGAGAAACTTGGAGATCGGGAGAGGTTTCACCATCTACACTGAAGGCTGATATCATCCTGTTGGGAGCTGACAGCTTTTAAAACTACCTGCAAGCACAGACAGCGTGAGACTACTTTTTGGGCTGTTATCGCTCAGCCGGGAGGTAAGAGGCTGGGGGAACCGGTATATTTATCTGCCCTCACTGGGGATATGTGAAGGATTTTCTTCATTCATCACGAAGGGGATATGATTAGGATGCCTTATCACATCTATTGCTTCGTTTTTTCATTTTGAGGAACTTTTTTTCATTCATTTTGGGAATTTTATCCCTTGTTTCCATATTCAGTTATTTGTGCTGAACACTGGTTTTTTGGTGTGCTATTATATATATTTTTTTTTGGAAGATACATTCTTTGCTTACTAGAAATAACTGTCCGATTTGATACACTTCCTTGTTTTAACTGGACACTCATCTTTCATCTTTAAAAATTTTTTTGGATGCTGCACCAACATTTGCACTTTTATTTTTAGAGTGTTGTCTGTAGAATTTAAATGGAGCTATTTTATTAGTTTCATTCACTGTTTTTGTTCCTTTTTAGGTTGTTTTTCCTATTCAAGGTTTATTTAGTATAGCAATTTATTATTTGTATTTGTTTTTTGATTATCAGGATCTGTTGCCTTTATAGGTAAAATTAACTATTTAGTCACTTATTCACTTGTTCTCACCTTGGATGGTGCACTGAATTATTGTATCATTGTTTGCACTTAATTAGGAACACTGTTATTTTTGGAGTCACGATTAGATTTCATTGTGTACACTATAAGAGGCTACTAATTATATAGATCTTAGTCATTTAGTTCCCCAATTAACCGCACTTTTATTGCAACATTGATTCGCTTATACTCTTTGTTGCAATTAATTAGTGGAATATTAACTTCACATAAACTGGTTCCATACCTGGATTCCTCTTCTTGGTGTGGTCATTGTTTTTCTGTCACATAGATTATCCCGCTCGAGGAATTACCAGCTATTCACGCAATATAGGAAATTTTTGAATTGTTACCTGCATTTTCCTCTGGCTATATTCCCGCGGTGTCCATTGTCTTTGTCTTTGGCATCCCGGGAATATACTCTCTGTTTTATGCCGCAGTTTTACCCCCCGCACTTGGCTTTAGATTTGTGATTATTTTCATCTGTGGTCGCTATTCTTTCCTCCTTTTATCAGCTTGGCGAATATTATTGTTCTTTATTTGGCTTTGGTATTAGTATATTTTTATTATTGGTTATCCACGGATCCACGTATTTTAGAATTATTGTCATTTTTTTGAGTTTTTAATGGCAATTTTTTATTAGTTTTTATTTCTTTGGCATCCCAGGAATCCATCCATTTAGATTAGCGCCGCATATCAAACCCCTTTTATTGTATTGTTCTTAGGTGTGTGAACACTATTATTTGTGGCTGCTATTCGTTTTAGTAGTTGAGTTTTATTAATTTGATCTTCAATTTTTTATATATTTTTTATATTTTTTATATTTTTATATTGCTGGCTAACTACTTTTGGTGTGCGCACAAGTACCTATTACCCTACTTTTAAAATTAAATCTGACAGAACCCACAAGCAGCAACTCTCCCACACGCAGAAGAATGGCATCATCTTCACCTTCAGGCAGCACCCAGAAAATTCCAGAACAAAATGGGAATCATCATTCTAACAAAAGAGGCCGTTATGCCACATCATCCATGGACCAAGAAGATTCAATGAACTGACATCCTAATTCCTGATATTTCTTCATTTATTATACTAAGAGATGGTTCTCTATAAAAAAAACTGTATTTATAACTGAATGTAACTGCATTCTGATAGTCACACACTGTGTGGGATCATGTTACATTCCAGTTATATTTCTTATTACTTCTGATTCATATAGCCTTAGAATATATAAGTGAAATAAGGAAATTCTTGTTCAGTTATATATTTTCAGGTAATAACAATAGATTTATTACTTTTAGGACAAATATGTTCAATAATCCAGAAGTAATGGAAGCTTTTTCTTTCTTTTCTTAAAACAAATATACTATTACCTAACTAGTTCCTAGAACTATGTTTTTGTTTATTCTAATCTGAAGCAATACAACCTCAATTTTATGAGTTAACATATCTAAACAGTTACATATGAATAAAATATGTAATTGTTTACTCTAAAAGGGTTAAAATCCCAAAATAATTCAAACTATCTTCATCAATACCAAAGTTATTAACAGTACCTTTCTAACTGAATTATTTAGCCTAGGGCAAGACTAACCATATACAACCACCCTGGAATAAATAATTTCAACAAAAACTATATTTTGCACTCCAATTAATGAATCATCATTTTGATGTCTTTTGACATAGAACTCCTGTAAGCGGAAGATCCAAGTACCCCCAATAGCCCTCCTCATTCTCCCAACCATATTATGTGGGAGTGTGACGAAGGCACTTATTCCCCTGAGAGAGATATTTATTCTCTTTCACGGGTAAATTGTGATTACTTGCAAAAAATAATTTATACAATGTATCATCTAATCTCATATGTTTTTTGTTTACTCTTTACTCCAGAATTCACTGGTTTCTTTTCTATCTTTTCATCTCTTCAGTCCACACAGGTTGATCTGCGCAGTCAGCTCTGCATAACAAAAAGTAAGTCAAAACTATTTGATCTGTTGCCATGGCACCACTGAATATACTTTCCCTGAATGTTCAGGGAATAAATGTCCCTCAAAAAAGGACCAAAGCCTTCCGTACTTTCCATAACAAGAAGGCTCACATAGTATGCCTCCAAGAAACACACTTCACCAAAGATTCTACTCCAAAATATATTTCTCCTTTTTATCAACAAATTTACACAGCTTCTGCCTGTACCAAACAAAGGGGTACTCTAATTGCATTTCACCGATCCACACCATTCACCTTATCACCAGAAGGTAGATACCTGATACTCATGGGTTATATAATGGATACAGCAATCACAGTGATTTCCTACTACGCTCCTAACAAACAACCTACACCATTCCTCTCACATATATTACAAGTGATTAATACACACAAAATAGGAACAGTGATAATGTGCGGGGATTCAAACCAGGTCCTCCTCCCATTTCTAGATAAATCACCTTTTACACCATCCAAAATAACCTCTAGATTACCTTTTTCTCAACTTCTTTCCAAATACAATCTGGTAGATTTGTGGAGAGAAAGTAACCCAATGAAAAAGAAATTCACTTATTTCTCGCACCCTCATCAAACCTTCACCAGAATAGATCATATTTTTCTAACAATAGGAATGATACCAGAAATTATTGCATCAGATATAATTCCGATTCCGTGGTCTGACCATAATGCAGTATACACTACTATAGCCTCAGCCATACCAAAAGCGCATGACCCAACGTGGTACTTACCGGACATAATGCTCAAACACCCACTACATCAGATGGCCATTGAACAAGCTTTAAAGGAATACATATCAATTAATAATACAACAGACATTTCCCCAATAACACTGTGGGAAGCTCATAAGCCTGTCTTGCGTGGTACAATACAAAGACAAATGGCACTATTTAAACGGGAACGCAAAAATCTAGCAAAAAAACTAGAACTCAATTTTAATGCAGCCTACATATCATTCCAAGATAATCCATCTCAGAGTACAAAATCTCATCTGGAAAAATCTAGATTGGAATACGATCTATTTCTCACTGAGTCAGTTAATAAATCCCTCAAACGCTCCAAACACAATTTCTACATGAATACAAACAAACCAGGTACATATTTGGCTCGGGCATTAAATTCAACTAACAAATCTTTCAAACCAATACGTTTGAAATTATCAAAAAATGTTTATACTTGTAATCCAGTTAAAATAGTCCATAAATTTCACTCACATCTCGCAACTTTATACAAGACAAACACTGAATTTAATCCTACAGAGGCTGAATCCTTCTTCTCAAAAATAACCTTACCTGAGTTGTCTCAGAATCAAAAAAGCAGTTTGGATGAGCCTATAACTATAGATGAAGTTGCTAACGCCATAAAAGACCTAAAACTTAACAAAAGACCAGGCCCAGACGGCTACTCGGCTTTATACTATAAAACATTCTCAGAAATACTCTCTCCCATTCTCACTGAAACTTTTAACAAACTTCTAGAAGGACATTCTTTTCGGCAAGAAACACTAATGGCAATTGTTTGTATGATCCCAAAACACCTTTCTGATGATACTTCCTGTGTGAATTATCAGCCTATCTCTCTGTTAAACCTTGATATTAAATTATTAGCAAAAATAATAGCAAAACGCCTCAATAGCATTATAGGAAAATTAATACATAGAGATCAAGTAGGCTTCATGCCAAATAGACAGGCAGGCGATAATGTACGCAGGGCAGTGTTATTGGCACATATTGCTAAAAAACTGAAAATCCCTTTATGTTTTCTATCTCTCCATGTTAAGAGGGCATTTGACACAGTATCCTGGCAATATATGCAATATTCATTACAAAAATGGGGTTTTGGACCCCACTTTTTAACATGGATCAAAGCATTATATAATAAACCCAAAGCCTATATAAAATATGCTGGATACAAATCTGATGCCTTTAATATCGAAAGAGGGTAGGGACTGATGTGAGTGTGCGATGTACAGGGTTAGGGACAAGGGTCAGGGTTGGGTTGTAGACACACACTCACTCAGGTTGAACTGGATGGACTGGTGTCTTTATTCAACCTTACTAACTATGTAAGAGGTACCCGACAGGGTTGCCCATTATCTCCCTTATTATTTGCCCTTATACTCGAACCCATGGCCCAACACATCAGAACAAACCAAACTATAACTGGCATTGAAGTAGGAGGTATTACACACAAATTATGTATATTTGCAGACGATATATTACTTTTTCTATCATCACCACAGGTCTCTGGTCCTAACTTAATACCAGCTCTTGATGGATTTGCAGCCCTATCCGGCCTTATGATTAATCCTAAGAAATGCCTAGTGCTTAATATTTCGCTCACAAACATGGAATTGATCCCGGCTAGGGCTGCCCTCCCATTCACATGGGCAGAAAAATCAATCCCATATCTTGGAATTCATTTAACAGCATCTCATTCTGACTTATTCTCAACCAATTATCCTCCTGTATTAAGACAGATCACAAATCTAATAAAACAATGGTCGCAACTTCCTTTATCCTGGATAGGGAAGATTAATGCAATCAAAATGACTATTCTACCCAAATTGCTTTATCTATTCAGAGTCCTCCCTATTCCAATTCCTTCCTATTTTTTGAGAATAGCACAAAAAAGAGCAACTTTGTTTATATGGGGCTCTTCTAAACCACGTATACCTATACACTCACACTACATCTTCCCAAAAATAAAGGAGGCCTGGGATACCCTAATTTTACTAACTACTACAGAGCAGCACATTTGGCCAGTCTGTCCAAATACCATGCAAAGCAGGAAATCCCATTATGGGTATTTATAGAGGCTTCAGAAAATGACCCTCTATTAATATCAAACTTGTTATGGCTTGATCCTAAAGACCGCTTTAAAATTCATAATCCCATAACTAAACACTTCTTATCTCTCTGGGATAAACTAAAAACCAAATATCAGTTACAATCTCCACACAATCCTCTCCTTTCTTTTATCAGAAATCCGGCCTTTTATCCGGCATGGATCTACCCAAATTCTTTTAAAGCTTGGACAACATCAGGCATTCAGACACTAAATGACTTCATAGCATCTAAATCATTCCTTTCATTCCCATCGCTTAGAGAAAAATACGATCTACCAAACTCTGAGATATTTAGATATCTCCAAATCAAAAATTTCTATACACCATTCCTAAAGGGGGATACACCATTATCCCAATTATCCATTTTTGAATCAATCTGTACAAAAGATCCATTTGCTAAAGGTACAATTTCATCACTTTATAATCAATTATATGGAGTAGTAAATCTTAATAGACCCTCTTACGTTCAGAGGTGGGAGTAGGACCTGGGACGAACTCGGACTGGTCTAACATGTGGCTCACATCTAAGTCATCTTCACCCAACATCTTAGCACTGGAGACAAATTATAAAGTCCTAACTCGCTGGTACCTTGTACCCGCTAGAGTGGCAAAATATTCACCTAATACCTCAGCTCTTTGTTTTCGAGGATGCCCAGAAATAGGCACACATTTACACATATGGTGGACGTGCCCAGTAATCCAAGTCTTCGTGATTGCATCTAAAATATTTTAAAAAATAATACAACCAGATCCATATATAACTTTACTTAATCTAAAACCGGAATGGTTAACACTCTCTCAATTCAAACTTATGATCCAAATAATAACGGCTGCAAAACAAACAGTGGCCAAGGCATGGAAATCTCCTACTAGCAGAAACAATTCACAGAATGAATAATACAATGTCCCATGCTAAGATGGTAGCCATCGATCAAAATCAAATTCCAAAATTTGAAAAACGTTGGCATCCGTGGATAAAACAACAGTTCCTGTCAAATTTCAATGACTCTGTCCTGTTGCCATCGTAACAGATTAAATGACTTACAGAGACACCCATTCTAAGGCTTCAAAGAGAACTAAAAAGAATAATAAACTGACGAGCGGGACAACCTTGTGGACCATACCTCTACCTTTCTACCCTTTTTCTTCTTTCTCTTTCCTTTTCTCCACCTTACGATTAAAGCTCATTATCAGAATTTATTTGACCTATATACACTCTACCTGTAAACAATATGTATAGTAGGTATAAATCATTTAAATACCTACAAAAGTAACTAAGGAAATGATATATATCTTTAATTTAGGTTTACGTGAACCCAATGTTTAATATTTGAAATTTCATGATATTTACCTATATAAACCCTACTGTAAAACAATGAGCTTAATTTATAGATCCTTGTAAACTTACTTTATGTATCTTTATAATATTGTATACTCAATAAACTTCTTTTGACAAGGAGATACTTAACTTGCATGCTGATCCATATGCTTTTCATTTATACAGCATCGTTCGTAAATATCGTTCTTTTTAAACTACATATGATTATAATTAAATGTCGTTCGTTTGGCAAGAAATACGATGGTACAGGGTTCTGCATACATTTAAGTCTTGATAATTTGTCGTATTAAAAGAAGTTTAGGATATTGTTGTTTAGATGTGTTTGAAACTAGAATGCTTTAGAAAAAATGATTCAGTGTAATGTAAGGACAGGACACAGCAGCTGTTTCCACATCTGGACTCAGGAGCACTAGTGTACTGTGTGACACCGGTACTTTTGTACCCCCTTACCATTTCACACAGGGGGGAGGGCCGGGATCTGGGGGTCCCCTTGTTAAAGGAGGCTTCCAGATTCCGATAAGCCCCCTGCCCGCAAACCCCCACAACCACCGGGCAAGGGTTGTGGGGATGAGGCCCTTGTCCCCATCAACATGGGAACAAGGTGTTTTGGGGGGCTACCCCAAAGCACCCTCCCAATGTTGAGGGCATGTGGCCTGGTATGGTTCAGGAGGGGGGGCGCTCTCTCATCCCCCCCTCTTTTCCTGCGGCCTGCCAGGTTGCATGCTCAGATAAGGGTCTGGCATAGATTTTTGGGGAGACCCCACGCCATTTTTTAAAAAATTTTTGGCGCTAAAGACCTGAAGGGACTGGTATGAAATTTAGGGGGACTCCCCACATCATTTTTTTTTTTGGGTTCGCGGTTCACCTGTGGGGAATTCCCATGCCATTCTTATCAATGAACTTTTATGTGTATTGTCGGACCGGCAATTCATTAAAAGCCGCGAGTAGTTTTAAATGACTTTTTTTCCTTTGAAATGTCATTTTGCTGTCAGACTGTTCTAAACATGGGAAACATGCGCCCCTTTACAGGCATACTATAGATACCCCCAGGTACGAAATTTAAAGGAATATTACACTTTTATTGTTTCACTTTAAGCATTATTAAAATCACTGCTCCTAAAAAAACGTCAGTTTTTAAAACTTTTATGCATTGATCCATGTCCCCTGGGGCAGGACCCAGGTCCCCAAACACTTTTTATGACAATAACTTGCATATAAGCCTTTAAAATTAGCACTTTTGATTTCTCCCATAGACTTTTAAAGGGTGTTCTGCGGCTTTCGAATTTGCCGCGAACGCCCCAAAAATTGTTCGCTGTTCAGTGAACTGGCCAACAGCCGATGTTCAACACGAACTCGAAGCTCATCCCTACTCATAATACTAGTTTGTGAGAGGAAGGGATTGCACCCACAAACCACGTCCATTGATCCCCCATGATGGGAGATAGTACATGTTGACATTACCCATTTGGACTCACAAATTGTGTGCATCTGCTAAATTTGGCTTTTACATGGGTGACATCACCAGCACATTTTTTGACATGTTGAACTTTGTAAGTTCCAGAGTTTTTTTTATTATTTGTGAAAAAACCCTGTTGTAAAAAAAAAGTTTTCTAAACAAATATTTTTTAAAACATATGCATAAAATAACCCCAAAAATTTTTAGATTGATAAAAAAAAGTAAAAAACAAAAATTTAAATGACGTTTTAAAAAAATGCACCTTTGAATGTGCGCACAGTAAAATGTTTTTACTACAACAATGTGTGTGGCTTCTTCTTTAAATACTCAATACCAGTTTTGTAATTCTTTTTGTGTTTACAGTGACAAAGGGCCTTATTGACTAATGGGAAATGCACTTGGCACTACAAGTGCACTAGGAGACAGCCAAAAATAAAATCAAACAAGAATACAAACAAGAGATTTGATCCAAATAATTTTTTTTTATTAAAAGTTTAAATATGTTCTGGCATTGCAATGGCCCCCCTACCATTAAAATAATTGACATATCTGTCCCGCACTTGACGGCGGTTTGGGGGGCCAAGCCAGTACGGCCAGTATCCAGGCCTGTGAGTGCAGATTCGGCACTAAGTCCGGCCTCAGGTCCACCAGAAGTTAGATATGTGAATGTCTTCTTAAAAAATTATGTAGTATGCAACAAGACATGATGAGATAATTGATTTTATAGTCCACCATATTGATGGCCGAGAGGAACAAATGGAACTGGCTGGCCATAATCCCGATGGCATTCTCCACAACTCTTCTCGCTCTCCTCTCCGGGGTGAGGGACCTTTGGGGGAACGGCTTCATCAGGTGCTCGCCAAGACCAAAGGCTTCATCTGCGATGAATACAGAGGGGAGTCCCTTAAGGTTCTCGGCATCAGGTGGCAATCCCAGGACACCAGTCTGGAGACGCTGGCACAACTCGGTCTGTGCGAACACTCCTCCATCCGACATCCGGCCATTCTTCCCCACATCCACAAACATAAAATCATATTGTGCCGATACCACTGCCATCAATACTACACTATTAAACCCCTTATAATTAAAGTAGTAAGACCCCGAATGGGGTGGTGGCACAATGCGAACATGCTTCCCATCGATTGCCCCTACACAGTTGGGAAAGTCCTTCTTGCACAACAGCAGTATAAAAAATTTTTAATTTATTAAAAAAATCCAAAATATAAGGCCCACTTATAAGATTCCTCACCCCCTCTGATGGCCCATTGATCAATTTGTATGTGGGGGGGGGGATTTTAATTTAATACAAGACCACACATGACATTTGGAGACATTTGAGGGGGTGGAGGAGGGTTCTTATTTAGTAGAAGACCACACATGACATTTGGAGACATTTGAGGGGGTGGGGGAGGGTAAAGCAGTACAATGGAGCTGACAATATACATTGTTAAAGGGACTAGGCTATAGGTGTATATGGGCCCAGGATTGCATGGTGGGGAGGTTAGTGAAGGCAAATATGTATGTAGGCCAAAAAATGATTTACACAAAAAAAAAACATACATGCATGAAAATAAAGGGGACATTCACAGCATATTCCAAGCATGGTAATTAGGTAATATTGAAATTAATACAATACATTAGTAAACATTAAAACATATCATGTAATGTTAAAGGATAAAACTTACCTTATCATAGTCCTTCTGCAGGACCTGAATAAAGGCAGAACAGGTCTCTGGTAGGGGTGCGCATCTTCACTGGTCTCACAATTCGATTTGATTACGATTATCTGGTCAACGATTAGATTCGATTCCGCGATGCATCACGATTAAAGACAAGCTCCCACTTCCGCTTGGGCCGCCTAGGCGGCCCTTCCACCCTGCAATCTTCTGGGACACATCACAATTCCCAAAAGATTGCCCGGCTATGCAGGAAAGCGCAGTGAGACATGGGCAACCGGCTGTGAAGCTGCAAGCTGTCACAGCCGGATGCCCACAGTAGTATTGCCAGTGCCGTGGACAGGTGGGGGAGAGAAGGGAGGGTTTGGGTGGCCACGTCGCTGGGATTGTGGGACAGGTGAGTGTCTTTTTATTAAAAGTCAGGAGATGCACTTTTTTTGTAGCTGCTGACTTTTAATAAACAAAAAATTGACGAACTCAGCTTTGAATTAAAAATAACCTCACTCCCTTAAAAAGTGTACTAATCCGGTGCACTATAGGGTACAGAGATTCACACACACACGGCTGCTGGGAGGTCAGAAGGGATAGAATCCACAGATGACAAACAGCCCTGTGAAGTTCCCTGTATTGTCTCTATGCTGACCAGTGGCAGCTGGTGCTCAAAATATTTTTGGGGGGTGCAAACAAACTGAAAAATACTGAACCTCCCCATCAAATGCAGCCTCACTGTGCCCATCAAACACAGCCACTGTGCCCATCAAACGCAGCCACCTGTGCCCGTCAAACACAGCCATCTGTGCCCATCAAACGCAGCCACCTGTGCCCGTCAAATGCAGCCACTTGTGCCCATTAAATACAGCCATCACTAACCACCCCCCCACCACAATGCACGGTCCACTACTGGTGCTGACAGTTCCTTGGCATTCCTGTTTGCACCTTCCAGCACACTAGGAGTTAACAGTGGAATGTGCACAGGATAGCCAGGGACCTGTCAGCACGGAGCGAGAGGTGTAAGGTTACTGTTTTTAAAGTTACTTTCGTTTAATAAATGTTGTGCTACTACGGATGATGTGCCCCCACTGTATATGCTTTTTAAAAAACGATGTCACTTCATACCGAATTTCCCCATAGTACTATACGATCCTGCTCATGTGACTCCCGTCCCGCCCCTCTCCACTCTCCTCTCCGCTCTCCTCTCATGTGTCTCCTGAGTCCTGACGTCAGCGGGGAATTCTCAGTCCCACCCGCTGACTATAGTTATCGTATCAGAAGAGAGGTGGGCAGGACTGAGAATTCCCCACTGATGTCAGGACTCAGGAGACGGAAGAGGAGAGCGGAGAGGGGCGGGACAGGCCTGGAGTCACATGAGCGGGATCGTACGGGGAAATTTGGTATGAAGTGACATAGTTTTTTTAAAAAGCACATACAGTGGGGGCACATCATCCATAGTAGCACAACAATTATTAAAAGAAAGTAATTTTAAAAATATGCTCCGAGCGAGGGACGGGGCTAGTCGTCATGACGTCACCCGACATCGATTTTCCGGTCCTTATGCATCGATGCAGCATCGGGGACACCCGGATCACGATGCAACGATTAATTTCAGCACCCCTAGTCTCTGGGATAATGATCCCCAGAGCCTGGAGGAGACGCCTGTCGAGAACTTAAGGTCCTTAAGGCTTCTGCTAGTCACAGGCTCAACTGCTTCTCCTGGTTTCTAGTGAGTTCTAGAAATGTAGTGGGTTGGAAGAGGCAGACCCTGGACTTGCATATTCATACAGCCTTAAACCAATCCTTGGGAAGAAGAATGACCAGTAGGGGGCTAAGGTATGTATGGATAGGCTGGGGCCAAGACAGCAAGGTCCTTGCTCTGATGGAGAAGACCCAGCCTGCAGAAAATTCAGCTGAAGCTTTACACACGAGCGGACTTTTAGACAGACTAGGTCCGACGGTCTTTCCGACTGACTTTGTAGCGTAGGTCCGCCGGACTTACAAACGGACAGACTTGGACACACACGATCACTCCAAAAGTCCGATGGTTTTGAACTGGGTGATGTACAGCACGTACGACGGGACTAGAAAAAAGAAGACAAGTAACGTAACGTGGCAACTAGCCTCTGCTCTGCAGTGATGGCTTGCCGCATGCAGGTATCCTGCCTGCTGATATAAGGGGTCAGCATAGCCAGCAGATGTTGAAAAACGGGGTCCGTCATCCTGAGATAATTCCTGAAATCCTCAGGATTATTCTCACTGATCTCACGGAGCAAAGGCATGTGCGAGAATTGGTCACGCTGGCACAGCCAATTCTTTGTCCATGAACTCCTCCTCGCCCTGTTCATGGACTGGGCTCAGGTCAAAGTATGAACCCCAACACTAAGCCCCCATGCAGCACAAACTCAAGAACGAGTATGTCCATGCACCATGGATTCAAAACGGCCGGCTGGTCAAACAAACTTAAACAAACGCACTGAAGAACAGCAAGGCCTATGAAGAGCAACCTGAAGATCAGGAACGAGCGGACCAGAACGGCCTGCTATACAGGTTATGAACTGACCAACACACACTGAAAACCAGATACAAACCTCACAAGCACAAACTGAACCGCAGAAAACGATCAAAATAAGCTGAAGTCTGAAAAGCTCGAATCGTCTCAAACTTCTACTAAAATGCGGTAAACACGAGATTAGCAGAAGGAGCCCAAAGGGTGGCATACTGGGGCTTGAGCTTCTTTTTTCTAGTCCCGTCGTACGTGCTGTACATCACCGCGTTCAAAACCATCAGACTTTTGGAGTGATCGTGTGTGTCCAAGTCCATCCGTTTGTAAGTCCGGCGGACCTACGCTACAAAGTCAGTCGGAAAGACCGTCGGACCTAGTCCGTCGAAAAGTCCGCTCGTGTGTAAAGCTTCAGCTGAATTCTCTCCAGGCTGGGTCTTCTCCATCAGAGCAAGGACCTTGCTGTCTTGGCCCCAGCCTATCCATACATACCTTAGCCACCTACTGGTCATTCTTCTTCCCAAGGATTGGTTTAAGGCTGTATGAATATGCAAGTCCAGGGTCTGCCTCTTCCAACCCACTACATTTCTAGAACTCACTAGAAACCAGGAGAAGCAGTTGAACCTGTGACTAGCAGAACCCAGAACAGCCAAAAACAATTAAACGTTGCTCCACTGGCTACAGAGGAGCCGAAAATTTTATTTACCTTAATCCTACTAGCAACCTAATTGGCAGGGTGCTAGAGTAGAGAATTGGGAGGAATGAAACCTCTAATCCTGTGTCAAACATATTACTGGAAATCAGCATCCTGATTGTGCAGGTATGCACAGTTTTGTTATTATAGGTGATATCTATTGTTCAGTACTCTTCGCCTAGAGATAAGCTGCTGCATGAGCAGCAAGTGTGAACAGACACTGGGAGAGTGTTTGTTGTGGCCTCAAAGAGAGGCAATTTGACCAGCCCATCACTTGAGAGGAGTATTAAGAGACTGTGTTTAATAAGGCAGGAGACTGTGCAACCCAGGGCAGATTATTTGTCATAAGGCTGAATGAGCTAATGTGGTGAGTCTGTGTGGAGACAGGTTTAAGGACTATGCAGTCCAGATAGAAAGCACAAACCGACAAAAATGCCCCGGAATATTTACCAGCTAGCCTGCAAAAAAAAAAAAAAAACGAAAAAACAATTCACATTAAAAACAGAGGTTTTAGCTGCACATATTTGCAAATATATGTGAAAGTCTTAGTACCTACGTCAAAGCTCCTCTGTGTAATGTGGTACTGTATAATTTTTGAGAGACTCCCAAGTTGGAGCCCACACCTCTTTAAAAGGCACAGGGACACAATGGACGCTCAGCAAGAACACAAAGACAGCTGGAGGCATCCAATGTGTCCCCAATGTGTCCCCACGCCACATCCAGGGAACAAGCTATACAAAAAAATGGCAACCACCCCAAATTTATAACTAGCCTTTTCAGTAAGGTACACATGGAAGGACAAAGCACAACACAAACAGACAAACATTCCCCATCGCACTTACTAGCTAGCCTGCAAAAAAACAAATTGACCTGTCTAACAAGTCACATTAAAAACAGAATAGCCCTGATCTTCCTCTTCTGGGGTCCCCCGCTGGTGCTCCTGGCTCCTCCTTCAGTCCTTACGCCATAGCGAGGCTTGGTTGCTATGCTTATTATATAGAACCATTCGGTTCTATTCATGATACCAGGCCTCGGTTTCATGATGAGGTTTGGCAGCCTCGTAAAGAGGACGTTACAGGATCAGGCCTTGTTTTCATAACAAGGCTTGACTGTTTCGGATGATGGATTGCATCACTTGTTGCCATGTAAGTTATAGTTCTTACTGCTATTGCTATGATATACATAAGTAATACCCTTATTCAATAAATTATAAGCCAAATTTAGCCATTTGCCTTATGTGTTCCATCCGGGGATCTAGACATTGAGACAGGAAGTGATATCATGTGGAGCCATTTCCGGCATCATGCATAGTCTGGAGTCACCATTTCTATTTAAGCGGTGTTGCTGTGGGGGGTCCACACCCCAGATGACGACTGTGTAGTCGAAACGCTTTGGGTGGACCTTTCCGCATACATCGCTCTGTGTATCTGTACACGTCTTATCATGTCCTTCCAAATGTGAGTGTTTTATCTATTTTATATTAAACAATATTTTTAAACGGTATCACGATATGCCAAGCTTTTCTTATTGCATGATATAAATCCATGTGGTACCCTCCTGATGTTTGGAGCTCATAAGCTACAACCCATTGATGATCTCATGTTGATCCACTGATGCGGACCCAGGACCTGCTGTGCCCATTAGGTTTATTCAACCTAACAAGCCTTTCAGACTTGGGTGGTATAAGCCCCCCGCCAAGTCACTACGATCTGATAAGCCTCCTCCTATCTATGGTGGTGGTGCTTCTGACTATTTTTTCCACTTCAAGATTTACACTGGGGGTTGGAATTTTTTACATGTCTATTGGATTATACATCTATTTGGACTTTATTTGCAATTTTACATTTTGGACTCTGTGGTGTAGTCACTACACTAGCACATTGTTTTTAATTTTCACTTTTTCTTTTTGAATTCATATTTCATAATGTTTGAATTCCTGTCACTTCAATGTGTCTATGTTTAATATCATAATTTGATTTGTATTGGTTTTGCAACATTAGCGCTGCACTTATTTACCCATACACACTCCTGGCTCCTCCTGCCTTCTAGGTACCCCCATAGCAAGCTGTTTTCTGGGGAGATACTCATGTGGGCTCACACCTAAGCTCCGCTGCATGCATCCATAGACACAGATTGCAGGGCCTTGACCCGCTCCCCACTCCCTTTTCATAGGGCACATTGATAGCAGAAGTCCTGGAGGGGGAAAACAGAAGAGGAGGAACAGGGCTGCTCTGCCAGCATGGAGTAGAGAAGGACCCTTGCTCTCTATGTGGAAGCAATGGTCTCTATACAAAGGTCAGACACAAGCCCTGATGAGCCAGAGCTAAAGCTCTCCAATCATCAGGGAGAATGAGTAATCAACAAATTCCTCCTCAGTTTTTTGTGTGAGCATTTTGACAAATGTACAGACATTCTGGTGAGTGGTGTGAGCCATAGACACTGTCATGTTTTCTTCTCAGATTAGAAAAATGCATACCAGTGTTAGCTTTGCTGCCAAAGCTTATTCAATACACTAGATTACTGAAAGTTGAAATGATACTATCACTATGTTTATGGACAGTAAAAGCCTGATATGCTGATCTTGAATGCCACTTGCATGGTTCCCTGCAATTTAAAAAAACTGAAATGACACGGAGAGCTCTTAGAGCAATACCGCACAGCATCAGTTACTTTCCAATTTCCAACACTTTAATGGATTCTAAAATGTACAACGTTCTTTCCTATTAGCAACTATCACACTTTCCCACTTTTCTCAGTCCACAACACATACAAAAGCAATGTCTAGGTACTTATATTGCTGACTGGATGCTACAGCCAACAGAAAATGCCTAACTTTTAATTATAAAAACAAGCTAATAAAGGGTCTGGAGGATATTAGTTATGAGGTAAGGTTGCGAGCACTGAACTTATTCTCTCTGGATAAGAGACGCTTGAGAGGGGATATGATTTCAATTTACAAATACCGTACTGGTGACCCCACAATAGGGATAAAACTTTTTTGCTAGAGGGGAGTTTTACAAGACTTGTGGCCACTCATTAAAATTAGAAGAAAAGAGGTTTAACCTTAAACTACGTAGAGGGTTCTTTACTGTAAGAGCTGCAAGGATGTGGAATTTCCTTTCACAGGCAGTGGTCTCAGCGGGGAGCATCGATAGTTTCAAGAAACTATTAGATAAGCACCTGAATGACCACAACATACAGGGATATACAAGGTAATACTGACATATAATCACACACATAGATTGGAATTGATGGACTTATGTCTCTTTTTTCGACCTCACCTACTATGTAACTATTTAAGTGGCACTACCACTAACACAGTACTACTGATTTTTGTAAGATCCTTCTGGAGATATGAAATTGGAGGTGTTTAAAAATGTTTATACGAGGTGTCCTCTGTTTAGATTTTACCCCGGGGACATATGTATTTCAAATACTTTGCTGAATAAATTGTCACTGACTGTCATGAACTAAATATAACTAAATTAAGAAGGTTAATTAGAATCTGTGAAGAAGCAAAGGTGAATGTAACATGATTCTGAGTGTCCTTCCTAAACCCTGCAGAAATAAGTGAACAAGACCTCCATTTATTAACAGAACTAAAGTAGTGGAGGGATTTCAGCTTAAGGCATAACTGTAAACATACAAAGCGCATTCCATTAAAAAGAAACAAGCTTTGTAGATTTTATGACGAGTACTGGTGAAATTGCATTGCTTTTTTTCCCTACAGCTTCATCTAGAGGGGTCTAAAACATGTACGGGAAACCAAGTGTTCATAACTGCTGACAATTTGTTTAGATTTTTATTATGCCTTTCCTTTTTTATTATTATTTGACCTTTAAAAAATACAGTTTTGTATTTCAATAAATAGTCTTCTGGGTGAAAAGGCATGTTTTATACTCCATAATTTTGAAAAGCTAACACTATTCTATGTGTTGTTCCTAAACAAAGAAAATTCTTCTCTGTGATACTGACGTTTCAATAAGGTAAAAAATAAACACACCGACAGCTGAATGAGTGAGACATGACACATTGCTCCTTTTGCCAGTAGACCTATATTAGAAATCCCAGCGTAGTCCAAATATAATTATCATGGAAGCACACTACATATGTTAGAAATTAATGCATAAGTAGTCACATAATACACTTACATTAGATAACTAGATATAAACCCAGTCACCAAAGTCTAATAATTTCTTTAACATGCTTTCAATAAAATAGTATCTGATAATCATTTTATGAAGGTTATTATTAAGGCACTTGCTATGGGGTGACAGTGCTCTGTCCCTGTTTCACAATTGCTTTCCTGTGCTGTCACATTATAAGAAGAAAAAGAGCGCACCAGCCTAGTGCATTATCCTTGACAGATTTATTAATTAAAAACAAGATAAAAACTACTCACAAAGGTCGAAGAAAAAAATTGCATGGTATATGGCACAGAGGCAAATATTCCAGTGGCAGCAGTTCTCCAGGTCCCTGGAAGGAGGCATACGGACTACTGCTGGCTAACGCGTTTCGAAGGTTACCCTTCTTCATCAGAAGGCCTCTGTGCCATATACCATGCGATTTTTTCTTCGACCTTTGTGAGTAGTTTTTATCTTGTTTTTAATTAATAAATCTGTCAAGGATAATGCACTAGGCTGGTGCGCTCTTTTTCTTCTTTTCATTTAACACTAGGACAATCCCATCCTTGAGAGCAGCAAGGCCGAAATCCATAGTCCTCCTTGAACCTTTGGGACTTTTTAGCCAATACACCTGTGCGCAAGAGTATTTTTTGCTTCTTCTTATGCTGTCACATTATAGCATATGTTTTCAGTGGGGAGTATATGCAACCATTCTCACATTGAGTGTAGGTTTACATCTATGCGGCTGCGCTTGATGCGTTTTTCAGGCACGTATTTCAGTTCATTTTGCGTTTTTATGAAACAAACAAGATGTGCTTTTTTTTTTGTTGTTTCATAAAAAGATGTGGTTTAACTGCAGACTTTCGGCTTTAATTTGAGGGTATTTACATCCAAATCAGGTGAACAGTGTAGGAATTACAACAGTTTGTATATGTGCCTCCCACTTTTTAATGGACCAAAAGTAATGGGACAATTGGCTGCTCAGCTGTTCCATGGCCAGGTGTGTGTTATTCCCTCATTATCCCATTTACAAGGAGCAGATAAAAGGTCCAGAGTTCATTTGAAGTGTGCTATTTGCATTTGGAATCTGTTGCTGTCAACTCTCAATATGAGAGCCAAAGAGCTGTCACTATCAGTGAAGCAAGCCATTATTAGGCTGAAAAAAACAAAACAAACCCATTAGAGAGATAGCAAAAACATTAGGTGTGGCCAAATCAACTGTTTGGAACATCCTTAAAAAGAAAGAACACACCGGTAAGCTCAGCAACACCAAAAGACCCGGAAGACCACGGAAAACCACTGTGGTGGATGACCGAAGAATTCTTTCCCTGGTGAAGAAAACACCCTTCACAACAGTTGGCCTGATCAAGAACACTCTCAGGAGGTAGGTGTATGTGTGTCAAAGTCAACGATCAAGAGAAGACTTCACCAGAGTGAATACCATTGGTGAGCCTCAAAAATAGGCCAGATTAGAGTTTGCCAAACAACATCTTAAAAAGCCTTCACAGCTCTGGAACAACATCCTATGGACGGATGAGACCAAGATCAACTTATACCAGAGTGATGGGAAGAGAAGAGAGTGGAGAAGGAAAAGAACTGCTCATGATCCAAAGCATACCACCTCATCAGTGAAGCATGGTGGTGGTAGTGTCATGGCGTAGGAATGTATGGCTGCCAATGGAACTGGTTCTCTTGTATTTATTGATGATGTGACTGCTGAGAAAAGCAGCAGGATGAATTCTGAAGTGTTTCGGGCAATATTATCTGCTCATTTTCAGCAAATGCTTCAGAACTCATTGGACGGCGCTTCACAGTGCAGATGGACAATGACCCGAAGCATACTGCCAAAGCAACCAAAGAGTTTTTTAAGGGAAAGAAGTGGAATGTTATGCAATAGCCAAGTCAATCACCTGACCTGAATCCGATTGAGCATGCATTTCACTTGCTGAAGGCAAAACTGAAGGGCAAATGCCCCAAGAACATGCAGGAACTGAAGACAGTTGCAGTAGAGGACTGGCAGAGCATCACCAGGGATGAAACCCAGCGTCTGGTGAAGTCTATGCATCCAAACTTCAGGCTGTACTTGACTGCAAAGGATTTGCAACCAAGTATTAAAAAGTGAAAGTTTGATAGCTGATTGGTAATCTGTCCCATTACTTTTGGTCCCTTAAAAAGTGGGAGGCACATATACAAACTATTGTAATTCCTACACCGTTCACCTGATTTGGATGTAATACCCTCAAATTAAAGCTGAAAGTCTGCAGTTAAAGCACATCTTGTTTGTTTCATTTCAAATCCATTGTGGTGGTGTATAGAGCTAAAAAGATTAGAATTGTGTTCATGTCTCAATAGTTATGGACCTGGAAGTTATGGACCTGGACAGAGGAAGAAGACAGCAGGGGGCAGAAAGGGTGGCGGTGAGAAGAGACGGCTCGAGAAGAAGATAGTGGGAAGACATGGCGGGAGACGGCGGGAAAGAGAAGACAGCAGGAAGAGACAGTTCGAGGAGGAGACGGCAGGAAGGAGAAGACGTGGGAAGAGTTGTCGGGAAGGAGAAGACAGCAGGAAGAGACAGCTCGAGTAGGAGACGGCTAAAGAAGACAGAGCTATTAATAAAGGAATTGTCAAAAACCGACTGTTGTGTTTTTATTACATTTCACTGATTTTTTTGGTGAAGGGGGGCCGGGATCTGGGGGCCCCCTTTTTAAAGGGGGCTTCCAGATTCCGATAAGCCCCCCACTCGCAGACGCCGACAACCACCGGCTAGGGTTGTCACGAAGAGGCCCCTTGTCCTCATCAACAAAGCACCCATCCCCCCATGTTGAGGGCATGAAACCTGGTATGGTTTCGGGGGGGGGGGCGCTTGCTTGTCCCCTCTCTTTCCTGAC
Organism: Lithobates septentrionalis; assembly: GCA_037952835.1. Lineage (NCBI taxonomy): Eukaryota > Metazoa > Chordata > Amphibia > Anura > Ranidae > Lithobates > Lithobates septentrionalis. Next base: position 768,086 of record JBBDGP010000999.1, on the reverse strand, counting down.
CTGCCAGGCGAAATGCTCTGGATAAGGGTCTGGTATGGATTTTGGGGGGACCCCACTCCATTTTTTTTAAAAAAATTGGCGTGGGGGGGTCCCCTCCGAATTCATACTAGACCTGAAGGGTCTGGTATGGACCTGGGGGGGAACCCCACGCCATTTTTTTTTTGCAAATTTTTTTTTTTTTTTTTACATTCAGCTTTCAGTTGGGAACCCCGCTGACAGCTGATGACTCATCAGTTAAGGACGCGGCAACCGGATTCCCGGCCCCCTGCTTAGAAACCAGCTACAGTACCTAGGCATGGATGGTGCCACAACTTCACATAGGGTGGAGACTGGAACCAACTTTGTATGGAGACACTTCACACATGGATCATTTACGTTTCCAAATGAAGACTGCAAATGGCAGAAATGGGTATCCTTACCAGAAAAGGTGGACACAGTCACCGTACGGTGGAGTGTCTTACAGACTTGAGTGATCCAACGATCCCAGGGATATCTAGCTGGAGAGGTCCTGACGAGGAGTCACGTCCAGGGCGACCGTCACTGTTCGAGGGTATGGAAGTTCTCGATCCGGATGTCAATCAGGATGTCTCTCTTAGATGGACGGAGTGTGTAGAGAAAAATGGCTAGGGCCCATTCATGAAAGGAGACAAGAGCAAGAGAAAAAGTGCTAGACAACGCACTCCAATGTATAAAACGTGATTACAAAGAGAATAAAATGAAAATAAAATCGTATGGTAACAAGGCATATATAGGCGTTAGCAATCCGACATGTTTCGGACCATCGTCCTTCTACTGGGGCATAAGCCTGAATACCTGTGCCACACTCATATATATACTAAAATAATTATATCAAATGCCAGTCAGCTGTGTGGAACCTGGATAATTACATGGGTAATTACATGGGAATACTTGGCAGCTGTATCCAGCAGCCACCCTGTGCTCAAAAAACCTACATTGCTGACAGTATAAACTCTATTCTAAATAATCATCCAATCACACCGCTCTATGCGGAGTCACGTGATCTACATAGCTGACACTACAAATTCTATTCTAGGTAATCGCCCAATCACACCGCTCTGTGCGGAGTCACGTGACGGCGTCATTGCGCGTGACGTCATCTCGCACCAGACGTCGCGCTCCAGGCCTCCTTTTCACTCAGGGAAGTGAGAGGCCAGATAGTGGAGCAATTACATCCACAACGGCCCTAGGAGACTGTCATAGCGCGTCAGTCCGGCGCGCTCCAGTGCGCTCGACTTCCGGTGTCCCCCATAGGGGGAATTGGGCATTCTAGATATAGAGAAAATATATAAACTTATATACATGTAATCGGGCAATACACAAAGACCAAATATAAATGACACATATGAATCCATGTACATAGCATTGCATCCATATGGTAAATTATATAAAATATAAGAATTATAGAAAAAACATATTTTTAAAACAAAATGCCTATTAGATACAATGGAGCCCTATGCCATAACTAAGTAGCAAGGTCTCAAGAGCTAGTATAAAAATAAATGTGTATGTCAAGGACTGTGAACACTTATTAGGACTTGTTAATGAAAGCGTTTATGTCCCATTCTACGTTTAGAAAAATGGGAGGGAGGGGGGTATGAAATACCCAGGAGAACAAAACAAATGGACTTTGTAGGCACCAATCATAAAAATCGATGTAAACTTTTATTTATACATAATTATTAAAAAGAATCACATAGACGTAAACATTTTTTTTAAAAAACGCAATACATTGCGGAAAGTGGTAGTGTGTATCACTACCTAAATGTATGAGAACGGATCAGGGGATAGCCCCTACAACAAGGGAAGGGATGAACCCCTTCCGTTCCCATTCAATAACCTCAAACTGATTTAGCTCGGTAAGGCTCTACATGTTTCACAAATTTTGATTGCTTCTTCAGGAGCTTGTTTGGGTTACCTGTAATGGGGAATAATGGAGAAAGACATACACCAAAAAACATTGAGTAATATATTAATATTATTTTTACATAAAGGCTTTACAAAAATGCGTCTCAAACAAAACCACTGAGTGCTGTGAGAGAGCAGTCCCAAAGGCCCAAAGTTCAACACGCATATGGTGACATGTGATCACATGCGGGGACGTGTCTGGTAGGAAAGTTTGTATCACCGATAGACTCAAGGGGAGTCGTGACCTAGAGAGTCCCAACTGTCCGAAGAAGGGGGAGTGATGACTAACGTACATATGTAGTAACACCGAAATATTCATATGTAGATAAGAGCACGGGGCACAGTAGGTGGGGGGTGGGGGTCAAGGGAGAAAAAGAAATAGGAGGGAGAGAGGCAAACAAGGGGGGGAGGGGAAAGAAGGGGAAGGAAAACTAGGGGAGGGGGGGAAAGGAAGGGGGGAGGGGGGAAGGAAAAAAAGGGGGGGAAGAAAGAGAGAAAGAAGGGAGCAGAAGGGAAGGTAGACAGAGAGGCTGGCATATGGCAATTTATGTACCAGCCAGAGTAAGTGGATCCGTCTTCAGATCAGGTAGAGGTTATGGGTAGTTAAAAAGCCATACACTTATGCCGCGTACACACGAGCGGACTTTACGGCGGACTTTGCCCGGCGGACTGGATTTCGTCGGACAATTCGATGTGTGTGGGCTCCAGCGGACTTTGTTTTCTCAAAAGTTGGACGGAATTAGATTTGAAACTTGTTTAAAATTTATCCGACGGACTCTTCTTTCTAGCGGACAAACCGATCGTCTGTGTGCTAGTCCGACGAACTCAAACTGACGCATGCTCTGAAGCAATTACAAGACGGAAGCGCTCGGTCTGGTAAAACTAGCCTTCGTCTTGAAGCTAGCACATTCCTCTTCTGTCGTCTTTTAATACAGCCTTTTTTTAGGATTGATAATGCGAGAGGAATGAAGTTGTTTTTCTGCTTTATATTCACACAGAGTTCTCACAAACTTCTTTCTTCATGATTTATCCTCCTGCCATGACTAATATAATATTTTGTAACAGCCAGATCTCCATAACTTTAAAATTTTACAATAGATTTTGTTTTTCTTTTTTTTTTTATTTCAACACTTTAGCTATTTTACAATGTGTGTTAAATGCTAACTACATTTTTTGTGTGTATTTTCAAGTTACCACAATTAACATTCACATTTTGTGTTGTTTTAAAGAACCTTAATGAGGTTGTTGTCCCTTGTTCATTAGACATAGGGGGGTGTATTTAACAAAGGCAAAATCATTTTTCTAATTATACATATAATTCCACATAAAGAGCATTTTGAAGTGTGTTCGCTGTGGATCCGAGGGGCACATGCAAGGAAGCCCAAACAAAAACAATTAATTTTTATTTGACATGATTTTCGGAATAAATCAGCAGAGCTTCCCCCGAGCTTGTTTTTGACAAAAGGCTTAAATCATTTAAGAATATCAAGTGAAACGTTCACTTGAGAAATTGCACACCAAGTGCACTTGTTGGAAGTGCAGTCGCAGAAAAACTGAGGGGAAGAGCTTAAATTCGGGGAAGCTCTGCTGATTTATTCCGAAAATCATGTCAAATAAAAATTAATTGTTTTTATTTGACAAAAACACACATAGGGGTTGATTTCCTAAAGGTAAAAAGCCTGTGCATTTTGGAAATTGCATTTGCCCTCTGCAAGAGCAGTTGCTCCCAAGCTTTATTAAATGTGAAGCAGCTCTGCTGACTTCCATCATCCAATCATGTGCAAGCAAAATTGTTTTTTTTTTTCTTTTACTTGCACAGGATTGGGTACTCTTTGCAAAGTCAAGCTTTTAAATAATTTCTGATGCTCTGGAGCAATTGCACTTGCAGAGGGCAACTGCCCTCTGCAAAGTGCACAGACTATTTGCTTCTCTCAAATCAACCCCATAGTCTTTTCGACCTGTACCTGCCTACTCCCAAACAAAATGGCGTTTTTTAATCAAAAGACATAGGCAAGAATGTAAGGTAAACCAAAATGTTTTTATTTTATTCACAAAAAAATTAGGAAGGCAACACTGGACACACTTTTAGAATCTGGGAAGCCTTTCGTCCCCCAGGACACACATCAAGTTTGAGGACAAGAAAATAGGTATCTTGCGACTATAGGGAGCACAGGGAGCACAGTCAGACCAGACAGAAACCAGGCAATCACTTTCGACTCTTCCGTGGAGCCTTCCCTCCACGCTTCTCTGCAGCCTTCCCTCCACGCTTCTCTGCAGCCTTCCTCGGAGGTTGTGCCTCTGGTGGTGTACTTGGGGCAGGAGGAGGAGGAGGAGGAGGAGGAGGAGGATTGGCTTCATCTGCTAGATAGGTTGTAGTAGTAAGCTCCCCTCTCAAGCCCTTCTGGTAAGCCTGGAAAATTAGACCCTCACAGAGGAGGCGTTGACCCTTTTCCAACTCCAGTAATCTGCTGGCTATATAGGTGCCATACGCCTCCTCTGCATTGGGAGGTTTGCTCAGGATCAGGCTTGCTTCCCGTATGAGGTCTAGGGATTCCTGCTCTGTTGCAGTCATTCTCCTGGGCCTTTTGTGGAGAATGCGGAGGGGAGGCACCTGGCACTCCGTGCGGCTTCTACTTGGCCATGCCACAGCCTCCTCCTCTCTCCCACTGGGCAAGGCCTCCTCCTCTCTCCCACTGGGCAAGGCCTCCTCCTGGCTGAGGTCATCCTGTGTAAAAAAAGGGACATAGTTGTAATTTTCTGTTATGCAATCACACACAATTTTCAGCTCCTAACTTTCAAATATAATTGCACAAAATAGTAAAGGCTATCTATTTGACCACACCATTATTTCAGATGATCAACAAGATCTGAAGTTACGTATATATTTGGCCACTACTGTCTAGTGATATGTCTACATATTACTCTTTGTGCAGAAGTGATTTTTTATTAAGCACTTTCAAAATTAACACCTTAACATCATTAATAACATTTACACAATCCCCAAATCTAAAAAAAAAAGTATACCTGGCTGAAGCTGGGCGCATCCACTTCATCAATGGTGAAAAGGCCCAGTTCATCCTGGGACTCCTCAGCTGGGGTGGAGGTGGATGGAAGGCTGGAGGGAAGGCTGGAGGGAAGGCTGGAGGGAAGGGTGGGGGGAAGGGTGGGGGGAAGGGTGGAAAGTGATTGCCTGGCTTCGGTCTGCTCATCCAGGAATCGCAGTTTGTGGTAATACCACAACTTGGGTACATAAACTTGGTCAGCTGCTGCCCCGGATCTGAGCGACTCCTGGATTTTTCTGTGTTCCCGCTTATACATATTACGCAAGATACCTATTTTCCTGTCCACAAACTTGAGGTCTGCCTGGGGGAGTCGAGTCTTCACAAACTCTAAAAGTGTGCCCAGTGTTGCCTTCCTAACATCACGATTATAATATAGGGGGTGTTTGACCTCCCAGAGGTTTTTCTTCTCCTCATAGAGATCAATGAAATGTGACAAAAAATCTTTCTCTTTAAAGGGATTCATTTTTTCTGCAAGACAAGACACAAGATCAAAACTTAAATGTCAGTCCCAAATCTCAGGATTAGTTTGTGTTGTAATCTAGGGGACACACACGGGGACACACACAAACACACACACACACACACTCTTTAATCTTACCTTCGTTTGTGCCGCTCGCTACTTCCGCACGGACATACGTAGGCCATCGTACTAGCTTTATATACACTGCGCATGTGTCATGCTCCGCCTGCGTCGCCCGCCCCTGACGTTCGTAAGTACGATTTGGCCCCGCCCCTTCACTCTTCGTTGCGCAGTGGGAGTAGATAGCAAAAGATGGCGGAGCGATTAAGTGGAAGTAGCGCGGAGGAAAGCCCGGAGCCCCAAACATCCACATCCCGGAGGAGATATAAGGCCACCAACATGGCTTTTGGAGAGATGGTGGAGATGGTGTCCATATTGAGAAGGGAGGACTACGATGGCAAAAAAGGACCGTACACACGACCCAATATGAGGAAGGACAAAATAATGTCCTCAGTTGTCACTGCTCTTGAAGAGAAATTTGGTACAAAACGTTCGAAAGAACAATTGCGGAAGCGGTGGTCTGACATCAAAAGTCGGGAGCCAGAACAATATTGGCGAATAAAGAAGCTGCTGAAAAAAAGTAAGTACTTGTGTTTTACTATTGAGATACAGAACTTGCATGCTGATCCTTATTTTTGGCGGTTTTTCTGCATCGTTCGTAAATACCGTTCTTTGGAATAGATATGATACTTTATAAAGTGACGTTATTTTTTCGCCAAATACGATGGGACAGGGTTGGACATACATTTATGGCTTGATAATTTGTCGAATTCCCACAATGAGTTGATGTGGTGTAGATGTGTTTGAAAATATAATGCTTCATCAAAAATGATTCAGTGTAATGTAGGGTCAGGACACAGCAGCTGTTTCCACATCTGGACTCACGAGCACTATAGTTAGTGGGAATGATTTAGCAGTCCCACTATTGTTCTTCGATTTCATTTATTTTTAAATTTACTTTTAATTTTATTCCGTACATTTTTTGGCTCTGCGTAACTTCTGCATACTTTCAGCTATTAAAACCATTCAACTATTAAAATGTTCGTCTCTTTTAGCTGATGTGTGGCCATTTTCAACTTTTTTACTACCATTTATACTTTTTTAAATATTAAGGTTTTTTTCACTTTTTTAAACATTGAATTCAATGGGAGCATGCTTGAAATCCTTAAATTCTTCTTCTGCTCCCAAAAGTTTCAGCTCCTTCATACTTTCACCTAGAGACACCAAACAAACTTTACAATGTTCAATAAATATTCAGCTATCTGGCTATATCCTTTCAGTTTGATATTTTTTTAATTTTTGGAGAAAAAGCTTTTTGTTTAGAGGTCATTTCGTGAAATTTTAGACATTAATCAGAATGTACTGTGTTTGTTTTGTTGCCATGGTTACCAAAGCTTCTGTTATACACAGGGGGGGAGGTGGCTGGAGCATCTCAGCTCTGATTACAGAGCCCGGGGGGAGGGGACAGACACACCATGTACTGATTTATAATAGAGGAATATGATGGGGCAGTTTTGATGGCGGTCATTTTAGCAATTTAGCTATTCAGCATTCCCACGCATTTTGCGCAGGAAATGCATTTTCTAGTGTACTATGTGACCATAAATAAATTTTTGAGGGGTAATACACATAGGAGATCATTGAGGTGTCAGCATCTGTGAAACTTGCCCAAAAATAAGCATTCTTTCTAATTGTTGTTCAGAGGTAATGTTCATCCTGTCTTCAACATTTATTATGATGCAAAATTGGCAAAAAATCATAACCAACATTTTACTTTATTTATTAAAACCTAAAAGATCAGTGTGTTTTAACTATACCTTTTTTTCAAATCTCATAGGGGAGAAAAGACTCAGACAACAGTCCAAGGATCTCAGGACCCCCCCAAGTCACCAGCCTGAGGCCGAAGATACCCCAAGCCCCAGCCCAAGACCACGCCCACCCGACGACCTTGAGGAAGGAGAGGTGGAGGAAGTGTGTGAGGTTTCAAGCCCACCAAGTGAGTGACTGACACCCCAGCTTGAGTTACTGTATTTTGGCGTGCATATTGTAAACCTTGTTTTTATTCACTCGTTTTAGGTGAGTTTCTGGTTGTGGAAGGCCAAGCGGCAGAGCACTTCACCACAGACAGTGCGCAAAGACTAATTGGCCAGATAATGCTGTGGAATGGCCACATAGATCAAATGCGTGACCAAATTAACAGCATGAAACTTCGCCTGGACTCCATGCAACAGGAAATGAAGAACATGATTGATGTTTTGGGCAGAATATAATCACGTTTGGCCTAAAAACATCAATCATGTTCTTCATTTCCTTGGGAAGTTATTTTGTTTTAAAGATTGTTTTTTCAATTTTTGGGGTATACCCAAATTTACATTGTGTGATGCACACGGTGTGTCATCATGTGCTATCTTCCATCATGGGTTAGCAATGTACTTGTTTTGTGTTTGCAAACCCTTCATCCTGAAAAATCTTGGGTGGTGAGAGGAACCAAAAATGGGATTGCACACACAAAACACGTACATTGCTCTCCCATGATAGGAGATAGCACATGTTGATTTGACCCTTTAGTAAAGCTCAATTTTGAGCATCTTATAAATGACCAATTTCTGCAAGGGTGACATTACATGCACCGTTCTCGAAATATTGAACTTTGTAAGTTAATTTATTGTAAGTTTTGTTTATAAAAACACTGTTGTGTATGTAAATCTTTTTAGATAAAGGTCTATATATTTGTGAAAAAATGGCTTGAATAATTTAGTAAAAGATAATTTTTTTACACAACGTAAAATATTTTCTAAAAAAATAAAAAGAACAAAAAATAATAAAAAATATGATAAAAAATGCACCTTTCAATGTGCACCAAGTAAAATTTTTTACCCTATACAATGTGTGTGGCTGTTTCTTGAAGTCAAAATTTGGGGTTTGTTTTTGTGGGCCTGATTAACTAAAGCTAAATGCACTTGACACTACTACAAGTGCACTAGGAGACAGACATAACTTAAAGGTAAACAACAATAAAAACAAGATATTTAGATAAACCAATTTTCTTTTTTATTTTTGAAACAAACTTACAGCTGTTGCTGAATAGCAATGGCCCCCCGACCATTAAAATAATTCACATAACGGTCATGCACTTGACGTGCGGTTCGGGGGGCCAAGCCAATACGGCCAATTTCTAGGCCTGTGAAAGTGCTAGCCTCTTCCAGTCTGGCCTCAGGCCCAACAGAGGATAGATATGTAGCTGAATGTCTCCTTAAAAAGTTATGTAAGATGCAGCAAGCAAGGATGACGTGGTTGATTTTATAGTCCGCCAAATTAATAGCCGTAAGGAAGATACGGAACCGGCTGGCCAGAATACCAAAGGCATTCTCCACAACCCTTCTTGCTCTGGCCAGCCGATAATTAAATACCCTCCTCTCAGGGGTGAGTGTCCTTTGGGGGAACGGCCTCATCAAGTTCTCACAGAGAGCAAATGCTTCATCAGCAATAAAAACTGAGGGGAGTCCATCCACATTATCGTCATCAGGTGGCAATTCCAGGCCACCGGTCTGGAGACGATGGCACAGCTCGGTCTGTGCAAAGACTCCTCCATCAGACATCCGGCCGTTCTTACCCACATCCACAAACATAAACTCCAAATGTGCCGAGACCACCGCCATCAAAACTACACTATGGAACCCCTTGTAGTTAAAGAAATAAGACCCCGAATGCGGTGGTGGCACAATCTGGACGTGCTTCCCGTCAATCGCCCCTACACAGTTGGGAAAGTCCCAACGGTCAGCGAACTGGGAGGCCACAGTCTGCCATTCCTGTGGACTTGTAGGAAACTGTGGAGTGCAAAAAAAATAAGATAAGAACTTTAATAAAAAAATTGTATATCAGATTACACCAAAACATTAGTAAACAACAGCAGTCAAATATTATGAATATGTGTGTTTGTAATTGAAATGTTGAAAAACATAAGGCACACTTATAAGATTACTCACCCCCTATGATGGCCCATTGATACATTTGAATGTGGGGGGAGGGGTTATAATTAGGTTAACAAACACACCTGACTGGCTGAAACATTTGTGGGGTGGGGGAGGGGTTCTAATTAGGTTAACAAACACACCTGACTGGCTCAAACATTTGTGGGGTGGGGGAGGGGTTCTAATTAGGTTAACAAACACACCTGACTGGCTGAAACATTTGTGGGGTGGGGGAGGGGTTCTAATTAGGTTAACAAACACACCTGACTGGCTCAAACATTTGTGGGGTGGGGGAGGGGTTCTAATTAGGTTAACAAACACACCTGACTGGCTGAAACATTTGTGGGGTGGGGGAGGGGTTCTAATTAGGTTAACAAACACACCTGACTGGCTCAAACATTTGTGGGGTGGGGGAGGGGTTCTAATTAGGTTAACAAACACACCTGACTGGCTGAAACATTTGTGGGGTGGGGAAGGGGTTCTAATTAGGTTAACAAACACACCTGACTGGCTCAAACATTTGTGGGGTGGGGGAGGGGTTCTAATTAGGTTAACAAACACACCTGACTGGCTGAAACATTTGTGGGGTGGGGGAGGGGTTCTAATTAGGTTAACAAACACACCTGACTGGCTCAAACATTTGTGGGGTGGGGGAGGGACAAACAAGACAATGGAGCAGACAATATACATTGTTCAATGGACTATAGGCTAGAGATAAAAATGGACCCAGCATTGCATGGTGGGGAGGTTAATGAAAGAAATTATGCATGTAGGGCAATAAATGATTAAAATAGGCATGCACGAAGATAAAGGGGACATTCACAGCAGATTGAAAGCATGGCAATTAGGTAAAGAGGACAGTTCTACAATACATCAAAAAACAGTTAATACATATCATGTAATGTTAAAGGATAAAACTTACCTTCATATATTCCTTCTGCAGGACCTGAATAATAGCAGAACAGGTCTCTGGGATTATGATCCCCAGAGCCTGGGGGGAGATGCCTGTCGAGAACTTTAAGTCCTGAAGACTTCTCCCTGTCGCCAAGTAACGTAACGTGGCAACTAGCCTCTGCTCCGCACTGATGGCTTGCCTCATGCAGGTATCCTGCCTGCTGATATAGGGGGTCAGCATAGCCAGCAGACGCTCAAAGACGGGGTCCGTCATCCTGAGAAAATTCCTGAAATCATCAGGATTATTCTCACGGAGCTCAGGGAGCAAAGGCATATGAGAGAACTGGTCACGCTGGCGCAACCAATTCTTGGTCCATGAACTCCTCCTCACCCTGTTCATGGACTGGACTCGGGTCAAAGTATTAACCCCAACACCAAGTCCCCACACAGCACGAACTCGAGAACGAGAACGTCCACTCGACATGGCTTCAAAACGGTCGGCTGCTCAAACAAACAAACTTATAACAAACGCACTGAAGAACAGCAAGGCCTATGAAGAACGACCTGAAAATCAGGAACGAGCGGAGCAGAACGGCCTGCAAGGCAGGTTACGAACTGACCAACACGCACTGAAAAGCAGATACAAACCTCACAAGCACAAACTGAACCGCAGAAAACGAACGAAATAAGCTGAAGTGTGAAAAGCGCGAATCGTCTCTAACCAAACTTCTACTAACACGAGATAAACACGAGATTAGCAGAAGGAGCCCAAAGGGTGCCGGAGTGGGGCTTGGACTTCCTTTTTCTAGTCCCATCGTACGTGCTATACGTCACCGCGTTCAAAACCAGCGGACTTTTGCAGTGAGCGTGTGTGGCCAAGTCCGTCCGTTTTTAAGTCCGGCGCAAGGAGCAAACAAAGTCCGACGAAAAGTCCGCCGGGCAAAGTCCGCCGTAAAGTCCGCTCGTGTGTACGCGGCATTAGAGACAAAGCCTCCAATGATCAAGGTGCATCAGAGAATCCAGAGACTTTAATCTGGTGAATGTAAGAAGTATATCTGATTAGCCAGTATTAACACCAACTCCTTATAATGTGCCATTCTATCACTAAATCAGAAAGCATAAACAGATCCTCATATAGTTATTATACAGTATATGGGTCTGCCTGTAGGGCTAAATAATTGTCCATGGGAGGCTGCTCCTTATAGAGTAATGCAGGTTGAGCAGGTCTTGTGGACAGCATGAATCAGCTACTTGCTTGTAAACCTGGCACCAGATAAATCATCACTAACATGGCTACAATAGAGCTCTAATCCTCTCCCAGCAGGTAGCTACCTAGTAGGATCCCAGGACCGCCGTCTAAATAGGGAGTGAAAAAGACATCAAGGTTCCATCTACTTGTACAAATAGGGTACAACTACAAAGCGTTTTAGTATAGACTTGTGTAAACTCAGCATATTCTTACCAGACATTTGTGTTGTTCAGATGAGACGCCCAGGCATCAGAGCGCCATAGAGGGTAGTGGCGTGGTACAAGGCTGTTGCTGACAGCCTTAAGTACACGTCCCAATCAGGTGTGCAAGCCGTGCATCACCTGATTCGGCCGAGTGGAGCTGCGCGCGCACTCACGTCCCATCACGCATGCGCAGTGGTCAGAAAGGCCTCTGTCATGAAACGATGTGAGGAGGGAGAGCAGTCCTATAGGTATCAGATCTATGGGCTCCCCCCAGTGGTTCCTCCTAAGTACAGCGTGTGAAGCGCTGTAAAGGCTGGGACCAACAGGTGGAAAAGGTCTGGAGATAACAATGCACATATCATAGAGTGTGCACTGTAAATCCAGGGGGAGAGGGGTGGATCTGAAACAAAGCCGCAGACACCATCCCCTAAGGGACAAGGGGGGGCAGAATGCGGCTTACCGACCGCACATGTAATCCAGACACCAGCAAGTTGATATGGACCCGGGATGAGCTTACCACAGCACTTGTCACAGGCCTGAGACACCGGGCCAGTGTTTTTACATGATTAAAATGTTAATTACCATGAAGGAAGTAAATCCATTCATGGTGATACAGTTCATAAATGCATACTCATAGTTAATAATAATAGGAAAAATACAATATGCATATACATTTTGCAATTAGCAGTGTGATTCCAAGTTTGCGATTTCCTGCGATTAACCAATCCCTTAACTCGGTAGAATCATTAATATCCATACACAATACTAGCAGGGAGTATGTTAGGCTGTGTTTAGCTGCAGAAGTGCCCATAATGGGCGGAGCAATGGACAGGGGGATCCTCCATCCCAAAGAGGTAGAGGCCATTGGATTGATGGTGCAAAATTCTAGAAATAGTAGACTGCGGTAGGCTGCGTGTTACCTAGTTACTAGAGATCATAAGACCTTAGTTGGTTGTCATATGAGTCATCTAAGATTTTTATCCAAGGAAGGATTTGTAGGATTGTACCTCATTGATGCCTGGCCACCAGGTGGCGTTTAGGCGTTCAATCCACTTGGCTTCTTGTTGGAGTATCCTCCTGTCCCAGTCGCCCCCCCTTGGGTCTTGAGGGATTACTACTAGGACAATAAAGGTTGCAACAAAAGTGTCAAATCTGTGGTATAAATCAAGGTGCCTACTGATGGGACTAAGAATTTTACCGTTTGTAGAGTAATATACGTGGTCACGTATCCTTTGCCATAAATGGCGGATGGTCTTACCCACGTAGAATATCCCACATCTACAAGTCATCAAGTATATTACACCTTGGGTGTTACAGTCGGCCCAAAAACGTGGACACCGTCTCACCGTTGGGCAATTGAAATTTGTAGCCTGTAGATACCCAGGGGCAAAAGGAGCAGTGTCCACACGTGTGTATACCCACTCTATTGGTCGTTTGAGCCTGTGAGGGTGCAAAGTGGCTCCTGGTCAATTTATCACGCAGGGATGGTGCTTTTTTAAAAACGATCTCAGGATAGTCACTGACATATTTCCTTAGGATAGGATCCTCAGATAAGATATGCCAGTGTTGCTGTAGTATATTGCGTAATTGGTACTGTTGGTGCGAGTATTTGGTAATGAATTTCGTCGTTGAATGTTCCTCCCCCTGGTTTCCTTGGAAAAAAGGAGTGCATTTCTAGATTGGTCCCAAGCTTTATTAAAGGCTTTGCGGAGTAGGGACTTGGAGTAACCCCGTTTGAGGAGACGTTCCCTCCATCCGCATGGTGTTTAAACTCATTGTCAGTGGTACAGTTTCTCCTAAGGCGGATGTACTGTGCATAGGGGATACTTCGTACCAGGGTGGAAGGGTGGGCGCTAGAGGCATGAAGTATCGTATTCCCTGCCGTCTCTTTGCGGTAAAGTGTGGTAGCCAGACACAGATTGGCGTCTTTGTAGATTGTTAGATCTAAGAACAAAATTTTGTGTAGATCACTATTGTAAGTGAACTTTAGATTAAATGTATTGCTATTCAGATGATCTACAAAGGAAGCCAGTGTTTGTTGGGATCCCGTCCATATGATGAAAATATCATCAATGTATCTTAGCCACACCAACACCTCATTGGTGTGGCTACTAAGTTGTTCATTAGAGAAGACATAACGTTCCCACCCCCCCAGGTACAGGTTGGTGTAGGCCGGGGCACAGCATGTGCCCATAGCCACGCCCTGTACCTGGAGGTAGTGGGAACCATTAAAAAGGAAGCAATTGTGTGTCAATATAAACAGAAGTAGTTTCAACACGAAATCATTGAAGGGCCATGCATGATGGTCTTCCTCCATGGGAAACGAGCGGACCATCCCGTTACCCTGCTCGTGAGGGATGCTGGAGTACAAGGCCTCCACATCCAGGGTCACGAGCAGGGCATCGGGAGGGACCGTTACCCCTTCAATCTGGAAGGAAGCAATTGTGTGTCAATATAAACAGACATAAACAGACACTAACATCACAGATTTTTTACATCAAGCACAGTTTTTGAAGGAACGGTTTTTGGAAAAGGGCTATCAACCTGCCCAGATAGATCAAGAGATCACAAAAATCTCCCTTATAGACCGTAAGACGTTGATGTCTGTGCGACCAAAACCAATTCCTAATGACAAACTTAAGTGGTCTCTCTTTACTCAATTCTCTGTCCAGCACAGACAGATTAAACAAATTCTAAATCGCCATTGGAGCATCCTGAGAAGTGACCCAGTCCTGGGCCCAGTGCTCCCTACTAGGGCTGGTGTCACTTTCAGGGGGGCTCCATCGCTGCGGAATCGCATTTCTCGCAATGTCATAGAAGCACCCACTAGACCGTCCTTTTTCCCAGAGACTAAAGGATATTAGCCCTGTAAGAAATGCAATGTGTGCATGCACAATCTTTGTGGCAATCACAGATCTGTATGTTTTGAATCTGCCGTTACTTCCACCGTCTATCAGATCAAGCACTTTGTCACATGTACCACGCGTTACATTGTGTACCTGATTACATGCCCCTGCAATATGCAGTATGTGGGCCGTACCATCAGATCATTTAACATTCGAGTTAATGAACACATTACCGCTATTTAAAAAGGTCGCACTAACCATAGCGTCCCTCGTCATTTTCTAGAGTCCCATAATAAAAATCCGAGGGGCTCTAAATTCCAGGTCATAGATAAATTTGTTCCATCCTGGAGAGGGGGTCCACGTACCAGGGGGGTATCACAGCTTGAAGTTTTCTGGATTTACCAACTAAAAAGCTACTCCCCCCATGGGTTAAACGTAGAATGGGACATAAACGCTTTCATTAACAAGTCCTAATAAGTGTTCACAGTCCTTGACATACACATTTATTTTTATACTAGCTCTTGAGACCTTGCTACTTAGTTATGGCATAGGGCTCCATTGTATCTAATAGGCATTTTTTTTTAAAAATATGTTTTTTCTATAATTCTTATATTTTATATAATTTACCATATGGATGCAATGCTATGTACATGGATTCATATGTGTCATTTATATTTGGTCTTTGTGTATTCCCCGATTACATGTATATAAGTTTATATATTTTCTCTATATCTAGAATGCCCAATTCCCCCTATGGGGGACACCGGAAGTCAAGCGCACTGGAGCGCGCCGGACTGATGCGCTATGACAGTCTCCTAGGGCCATTGTGGATGTAATTGCTCCACTATCTGGCCTCTCACTTCCCTGAGTGAAAAGGAGGCCTGGAGCGCGACGTCCGGTGCGCGATGACGTCACGCGCAATGACGCCGTCACGTGACTCCGCACAGAGCGGTGTAATTGGGCGATTACCTAGAATAGAATTTGTAGTGTCAGCTATGTAGATCACGTGACTCCGCATAGAGCGGTGTGATTGGATGATTATTTAGAATAGAGTTTATACTGTCAGCAATGTAGGTTTTTTGAGCACAGGGTGGCTGCTGGATACAGCTGCCAAGTATTCCCATGTAATTACCCATGTAATTATCCAGGTTCCACACAGCTGACTGGCATTTGGTATAATTATTTTAGTATATATATGAGCGTGGCACAGGTATTCAGGCTTATGCCCCAGTAGAAGGAGGATGGTCTGAAACATGTCGGGTTGCTAACGCCTATATATGCCTTGTTACCACGCAATTTTATTTTCATTGTATTCTCTTTGTGATCACGTTTTATACATTGGAGTGCATTGTCTAGCACTTTTTTAAGCTTTTCAATAAAAGCTCTTTATTTAAATGATTCATGCCTTATGTGGAGAATTTTTGCTCGTGTCTCCTTTCATGAATGGGACCCTGCTGAGCCCTAGCCATTTTTCTTTACACACTCCGTCCATCTAAGAGAGACATCCTGATTGACATCCGGATCGGGAACTTCCATACAGTGACGGTCGCCCTGGACGTGACTCCTCGTCAGGACCTCTCCAGCTAGATATTCCTGGGATCGTTGGATCCCTCAAGTCTGTAAGACACTCCACCGTACGGTGACTGTGTCCACCTTTTCTGGTAAGGATACCCATTTCTGCCATTTGCAGTCTTCATTTGGAAACGTAGATGATCCATGTGTGAAGTGTCTCCATACAAAGTTGGTTCCAGTCTCCACCCTATGTGAAGTTGTGGCACCATCCAAGCCTATGAACCCTCATGTGGTTTTAACTATCATATGATCTATCACACTTCTATGGACTTTTATTTTATTTGTTTATGTGTTAGACAAATACACATATTACCTAATAGGTATCTATTATGTTTTCAGCACTTTTTCACAGTTAGATGTTGAATATGTAAACGCACATTTTTAGCACTGCATGTGTTTTATATTTACTTATTTGTACACTGTCCACCACACTGTTACATGCTGGCAGCTATCACTTATATAATTTTGTAATAGCGCAATTATTGATTGGTTTTATTGAGCTACAGTACCTGCCCGTGAGATTGTGTCTCCAGCGCGATGGGATCGCGCTGGTTCTCGGCGACAGGGTACTGTACACATTTTCCTATTGCACTGAGCGCAAGAAAGAATTCCCCCTCCAAGAGCATACCAGGCCCTTAGGTCTGGTATGGATTTTAAGGGGAACCCCCCTACACCAAAAAAAAAGGCATGGGGGTCCCCTCCAAAATCCATACCAGACCCTTATCCTATCTCTTGCTAGCGGTGGCCAGGTCTTCTCCGTCACCTTGTTCCCTCTTTTCTTCTTCCGATGTTGACACAACGCTCTCTCCCGCTGTAAGGCCATGTGCGAGGTGCGTGTCAACATCGGAAGAAGAGAAGAGGGAACAAGACGACGGAGAAGACCAGGCCACTGCTAGCAAGAGAGCAGCAAAAGAGCAGACGATAGCGGAGGAGCCTGGCAGAAGAACCGGAGAGCGGGAGAAGAACTGGAGACCTGGAGAAGAGACCAGGAGAAGAGGCCGGAGAGCGGGAGAAGAACCGGACACTGGGAGAAGAGTCCGGAGAGAGCAGAGAAGTCGGAAGAGACCCCCGAAGTCGGAAGAAGACCCCCAGAGCTGCCTAATAAATTACTTTCAAAACCTGTCTAGTGTGTTTTTTTAATTGACACTTTTTCCCCAGGTGAATGGGTAGGGGTACGATGTACCCCATACCCATTCACATAGGGTGGGGGGCTGGGATCTGGGGGCTTCCCTGGATTCCAATAAGCCCTCTGTCTGCAGACCCCGACAACCAATGGCCAGGGTTGTTAGGAAGAGGCCCTTGTCCTCATCAACATGGGGACAAGGTGCTTTGGGGTGGTGGGGGCGCAGGGCCCCCCTTCCCCAAAGCACCCACCCCCCATGTTGAGGGCATGTGGCCTGGTACGGTTCGGGGGGTGCTCGCTCGTCCCCACCCCTTTTCCTGACTGGCCGGGCTGCATGCTCAAATAAGGGTCTGGTATGGATTTTGGGGGGCCCCGACTCAGTTTTTTCTGCGTAAGGGGGTTCCCCTTAATTCTTTATTTATATTTTATATATACATAGCAAAAACCATACATCGACACACAGCATAAAAACATTTCTAACGCCCCCCTTAAACCAAAAATCCCACCCCCCTCCCACACCCATCTTGCAAATACTCAAAAAATACACTTCCCCTAAGTCACATGGAAGAGCGATTTCCCTACGATGAGAATGTCGCATTGGCCTATGCTCCACTTTTAGTCTTTGATTCATATACCCAAACAGAGCCCGGCTTGTTCCATGAGGCTGCTTCCGCTCCTGAACCCAGGGTGCCTATACCTGAGCATTTCTCCGGAAATCGCAAGAAGTTTCGCACATTCTGGAATTCCTGTGAGCTATATTTCTCCCTTTTACCCCGGACCTTCACGTCTGAAAACATCAAGGTGGGGTTTATTATTACGCTACTATTGGATAAACCACTTTCCTGGGCTTATCATCTCCGGGAACAACATGACCCTGTCCTGACAAATACGGATTCTTTCTTCTCAGCCATGGCTCAGCTTTATGCAGACCCCTTCTACCAGCAGACTGCCGAATCCATGCTTGGCGAATTACAGCAAGGTCCAAGGCCTGCTGAGGAATACGTAACTGACTTTCGTGTCTGGAGTGCAGATACCCAATGGAATCATTCTGCACTTCGCCACCAGTTTCGACTAGGACTTTTTGACATCTTTTTTTTTTTTTTTCAAAAAGTTTTTATTTGATTTTCAAAAGAAAAGGATACACTTACATTATAGTATTGTGTACAATCAGATTTTGTAGCATGTACTGAGGCGACAAAGAAAAGTATAAACTTAGGTACAAACTTAGTTTTAAGTAGGGGAAAGATTCCATTGAATTTACCCATATGAGTTGGCTGAAAGAGTACATTTATCAGATCGTAACAATTCCATTTTTAATTACCATTTATGGATACCTGGATGGATCAGTTTGGGAGATCCCTACTTAAAATTAACTTATGCGATAGTAATATTACAGAGAACAAAAAACGGGTGAGGGGGGGGGGGCCCTACATGGAATAAGTAAAATAAGAGAGTTGGTAAGAGGTAGTGTAATATATGATTGTCCAGGTTTATAAGGTCCCATTAACATTAACATTGAGCAGGGTGGTGTCAGAGATTAGAATGGGTTTCCGTTTGAGCTAACTTGAGATGCCATCTGATGAGAAGGGTCGTAGTAGGAGAATGAGGATAGGCTGAAATTTGCTATTTCCTCCTGTGAGAGGGAGGAGAGCATAAAGGCATGCCACTTGGAGTGGAAGTGTTCTGAGGCGTTTTTCTGTTTGAAGTCCGTGTTTAGTCGGTCTTTGATGAGTAGATGCATGAGATCTCGCTTGATTTGGGTGATGTTGGGGCATATAGGTGAGATCCAGTTTTTGAGAATAGTTCTTCTTGCGATTAGGAGGCATGTCAGGGACCACACTTTGTGTGGGGTAGCATCGTTCGAGGTCATTGTGGGTCCAGCAGAGACATTGGCGGTGTTGGACCATGGCAGGAGTATTGGGTCCCAGTGGCCGAAGATGAGGAGCAAAGGATCCTTAGGTAGTTTAATTAGGGTTACTTCGAAAATGTAGGCAAGGACTTGTTCCCAGAATGTGGATATGTAAGAACAGTTCCAGAAACGATGTGCCAGAGATGGTTTCTGGTGGTTGCATAGTGGGCAGAAGGCTTTGCTTTTGTCCGTTTTTGATGAAAGGAAAGGCATATAAGCTCTGTGGGCTATTTTCAGCTGCGTTTCTCTCCATATTTCGTTGGGTGTTAACTTTTGTACAGTACTGAGTCCGTGGAGGATTTTGTCCACTAGGTTTGGATCCGGGAAGTCTTTGTTCCAGTTTTTAATTGAAGATGATGAGGGGGGTAGAGAGGATTTGTTGAGGAGAGGTTTGTAAATTTCTGAGATGTTGTATGAGTTATTCGAGATCATTTGGTCTGTAACATTGGTTTGGAACCTTTTATCGACTTGTTTGCACGCCTCCCTTAAAAAACTGGTGCATTGGCCATAGTAGAAGATATGTGTTGAGGGTAGAGAAAATGTTTCCGCAATACTGGCAAAGGGTAATGCCGCGTACACACGGTCGGACTTTTTGTCTACAAAAGTCAGACAGCCTGTCCGACAGACTTCCGGCAGACTTTCGGCGGACTTGCGGCGGACTTTCTAACGAACAGACTTGCCTACACACGATCACACAAAAGTCCATCGAATTCTTACGTGATGACGTACACCGGACTAAAATAAGGAAGTTCATAGCCAGTAGCCAATAGGTGCCCTATCGTGGCTTTTTGTCCGTCGGACTAGCACACAGACGAGCGGATTTCGGGGTCCGTCGTAGTTACGAAGTAAAGATTTGAAGCATGTTTCAAATCTAAAGTACGTCGGATTTGAGGCTAAAAAAGTATGTTGAAAGTCCGGAGAAGCCCACACACGATCGGATTACCAGCCAGCTTTAGTCCGTCAGCGTCCGTTGGACTTTTGTAGACGAAAAGTCCGACCGTGTGTACGCGGCATTACGGTTGGCCTGTCAATTTGTTGCAGAGAAGGGAGAATTTAGTTAGGCCTTTCTGTTCCCATATTTCAAAAGGTTTGTGCTCTAGACTTGGCGGGAAAGCTGGGTTTCCTTGAATCGGGAGGTGAACCGACATAAAGGGGGATATCTTGAGTATTTTCCGGGCTTCTCTCCATGCCACTGCGGTGTCCCTTAATAGGAGATTATGTTGGTAGGGAAGAGGGACTGCCTTCCATCTGCAGTGTAGGAGGGCTACTAGTGAGTAGGGATGGGCCATGGCAGATTCCAAAGAAAAATTAGAGTAGCGAGAGGATTGCGTTATCCAGTCTAGACTAGTTCTAAGCAAGCATGCTATGTTGTACATTCTAATATGGGGGAGACTGATGCCCCCTTCGCATCTGGGAAGATATAGTTTTTTGAGAGCTATACGTGGTCGTTTGTTTTGCCAAAGGAATTTAGATATAGAGTTATTTAGTGAAGTCACATCTTTATGATGGAGAAGTAATGGGATAGTTTGCATTGGGTATAGTAATCTAGCAAAACTGACCATTTTCACTAAATGACATCTTCCCAAAAGCGAAAGGGGCAGATCCATCCAGATATTTAGTTCCTGGGTTATTTTTGACAATAAAGGAGGGTAGTTGAGGTGATATAAGGAAGAAGGGAGTTTTCCAATTTTTATTCCCAGGTAGGTGATATGGGATTTAGCAACAGGGAAAATTGAGTGCTGGGTCCATTTTGGTAGGGCGTGGGTACCGATGGGTAGAATTTCGCTTTTGCTGTAGTTGATACGGAGACCAGAGCACAAGCGAAATTCGTCGAATATATTTTTTATGGTGAGCATATCGGAGGTGGGGTCAGCTGAAAATATGAGGACATCATCTGCAAATAGGGATGTACGCAGGTCATGTGTGCCTATCTTTATGCCATGAAGGGGGGCTAATAATGTTAGGTATCTGGATAGAGGTTCTAGTGCGATATTAAAGAGGAGTGGGGAAAGGGGGCAACCTTGGCGTGTGCCCTTATGGAGGCGGATTTCTTCTGATAGAAGGCCTGCTACCACTAATCTAGCTGTTGGAGCTGTGTACATGGCGGTGATAAGATGATGGAAGGGACCAGTGAAGCCCATTGCTGACATTGTCAAGGATAACCAGTTGAAGCTGACGTTATCAAAAGCTTTTTCTGCGTCTAACGTGATGATGGCATGATCAGTGTTTGGGGAATGGAGTGCATGTTCGAGTGCTAGCATGACTTTGCGTATGTTAAGGGTGGCAGTTCTTCCTTTGATAAAGCCTGATTGGGCGGGGTGAATTAGAGAAGGCATAATATCTGCTAGCCTAGTGGCAACGATTTTTGAGAGGATTTTCACGTCTAGGTTGAGTAGGGATATGGGCCTATATGAGCCCGGTTCCTGAGGGTCTTTGCCTTTTTTTTTCCAATAGTTTTATAATGGCTTGGTTCCTTGATTGTAGGTATGTACCTCCTAACCATATGCTCTGATAGACTTGGAGAAGAGTGGGTTCCAGGAGGGGTTGTAGGGTTTTGTAAAATTCACTGGTGAAGCCATCTGGGCCTGGGGCCTTAGATAGAGTTAGGTTCCGGATGGTTACCGAGAGTTCAGGGAGAGTGATAGGTGCATTGAGGGCTTCTAGTTGTGTTGGGGATATTTTGGGTATAGTTATTTTTTCGAGAAAAGCGCGTGCTTTTTGTGTATCTATGGGATCTGAGGCATAAAGAGTAGTGTAAAATTTTTGCATGACTTTGTTAATTGGGAGTGGGGTGGTGTGTATGGCGCCTGTGTCGTCACGTAGAGATGTGATGTGTGTGGGTCGGTATGAACCTTTGCATAATCTGGATAAAAGTTTTCCTGCTTCTAGATGGGCCTTCTTGGTTTTTTCCAAGGTGTTTACCCAGGTGTCAAATTCTCTTTTTGCTACGTGCCATTCAGAGCGTGCGGCTGGGGAGTCTTTAGTGTATAGTTCTCGTTGTGCTTGATGTAGGCGGGAGCTAGCCTCTTTGTATTTAGTAAGAGTGTTGCGTTTGTAGGAGGCTGCATATGATATGATACGGCCCCTTAGGAATGCTTTACCAGCGTCCCAGAATAGGTTGGGATCATGAATGTGTGGGGAGTTGTTTGAGGAATATTCTGCCCATGCTTGTGAGATATAATGTTGAAAGTCTGTGTTGTTGTGCAGGTAGGATGGGAATCGCCATATGTTGGGGTGTGGGGGTAAATCTAGGTTGTCGAGTATCACCTCAATAGGGGCGTGGTCAGAGATGGTTATGTCGTGAATAGTGGAGTTCTGGAGGAATGGGAGAAGATTGTCTGAGCCGAAAAAGTAGTCTATCCTAGTGAATATTTTGTGTGGGTTGGAGTAGAAAGTGAATTCCCTTTCTGTCGGGTGGAATAGGCGCCATAGATCCTGAATGTGGATAGAATCCATGGTACTGGCCAGGAGGGAGGGGGCTGGAGGGTTCATGCCCTGTTTAGGTCCTTTCGGAGAGGATCTGTCATCTATCTGATGGAGAGTGTCATTGAAGTCTCCTCCGATCAGGTGGGGGAGATGCGTGTTGTTTAGAAGCCAACTGGTTAGTTCAGTGTAGAATTGTCTGCCAGGGTTGTTGGGGGCGTAGACATTAATTATTACTAGTTCTTTGGAGCCTATTTTGACGTGAACCGTGAGTAGACGGCCCTGAGTGTCATTGTTCAGACAGGACTGAGCACAGGAGATTCTTGTGTATGAGCAGGAGAACGCCATCTTTGCGTCCAGCTGCCTCTGAGCCTAGAACCGTGCCTACCCAGAGCTTCTTCATACGGTGAAAGTCTGGGGCAGATAAGTGTATTTCCTGTAATAGTGCTATGTCGGCTTTGAGCCGTTTGAGATGCCTTAGGATTTTCATTCTCTTTTGGGGGGATCTGAGACCCTTTACGTTCCATGAGATTATTTTCATATTAGGGGGGGTTGAAAGGGGGTATGTGTAGGTAGGTTTGGTTTAACATTATGTGTATGGTATGGTAATGTACCTGCTGTGACCGGGGGCATGACGTTGTTATATGGGAGGAGATTTAAAACTGAAGTGCACTTGATTTGGTAAGGGCCATGGAGGAGAAAGGGAGGAGGGGGAAGGGGCATAACATATACAGGGAGTAATAAACAGGAGAGTGTCACAAATAAAACCATTAAACATGAGAACTTCGCTTTTTTCCGCATGGAGTCACTGTGTAGGTCAACTCCCATATCAGGACCGTTGCGGTATATCCCCAGTGAGCCCTTGGAATTTAGCCAGGTATTCGTATAGGCACCAAGGGGTCATAGTCTTGGGGGAAAGAAGGGGGATGGAGTGTAGTTAGCCGTACACAGTGAGGCCAGGAGGGCGTGAAGAACATATTTCAGAAAAGTACTACTACGATGTAACCTAGAAAAATGAAACATAGAAAGCAGCTGTATATAACAACATTATACATTACGTGCCGATGCACGATATAGAATAGGAGGAACCTGGGAGGGGACAGGGGAATCTGCTGTCCAAAATTTTGAGACCAGAGAAGTATGATGCTGGTTTCCGTTCAGCGGGCAGTGAAGCGGTGCTGGTTCGGGACGGAGGATGTGAAGCGCTTGGGAGAGTCCTTGTGCGGGCTTCTTTGATCCAGGGAGCGGTTGAGTTGAGAGCCTTTTGAAGGGGTGTGTTGTTGCGCGTTGGGGAACAAAGACCGCATGTAGGCTTCTGCTTCTGAGGGTTCCTGGAAGGAGAGTTGGTCCCCGCTTGGTGTCTTAAGGCGTAGGGTGGCCGGGAAGGCTAAGGTGAATTTGATTTGTTGTTTAAAGAGTTCGGAGCATATCTGTTGAAAGGCCTTGCGTTTCTTGGAGACTTCGATGGAATAGTCGGCAAAAATCAGGACCCTCACCCCGTCGATTTGAAGCAAGCGGGATTGTCTGAATTTTTGGAGGATAAGAGCCTTATCAGCGTAGTTCAGGTATTTGGCTATGATGGGCCGAGGGTTTTTGCGTTCTTCACTATAAGACCCCATCCTGTGAGCGCGCTCCACCGCGCAGGAGCCTGTTAGGCCTAGCGCCTCTGGGATGCGTTGAGAGCAGAATTCCATTAGGGCAGATGCTTGGAGCGATTCGGGTATCCCCACGAATCGCAGGTTGCTCCTTCGGGATCTGTTTTCTAAATCGTCAAGTTTTTGAATTATGTATTGGTTTGTCTTGTCTTGTGCTTGTTCCGTGGCTTGAGCTTGGTACATCTCTTCTTCCATGCTTGATTGGCGATGTTCTAGCTCGTTTAACCTAGTGTTATGTTCTCCTAGCTGGGCCTTTATCTGTTTCATCCCCGCGTTTACAGCCTTTTCCACTGATGCAGATATCATGGGGGACAGAAGTGCTGCTACAGCTTGTGCAATGCGTTCTGTTTTGTGATCCCCGGCAAGCTGTGGAGACGTGGCTGACAAGGAGAAGGCCTGGGAGGAAGGTGCTTGAGGAGAGGAGGCATGAGATTGTGGTTGGGCAGGAGATGCCTGAAGGGATGTGTGTGAAGCAGTATTTTCACTTACTTCCATCTCCGCCGAGTGCTGCTGCTGCGCGCCTGTGTGAGAGTCCGTGTAGGCCGAAGCCGGGGCCTCGATTTGTGGCTGGGCCGGCGGCGCCGTCAGGGCCATATTGGAGCGGGAACCGCGGACCTCCACGAATTGGTCCATAAAGCAGGTAAGTATGCCCAAGGTGGCCGGGGGTGTTGGTTGGCTTCTGGGCAGGCTTTTTATGCCGATTTGGTGTCCTCAGAGCGGGAGCTGTGCGAGGGTGCAGCTACTCCATGCGGCGCCGGAACCGGAAGTCTCTTTTTGACATCTTAAAGGATGAGCTTGCCAGAGTGGGAGTTCCAGCATCCCTGGAAGACCTGATCAATCGAACCATTCAGATCGATCGGCGATTACGTTAAAGGCAATCCGAAAGGTCCAAAAGAACCCTTTCTGTGGTTTCAAGGTCTGACATCCCTGCATCCTCATCTGTTGAATCCCCCAGAAGGAGGGAACGGCATAAGACTCATAGGAGTTTTCAAAGACCACCCCTTTCTCCTGATGAACGCCTCCGTTGATTACAGGACAATCTGTGTCTCCATTGCGGGGAGGCTGGTCACTTTACACAGACTTGTCCGGCAAAGACCCGCAGGTCTTTTTTCCGTCAGCCTCACATGATGCATCTGTCAGGGAAGAACTGGTCTCATGTCTCTCTTTCCATTATGCTCCAGTTTTCTGAAAAGACTGTTCCTGTACTTGCAATCATAGACTCTGGGGCCTGTAGTTGTTTTGTGGACTCTGCATTTGCTTCTCTCCCTCAGCTGCCTGTATGTGCCAAGAAGCAGGAATTCCATGTTCATCTGGCTGAGGGTTCCGGCATTAAATCAGACCCAGTCACCCAAGAGACTTTACCTATTTTCTGCCAGACTGCTTCCGGCCACCACAAATTCCTCCGTTTGGATATCATAGCTTCTCCCATGTTCCCGGTTATCCTTGGCATTCCATGGTTGAAGGCACATAATCCTCACATTAAATGGCTTACCGGAGACATCTCCTTCTCTTCTGACTACTGCCAGATTCACTACCTACCTGAAAAGACTTTCAATACCACACCCCTCCTGGGTATCCTCCCTGACCATGAAACCTCTAATTTGGTCCCTGCTGCCTATCACGGATATCTGGATGTATTTAACAAAAAAGGAGGAAGAAAGAAGAAGCATTTAAATAAAGGAATTGTCAAAAACTGTCTCTTGTCATTTTTAACATTTTTGACAGTTTTTTAGTGAAATGGTAGGGGTAAGTACCCCCTTACCATTTCACACAGGGGGGGGCCGGGATCTGGGGGTCCCCTTGTTAAAGGGGGCTTCCAGATTCCGATAAGCCCCCCGCCCGCAGACCCCCACAACCACCGGCCACGGTTGTGAGGATGAGGCCCTTGTCCTCATCAACATGGGGACAAGGTGTTTTGGGGGGCTACCCCAAAGCACCCTCCCAATGTTGAGGGCATGTGGCCTGGTACGGTTCAGGAGGGGGGGGGGGCCGCACTCTCGTCCCCCCCTCTTTTCCTGCGGCCTGCCAGGTTGCGTGCTCGGATAAGGGTCTGGTATGGATTTTTAGGGGGACCCCACGCCATTTTTTTTTTTTTTTGGCGCGGGGTTCCCCTTAAAATCCATACCAGACCTGAAGGGTCTGGTATGGAATTTAGGGGGAACCCCACGTCAATTTTTTTTTTAAATTTTGGCTGGGGTTCCCCTTAATATCCATACCAGACCTGAAGGGCCTTGTATGGAATTTAGGGGGACCCCCACATCATTTTTTTTTTTTTTATTTTGGTTCGGGGTTCCCCTGTGGGGAATTCCCATGCCGTTTTTATCAATGAACTTCTATGTGTATTGTCGGCAATGCAATAGCCGCGGTAGTTTTAAATGTGTTTTTTCCTTCAAAATGTCATTTTGCTGTCAGACTGTTCTAAACACGGGAAACATGCGCCCCTTTACAGGCATACTATAGACACCCCCCAGGTATGAAATTTAAAGGGATATTACACTTTTATTGTTTGACTTTAAGCATTATTAAAATCACTGCTCCTGAAAAAACGGCCGTTTTTAAAACTTTTTTTTGCATTGATTCATGTCCCCTGGGGCAGGACCCAGGTCCCCAAACACTTTTATTGACAATAACTTGCATATTAGCCTTTAAAATTAGCACTTTTGATTATTCATGTTCGTGTCCCATAGACTTTAACGGTGTTCGCGTGTTCGAACAAATTTTTTTCCTGTTCGCATGTTCTGGTGCGAACCGAACAGGGGGGTGTTCGGCTCATCCCTATTCCTCAGTACTAATAACCAATTACTGCAAGATACAATCTCCAAGACTCAGGCAAGCAATAAAAAGTTCTTCGACAAGAAGAAGAGTGGTAGTCTGAACCTTAAACCTGGAGACAAGGTCTGGCTTTCCACAACAAACTTGAAACTGAGCTGTCCTTCATGAAAACTTGGCCCAAAATTTTTGGGACCCTTCCCAGTCAAAAGGAAAATGAATGCAGTAGCATTCGAGTTGGTGTTACCCAAGAATCTAAAGATCCACCCTGTATTCCATGTCTCTTTGTTGAAACCAGCTGTACCAAATCCATTTCTAGATCGGGTTTCTGAAATTCCTCTTATGCTGCTCATCAAAGGGAATGAGGAATTTGAGGTGGAAGCCCTGTTGGACTGTAGCAAAAGGGATAACCAAACACAGTTCCTCATTAAATGGAAACGGTCAGAAGAGAATTCCTGGGAACCAGCTTCAGATGTGCATGCTCCCAAACTAGTGCAAGCCTTTTTTCAACACCACCCAGAGAAAAGACACTTGAAGGGCAGGGCAATGTAAGAGAACTGTCAGATTGCGCCCAGCGCGCGCACATTCACGGGCATCGGCAGATTTCCCCACGCACCAATGCACATGCCCGTGCACGTCGCACTGCGTGCACGAGCACACCTCTGGCCAGAATTGGCGCCAGACAGCCTATTTAAGGGTTGCTCTGACTTCTGAAAAGTGCTGATTGTTCTTCAGCTGTGTCTTGAGATTCTGAACCCTGTTTGTCTGACTTGATTTCCTGTTGCTGAACCCTGGCTTTCCTGACCCTGCTTCTGGACTCTGATTACTCTGATTACCGGTTCCTGATCCTGGCTTCCAGTTTGACCCTGCTCCTGTTTATGCCTTGGTGCCTCGCTACCTGCCCGTTGCTGAACCCGGCTTTCCTGATGACCTCGCTCCTCTCTCCTGCTTGGCTCCACGCTGTTTCCAAGTACCTGTGCTGGCCATCCATCCTCTCAGCTTTCCTGGTTCCAGTTCTTCACCAGAAACCCTGCCTGCACTTCCAAGTCTGCAACACCTTCTGCAAGTTGACACAAAAAAAGAGAGGAAAGAGCACCAAAAATGAGCCACGTCCATAAATCATTGAGAATACAAAATAAGGTAGTACTGAGTATTACCAGGGAGGCGGACTTTTTAGGCTAAGAAACAGTGGAGAAGATATAGCAGTATAAAAAATATAAATTTATTGAAAAATACAATTATCTAAAAAACAATGACAATTGTAACATATAGCATTTATGATTATTGTGCAGTGAGCCCTTGTATGTCTACGCGTTTTGCCGTTAGGCTTCCTCAGGACACGGCCAAGGTTCTCAGATCTAAAATGAGATATAATGTCATTAGACACACACAACTAACACATAAACAAACTGCTAACAATAAAAATCATGCGCTAAGCAACTGCGAGCATAGGAAAGAACACCAAGCCGGTACCTTAAATTGGAATGCAAAATCATGGAAGTCACGGTAGAATGAGAAAGTTCAATCAGCAGTAAGAAAGCTGAAATTGAAGCAAATGCAACCAGCATCAATCAGCGAGAATATGCATTTGGGCAGAGAAAACTTTTATAGGTTTGTTAAAGAATGAGACTTACTATATTAGATATAGCTAAATATCTCTGCAGGGGCATGTAAACAATCTTCCTAATTATGGGAGCAGCCATTAGAGGGAGGAGGGCCAACACCGGATGCACCCCTTAGATCCTGGATTTAGTATCAGCAATGCTGAAGGCTCAATACAATCCCATCGCTGCATCTATAAGCATATAATGACAGATTAAGCTAAATACCGTATTTATCGGAGTATAACATGCACTTTTTTCCCCTTAATATCAGGGGAAAATCGTGAGTGCGTGTTATACGCCGATCCCCTGCTGACTGAGCGGAGCGATCGTCGACCGCGATTTGAAAATGGCGCCGCCGGCGCCGAAATACACACAGCCGGTCCTCGGCTCTTCTCGGCCACTTTCGGCTTCACTCGAGCGCCGCCCGAACCTAGCCGAGTGTACTTGGCTAGGTTCGGCTAGCTCCGCTCACAGTCATGCCCATCCCGGGCGGGACTACGAGTGGAGCCAAAAGTGGCCGAAAGTGAACGAGAGCCGCCGAGAAGAGCCGAGGACCGGCTCTGTGTATTACGGCGCCAGCGGCGCCATTTTCAAACTGCAGTGACACTGACATGTCACTGCAGTTTAACTGCAGCCTGGACAAGGCTGCAAAAGGACACAGACAAAGCTGCAGATCGGCACTGGCAAAGCTGCAAGGCTGCAAATGGACACTGATAAGGCTGCAAATGACACCAAGGCTGCTGACTGCAAGGCTGCAAATGACACCAAGGCTGCTGACTGCAAGGCTGCAAATGACACTGGACAAGCATGCAGATGGACGCTGTGCAAGGCTGCATCAATGGGCATTTAAACGTAAGTTTTTTTCCTTAAAACATTTTTTCCTTATAATTCCCTCCTAAACTTGGGGTGCGTGTTATATGCCGGGGCGTGTTATACGCCGATAAATACGGTATATAAACGGTAATAGCATGTAGACATTTTACTGCAGCAATGGTAATAGCATTGAGGGCGTTTGGTACAGCAAGGGCCAAGTGATAGTATATAGCTAAGTACTTACATTCAGGATACAAATAATCCAGCGTGCCCCTGGGAGACAGCAATACACTGCACACAGGACCAGCGCAGCTGACAGATATTTATATCCTTGATCAGTCACAGCTGATCCTGAGAACTAGCATCATGTGATTCCAGGATAGCAGGTTGAATTATGGGGATTGTAGGCCAACAGCAACAGAGCTTTCTGCACATATGCAGGAAGATATGTCGAAGAAAAAACATTCTATCTGGGAAGAGAGCCGAACGAGTACAGCGTCCAAGCGAGAAGACCTCGCACATGCGCCGGCTCTCTTAGTGCATTGTGGGCATTGTAGGAAATAGTGCCTCTGTCCATTACTAGACTTTTGATCTGTCTGACAATAGGTGGATTGCCAGTGTTGCAGTGACATCGCTATCTAGAAAACGCATGAATCTCCAGAACTCTGCGCAATCACTGTTGTCTCGGCTATAATTAGCAAAGGTCAGCAGGTGCTAGACAGTAAAACATCTCTTTAAAAATACCATGATCAGTATGCTACCCCGTCGCTATCTAGAAAAAGCATGAATCTTCAGAACTCTGCGCAATCATTGTTGTCTCAGCTATAATTAGCAAAGGTCAGCAGGTGCTAGACAGTAAAAAATCTCTTTAAAAATACCGTGATCGGTATGCTACCCCAGGCGTACATATCTGAGGAGCTGCATACTTGAAAGTAGATGAACAGCAGGTACTCCGTTTCAGATATTCCATCATTATCGCTCACAGGTGGATGGCGCATGATACATCATAAAAACAGAACAAAGATGCATATGACACAGTATATGAGCAAAATTACACACATATATATTAGATCAATATGTAGACCATGCGTGAATTCTCCAAATCCCATTCAGTTTATGATTAATGCTCATTATGCATACATGATATTATATCGGTATATATATCGATATCTCCATTCAAATCATCTACCAAATCTTACAAATGATACAAATACGGACTAAGTCTGTTTAACATATGTTACCTTATCTAAAGTAACAGAAAGGGGAAAACGGGGGGGATGGGGGGGATAGGGAAGCAATTGAGGAGGGATACACAAGAGCTGCAAGTGAAGCAAATCACATGGTACAACGTAGGATTACCGTATTAAAGGAAGGGTTTGAAACTGATCATGTCATTCATGCCTGGATAGACCGTAGCTCGTAACTTATGTATCCATTGCGTTTCACGCTGGAGTACTCTTTTATCAAAATCGCCCCCACGGGGGTCTGCGTAGACAATGTCAAGAGCTGCAAATTTAAACATCACGGGGTCATACATATGCTTGAAGGCTACGTGATAACCCATTGTGGTGTTTAAAAGACCATATGGGGGGCGTGGCTAGCCAGCGCCGAAGATGGCTGCTTGAACTAACAGCTCTTCAGTGAGGGAGAATACCGGAGCGCTCCTAGCCTGTCAGAAGCAGCGGATCGGAGCCATCTCCATCCCAGCACTCCAGAACGAATAGAGCTACGATGTCCCGTAAACAGATGGGAGATTATCAGCCCAAAAAGCTCACTACCTTCATGCTCCCTCCGGAGTCTCAGGTCAGTGATCCCCAAGATGGCGGCGGCCTCATCACGTCAAGGGAGGCTTACACAGATCTCCCAGATGAAAATCAGGGAAAAATGGAAGCATTAGCACTTCCCCTGTCCCCCACACAGGACACAGAGTCAGATCCCC
This sequence comes from Lithobates septentrionalis, assembly GCA_037952835.1. NCBI lineage: Eukaryota > Metazoa > Chordata > Amphibia > Anura > Ranidae > Lithobates > Lithobates septentrionalis. Next base: position 736,608 of record JBBDGP010000999.1, on the reverse strand, counting down.
TCACTAACAGCCCAGCCAAAGCCAGGATGCGGATGGATGCACCGCTCCCACAGCAGCCCCAGGCAGCATCTATAATACAGGCCTTTAATCCGCTTCAATCTAACCAGGCCTTGCACAGCTCCATGGCCTCTTTCCCCGCCTCAGGGCAACCAGTTATGGATACTACCCTGAAGGATATGCTTATGTCCCTGCATACATCTTTGATGACAGATCTCTCCTCTCTGTTTCATAAAATTAATACAGATATGAGTGCGATAGATCAAAGGGTTACTACTATAGAAAAGGGCATGACAGAATGCACAATGAATGAATGATCTGATTGACACGTATGAAGAGGTGAAAGATGAGCAAGAATGGGTACGGGTCAAGCTGGCCGATTTGGAGGACCGCTCCAGATGCAATAACGTGAAACTGAGGGGGGTCCCTGAGAATGTACCACCAGCGGATCTTTTACACACCATTCTACCAGAAGCTTCGCCCAGAGACATTATCATTGACAGGATACATAGAATAGCAAAGCCCTCCCACTTGGCGGCAACAGTACCACGGGATGTACTCATGCGGGTACATTTTTTTCATGTGAAAGAGAAACTGATGTATGAGGCCAGGAATAAATCCCCGCTACGCCACCCATATGACGGAATTCAGATATTCCCGAACCTCTCCAAGTACACACTTCAGCTCAAAAGAAATCTGAACCCTATTACAAAAGGACTCTATAATCACAAAATCGTGTACAAGTGGAGATATCCTGCAGCACTCCTCATATCAAAAATCGGCACCACCCACATTGTCAGTAACCTGCAGAAGGGGATGCAGCTACTACATGACTGGGGCATAATCCTAGAACCCCTGGCTAATACTACACCGCCTCTACCACAACGCAAACCACCACAACCTCGCCGCCACCAGGGAACCAAAGGCTATCAGTCCCGGAATATTACCTGACTATGACAGGCCGACATCAACAAGGATCAATCTCCCTCGCTGCTCACTGTTTATTGTTGAACACTTAGTTCTTGCTAATTCCTAACTGTTTCCCCCTATAGCGGCTTAGCTGATTTCAGCTTGCTTATAGGTTTACTCACGCCGCATCTCTTCCTATATTGCCCGAATTACACATTCAGGAAAGTTTTCAGTGGCCTACCTGTGTTCCTATTATTTTATTTTTTGTTTGTTCCTGCAGTTATTCTGACATGTTATCTTTTCATCAGTTCCTGCTCTGAGCTCATATCTCCAGCGACACCTCCACAGCGTGGACCTCACATCTCTGTGCAAGTGAAATCTCTATACAACTCGACCGCTGCCACGTTACTGTAATGCCCCGTACACACGGTCAGATTTTCCAATGGAAAATGTCCGATCGGAGCGTGTTGTCGGAAATTCCGACCGTGTGTGGGCTCCATCAGACATTTTCCATCGGATTTTCCGACACACAAAGTTGGACAGCAGGAGATAAAATTTTCCGACAACAAAATCCGATTGTGTGGCCTGTTCCGACGCACAAAGTGCCACGCATGCTCAGAAGAAATTCCAAGACGGAACAGCTCGTTCTGGTAAACTTAGCGTTCGCAATGGATACAGCACTTGCGTCACGCTGCAATGTTCAAAATGGTTTAATACAGCGCACTCTCTTCTTCTTTATAATGTGACAAGAATTAAGTAGTTTTGCTGCTCATATTCACACACACTTCTCACAAACTTATTTCGTTACTATTTATCGTGATTCCCTCAATATATTTTGATTTCTCACATCTGACAACATATTTTTGTATATTTTTTATATATTTTTTGGCTTTAATGTAGATTCTTTTTTTGTGTTTGTATTTTATTTTTATTTTTTTTGCGATTTTGATTTGTACTCCCGAAAATGTTTTTGTGTGTTTTTTGTGACAAGTTCCCACAACACCATTGATATGTTGTTCTATTTAATCTGTAGGAGATTGTTTGGTGTTGTTGTCTCTTGTTAATTTCACATTTTATGTAAGAAATGTACCTAAATCCTCACCAACAAACTGTCCTTTTTGGATGAAAACACACACAGGAGAGTAGAATTTACCTAAAGATTTTTATTAAGGGCTCACAACTAAACCAAGAGGGAGGCAATGCTGGAGAAACTGCAGAAGTGGGTGAAGCCTTGGACCCCCAGGGCAGACATCAACTTTTTTTAAGCAAAATTGGTGGCCTGAGGAGTCCATATCTAAGGGAGGGCAGTCTGGTCCAGAAGTCCCAGAGATCCGGAAAGCAGCAGATGACATCTGTGTCCCCAGGCTGTGGTCATACGAGAGACTGCATCTTCTGTCAGACCAGACTGAACCCAGGGTCATCACTCTCAGGTCTTCTTTCCACGCTTCCTTACACGCTGTGGCTGTGGTGGTGGAGTTGTGGCAGCAGGAGGAGGAGGAGGAGGATCGTCCATCTCAATGACATCCGTCTTGGGTGTTAGTTCCCCACTCTCCCCCTTACGTAGGACTTTGTACAGAAGGTCCTCACAGAGCCTGCGTTGACCCTCCTGCATGCCATGCAATTTGGTGGCAGCCATGCAGACAAAGGCCTCTTCAGGAGTTGGTAAGGCTCTGAGGGACGCAGAAGCCTCCTGGATCAGCCTGAATGCTGAATCCTGCATGGGACTCGGAGTGGCCTTCCTGGCTTGTTTATATGGCAGGCGGAGGGGAGGGACCTGAGACTCAGTCAGGCTGCGACTTGTCCCAGGCTTCTCCTGGCTGCCACTTAGCCCCGCCTCCTCCTGGCTGCCACTAATCACCGCCTCCTCCTGACTGCCACATTCCACAGCCTCCTCCTGGCTGAGGTCTTCCTGTGTATGAAAAAGGGACATAGTTTTAGTATTTTTTCAATCAATCACACACAATTTTCACCTCCTGACTGCTGCAAATTGAATGTTAACAAATATAACAGACTATCCTTCTGAGCCCAGCATTTTTCATTTTTGTCCCAATTTTGGGTGCCCACTACTGTCTATTGATATGTAAAACACTTTCAAGCAGCAATTAGTGATCAATAATAACATCTAGTAAACATCATTTCTTTCTTGCCCAGAAATCTGTAGAAGAATGCTATACCTGACTCCAGCTGGGCTCCTCCACTTCTTCCTGGCTGGAAGGCCCAGGTTGGACATCAGAAGCCTCAGCTGGTATGGAAGGAAGCGTGGAAGGAAGAGTTGAGAGGGATTCCCTGACTTCAGTGTGGTCTGTCAGAAATCGCAGTCTCTCGTAGTACCACAGCCTGGGGACATAAACGTCATCTGCTGCAGCTCCAGACCTCTGGGAATCTGTGACCTTCTTGCGCTCCCTCAGATATGTGCTCCTCAGGCCACCAATTTTGGCTTTTAAATAAGGGATGGTTGCTGTGGGGACCACCGGCTTCACCAACTCCAGCAGTTTCTCCAGCGCTGCCTGCCTCTTCTGTTTGTGATTATAGTGGGGGTGTCTCACTTGCCACAGACAGGGCAGCTCCCTGTACTTGTCTATGAACAGGGGAAGGAAATTGTGGTTGTTGAACCCACCCATTTTCTCTGCAAGACACAACACAAGACAAACCCTAATGTCAGGCAAAACTCCCCTAATCTTGTTACAATATAGGCTTCCATTTCGAAGCAGTATAGGCGCAAGTTTAGATCTTACCTTCGTTATCACGATCGGCGTCTCCGATGCTCCTTCCTCTGCTCACAGATCGTACGTAAGACGCACGTGTGTTACGCTTTATACACACTGCGCATGCGTATAACTCCACCCGCCCCTGATGTTCTTTCTAGTCTATTCCCCGCCCCTTTTCATTCGGCGCAGTGGGGGAAGAGCACATTGTGGATAGACAGCAGGTGCGTGCTAATTGTAGCAACGAGCAGGAGGGGGAGGAAAGGCCGGAGCCTGAAACGTCCCGATCCAGAAGGAGAATTAAGGACTCAAATATGTCCTTTGGGGAGATGTTGGAGATGGTGGACATCCTGAAGAAGGCCGACTATGATGGAAAATATGGGCCTTACCCCAACCCCAATGTCAGAAAGGCCAAGATCATGGCGAAAGTGGTCAGGAGTCTGCACCGGAATTTCGGGATACGACGATCGAAAGATCAGCTCAGGAACCGGTGGTCGGACCTGAAATTACGAGAACATGAGCAGTACAGAAAGATCCGGAGAGTGCTGCAAAAAAGTAAGCAGTTGTGCTGTGTTCCTATTCTTTTTGTGTTTATTACGTTCGTGCTGCTCCATGTGCTTTTAGGAACTGTTGTACAGTTTAAAATGGCAACTTTCATGTTCATGGGCACATTATTCGTTCAGATCAAACATTTTTCGTTCCAAATATAAAATACCATTGTTTAGGCCATATGCATTTGGCCACCATTTTGACGCCCTATACTTGTCTTCAAAGAATTGGGTTGGGTAGATGGCTTTGTTACTAGAATGAAATGCAAACTAGATTCTGTGTAAGGAGAGGACACTGAGCAGCTGTTTTCACATCTGGACACTGGAGCACTAGTGTGGGACCCCAGAACACCATTTTTTTTAGGGGGGCCACACAGGTGCTCCAGTGTATACTATAGGGGGGTCTCCATCTGTGAAGCTTGTACAAAACAGGTAAAGTATTGCAGCTTGACAAAGGACACTAAAAAAGCTACATCTTGGAACTCTGCTAAAATAGATAATTGTACCCCACTTCCAAGCAATGTTTCCTATTTATAGTTCTGCCATCAAATATCTGTGTGCTAATTATACCATTTTTGTTTGACATAGGGGATAAAAGACTCGGAGGACACCCCTCATCTGAGGAGACCAGAGCCCCCCCCCCTCTGGAAGAAGGGGAAATCCCCCCAACACAAGCTGAGCAGGAGGAAGAAGACGTGGTGGAACTAGTCACCACAACAGGTGAGTGTCTGCAACCACAGGCTCAGATAAGAGATGGATGGCGGCATTTTTTTTAAACCAAATTTATTTTGGGGTTCCTCTCTTTTTAGGTGATCGTGAGGTTGTGGATCCAGATCCTTTCACATCCGAAAGTGCACAGATCCTGATCGGGGAGATCATGGGGTGTAATTTACAAATGGAAATCATCAAGCAAAACATCAATGATGTTATTCCAAAATATAAAAACATCATTGATGTTTTGGGGCGAGTTTAAAACCCCTCCAAATCACTTTCTTCTTTTGTGTGCTACAATGTGCGAAATGTTTTTGTGATTTTTCCCAAAGCCAAATTTTGAGGATGCACACAGTGTGTCAACATGTGCTATCTGCCATCACGGGAGATCAATGGACGCGTTTTGGGGGTGCAACCCCTTCCTCAATAATAAAGTAGTGGTGAGGAAGGGCTTGCTCCCCCAAAACACATCCCTTGATCCCCCGTGATGGCAGATAGCACATGTTGACATTGGGAAATTTGTGTGCATCTTCCAAATTTGGCTTTTCCAGGGGTGATTTCCCCCCATCTGAACGCAATATCAAACACAGTTCCTAAATACTCATGTCTGATATTGCCTTCAAATTCAAGTTCAAGATTTGTGTCTTTTCCTGTTGGTTTTACACAGGCCTGTTTTCTATAAAATGGACATTTTGATTTTGGATAATGCCACCACAAAAATTGGTATACAACAAACATGTTGGTTTGTCTGAAAAACCTTTGGTAAATGCACATGTGATTGTGCAGGTATTAAAAAGATTGTTAATCAAGAATGTGTGGATTATTGTCTCAACGCTACAACACTTTTGGGGTGATGTAATTGTTGTTTTATGAGAAAATGGGGGTTATTTCCTAAGGGCAAATCCACTTTGCACTACAAGTGCAGTTTCAGTGCAGTTGCAAGTGCACTTGTAGTGAAATGTGTTTTTGCATTTAGTAAATAACAGCCAACAGTGCTTTGTATAAGGTTACAAAATCACGCCATTTTCTGCACTCAAAACATTTCTGTCAGGGTCAGCTAAAACAAACACAAGCAGTAAATGTCCACAAATAATTTATTTTTATTTTTTATTATAAGAAGTCTTCACAGATTGTCTGGCATATTGATATCCCCCCTACCCGCAAAGAACTTCTGGTATCGTAACCGGACATCACGGGCACTCAGGGAGGGCAAGCCAGGACGGCCGCCTTCAAGCGCCGTCAGTGTGGTTTGATGTATGATTCTGGCCTCAGGCCCAACTGAGCCAGCATAGTTGGCTGAATGTTTCCTTAAAAAGTTATGGAGAACACAGCACGCAAGTATTATATGGTTCAGTTTATACTCCGCCATATGGATGGGTGTCATAAATAGGCGGAACCGGCTGGCCAGCATTCCAAATGTGTTCTCCACCACTCTTCGGGCTCTGGCCAGCCGGTAATTAAAAACCCTCTGTTCCGGGGTGAGGGTCCTCATTGGGAATGGACGCATCAGGTGGTCCCCCAGCGCAAACGCTTCATCAGCAACGAACACAAATGGGAGTCCTTCAACATTGTCTTCTAGAGCTGGCAAGTCCAAGCTGCCATTCTGGAGACGCCTGTAGAACTCCGTCTGGGCGATGACTCCACCATCGGACATCCGGCCATTCTTCCCCATGTCCACATACAAGAAGTCGTAATTAGCCGACACCACCGCCAACATCACTATACTATTGAACCCCTTGTAATTATAATAGTACGACCCCGAGTTGGGTGGTGGGACGATGTGGACGTGTTTCCCATAAATTGCCCCTCCGCAGTTAGGAAAGTCCCACCGCTGGGCAAAGTGGGAGGCCACAGTCTGCCATTCCTGTGGCGTGGAAGGAAACTGTTGAGGAAAAAACAATAAACATTACTATTTTTTCACAGAAACATGGCAAGCAGATTAGACACAAACATTATGGGGCAACCTCCAGATAGCATTTAGTAAGGGGAATTTAACAAGGCCAAAGTATAAGGTACACCTATCATATTCCCCCTCCCCCCCTCTCATGGGCCATTTCTAACATTATAGGGGGTGTGTGGAAATCTTGGACAGGTAACCCTCTTCACTTCATTGAGAGATGAATGCCTAAATAATGGGTATTACTTTGAACAGCCCCTCCTTAGTTACACTATTGGCAGCCCACTGGACAGGTAAGAAGTGTCATAATACAAAGATATAAATACACACTGTACACATTTGAGCACATTTGGACATTATGCTATTACCTGTCAAGATAATAATAGGATACAAAAACTTTAAACAGTACCATTGGAAAGTATACAGGCAGGCCCTTGCACTACATGCTTTGGGGAATTCATCCATAAATCTGACCAGTAAAGAGATGGGTATAGTGTGTATGGGTTTGGCAAAGTCAGCAGATAGATGATTGAGGATAGATAGAGAATTGGGATCAGCTGACTTAGCAGTTGGGGGAGGGAGGGTTACTAACAATTATTTGGGGACACCAACAAAAAAAAGCCTCTGGCACTCTGCCAGAATTTAAATCAAAAATAACATTTCCAAACATTTTAGGGGGTGTTTGGGGTAAAGCACTACTATGGAGCTGATAAAATACATTGTTAAGTGACTACATGAGGTGAATATAGGGCCAGGAGACACCATGCTGGGGAGGTTATTGAAGGGCAAATATGTATGAAGGACCTAAAATAATAATTACATAAAAATCCAGCATGCATGAGAACAAAGGGGACATTCACAGCATATTACAATCATGGTAATTAGGGAATGAGGAAAGAAATACAATATATTAGCAAACATTAAATACAATAAAATGTGCTATTAAAGGATAAAAATCTTCATATACTCCTTCTGCAGGACCTGTATGATGGCAGAACAGGTCTCTGGGATAATGATCCCCAGAGCCTGGGGGGAGATGCCTGTCGAGAACTTTAAGTCCTGCAGACTTCTCCCTGTGGCCAAATACCGCAGGGTAGCGACCAACCTCTGCTCCGTAGTGATGGCTTGCCTCATGCAGGTATCCTGCCTGCTGATATAGGGGGTCAGCGAAGCCAACAGACGGTGAAACACGGGGTCCGTCATCCTGAGAAAGTTCCTGAAATCATAAGGATTATTCTCACGGATCTCACGGAGCAAAGGCATATGAGAGAACTGGTCACGCTGAAGCAACCAATTCTTGGTCCATGAACTCCTCCTGACACTGTTCATGGACTGGACTTGTGTCAGGACCCCAACACCAAGCCCCCGCACAGCACAAACTCTACGAGGAGTACGCATACGAAACATGGCTAGAAAACGGTCGGCTGCTCAGAACGAAGTAACAGAACGCACTGAAGAACAGCAAGGCCTGTGAAGAGCGACCTGAAAACCAGTAACGAACGAACAAGAATACAATGACTACCTAAAGTCACGCAGAACTTGCTGCACGCACTGAAGAGCAGATACAAACCCACAAGCACAAACTGAATGGCAGAAAACGATCTGAAAGCCACGAGTCTGAAAAAGTGCGAATCGTCTCTCACCAAACTTTTACTAACACAAGATTAGCAAAAGGAGCCCAAAGGGTGCCGCGCTTGGTTCTAAACCGGCCTTTTCTAGTCTCGTCGTACGTGGTGTACGTGACCGCGTGGTTGGCGATCGGAAATTCCGACAACTTTGTGTGACCGTGTGTAGACAAAAAAAGTTTGAGCCAACATCCGTCAGAAAAAATCCTAGGATTTTGTTGTCGGAATGTCCGAACAAAGTCCGACCGTGTGTACACCCTATAAGTGTTTACCATCTTATCTCCCACCTTACAAACCACTGTCATCCAGAAATGCCGCTTAACATTTTATCACTGAATGCAAAGGGACTCAATCACCCTGCTAAAAGGCACTCCCTATGGCTTACCGCGGAAAAACTCCAAAGTGACATTATCTGTGTTCAAGAGACCCATTTACTGTCCCAATCGACATCCCTCTGCTCCAATAGGAAATACCCCACTATCTATCATTCTACTTTCACGTCAAAGAAAAGAGGAGTCCTCATTGCTATTAAACACAATATAGACTTCCGACTAACACAGGAGATTTCTGACCCTCAAGGTAGATTCTTAATTCTACTCTGCACCATCAACAATGTCAAATATACCCTGCTGAATATATATGCTCCTAACACCCGACAGATGTCCTAAGGAAGACCGTACGTAGAGCACAAGAAGCTAAACAAGGCCACCTACTTATATGCAGTGACTTTAACCTAGTGAGCGATATACATATGGATACTACTTCTGCAGCGAAAAGGAGAGACTCCCCACTGAAGCAATTCCTCACATCACAGGACCAATTTGATGTCTGGAGATGCCATCACGGGTCGGAAAGGGATTACACATACTTCTCTTCACACCATAAATCCTACTCAAGAATAGATATGTTTATTATAGATAAATGGCTGTTACAAAAAATCAGTGCTTGCGTAGTCCACACCATGTCGTGGTCTGACCACGCTCCCATAACGATCTCTATTTCTGACACTGCCCACCAGAGGAATACTTTTCTCTGGCGTGCTAACAATTATGTATTGCAACACCCGCAAGGACTCTACTCCTCCACTCCTTTGAACAAGTACAAAGAAAAATTAGAGCTACGTACTATGCTACCTCCAACAAGGCAGGGAAATTATTGGCACAGCGCCTGAAGGGGAGAAGGACCAAAACTAAGATACCTCACATGACCCATCTGCATACTAAGCAGATGTTGACTAATCCACAAGACATAGCCGATGCGTTTAGTGATTATTATAGTGATCTATATAATATTGGTAGAGACCCTTCCACATCACAACCCTCCCATGACGAGATTGACGCATTTTTACAACAAATTACACTCCCCAAATTGTCGGACGTGCAACTCGACGTTCTGAATGAACCCTTCACTGATCAGGAAATTCTAGCCACCATAAAATTAATTCCTCCTGGGAAAGCCCCTGGACCGGATGGCCTAACAGGGGAATATTACCAGAAATACTCCAGCCAACTACTCCCGTACCTAACTCAATTTTGCAACAACGCTGCTTCCTCTTCTAAACTCCCTAGAGAAACGTTGAATGCTATTATTGTAACACTTCCGAAACCAGGGAAGGAGCCAACTTCCCCCCAAAACTTCCGTCCCATATCACTTTTAAACTTGGATGTGAAAATATATGCAGAAACCATTGCCAGGCGCCTTCTAGAAATAATGCCAGAACTCATACATTTGGATCAGTCAGGTTTCACCAAAGGTAGACAGGCCCCCGACACCACAAGACGTATGATTAATTTAATACATCATGCTGAGTCCAGCGGAACGCCTTCTCTGCTGCTTTCTTTGAACGCAGAGAAGGCGTTCGACAGGGTTCACTGGTCATTAGGGATGAGCCGAACACCCCCCTGTTCGGTTCGCACCAGAACATGCGAACAGGAAAAACACGCGAACACCGTTAAAGTCTATGGGACACGAACATGAATAATCAAAAGTGCTAATTTTAAAGGCTTATATGCAAGTTATTGTCATAAAAAGTGTTTGGGGACCTGGGTCCTGCCCCAGGGGACATGGATCAATGCAAAAAAAGTTTTAAAAATGGCCGTTTTTTCAGGAGCAGTGATTTTAATAATGCTTAAAGTCAAACAATAAAAGTGTAATATCCCTTTAAATTTCGTAGCTGGGGGGTGTCTATAGTATGCCTGTAAAGCATGTTTCCTGTGTTTAGAACAGTCTGACAGCAAAATGACATTTCGAAGGAAAAAACCCATTTAAAACTACTCGAGGCTATTGCATTGCCGGTCCGACAATACACATAGAAGTTCATTGATAAAAACGGCATGGGAATTCCCCACAGGGGAACCCCGAACCAAAATTTAAAAAAAAAATGACGTGGGGGTCCCCCTAAATTCCATACCAGGCCCTTCAGGTCTGGTATGGATATTAAGGGGAACCTTGGCCAAATTTTTTTAAAAAAATGACGTGGGGGTCCCCTAAATTCCATACCAGACCCTTCAGGTCTGGTATGAATTTTAAGGGGAACCCCGTGCCAAAAAAAAACGGCGTGGGGTCCCCCCAAAAATCCATACCAGACCCTTATCTGAGCACGCAACCTGGCAGACCGCAGGAAAAGAGGGGGGACAAGAGAGCGCCCCCCCTCCTGAACCGTACCAGGCCACATGCCCTCAACATTGGGAGGGTGCTTTGGGGTAGCCCCCCAAAACACCTTGTCCCCATGTTGATGAGGACAAGGGCCTCATCCCCACAACCCTGGCCGGTGGTTGTGGGGGTCTGCGGGCAGGGGGCTTATCGGAATCTAGAAGCCCCCTTTAACAAGGGGACCCCCAGATCCCGGCCCTCCCTCCTGTGTGAAATGGTAAGGGGGTACTTACCCCTACCATTTCACAAAAAAACTGTCAAAAATTTTAAAAATGACAAGAGACAGTTTTTGACAATTCCTTTATTTAAATGCTTCTTCTTTCTTCTATCTTCCTTCATCTTCTTCTTCTGGTTCTTCTGGCTCTTCTGGTTCTTCCTCCGACGTTCTCGTCCAGCATCTCCTCCGCAGTGTCTTCTATCTTCTTCTCCTCGGGCCGCTCCGCACCCATGGCACGGGGGGAGGCTCCCGCTCCTCTCTTCATCTTCTTCATCTTCTTCTCTTCTTCTTTTCTTCTCTTCTTCTCTTCTCCGGCCGCTCCGCATCCATGCTGGCATGGAGGGAGGCTCCCGCTGTGTGACGGCGTCTCCTCGTCTGACGGTTCTTAAATAACAGGGGGCGGGGCCACCCAGTGACCCTGCCCCCCTCTGACGCACGGTGACTAGACGGGACTTCCCTGTGATGTCACTGGGAATGCCAAAGGGAAGTCCCGTCATGTCCCGTGCATCAGAGGGGGGCGGGGTCACTGGGTGGCCCTGCCCCCTGTTATTTAAGAACCTTTAGACAAGGAGACGCCGTCACACAGCGGGAGCCTCCCTCCATGCCAGCATGGATGCGGAGCGGCCCGGAGAAGAAAATGAAGAAGAGAAGAAGAGAAGAAGAGAAGAAAAGAAGAAGATGAAGAGAAGAGCGGGAGCCTCCCCCATGCCATGGGTGCGGAGCGGCCCGAGGAGAAGAAGATAGAAGACGCCGCGGAGGAGATGCTGGATGAGAACGCCGGAGGAAGAACCAGAAGAACCAGAAGAACCAGAAGAAGAAGAAGATGAAGGAAGATAGAAGAAAGAAGAAAGAAGAAGCATTTAAATAAGTAAGTACCCCCTTACCATTTCACACAGGGGGGGCCGGGATCTGGGGGTCCCCTTGTTAAAGGGGGCTTCCAGATTCCGATAAGCCCCCTGCCCACAGACCCCCACAACCACTGGCCAGGGTTGTGGGGATGAGGCCCTTGTCCTCATCAACATGGGGACAAGGTGTTTTGGGGGGGCTACCCCAAAGCACCCTCCCAATGTTGAGGGTTATGTGGCCTGGTACGGTTCAGGAGGGGGGGCGCTCTCTCGTCCCCCCTCTTTTCCTGCGGCCTGCCAGGTTGCGTGCTCGGATAAGGGTCTGGTATGGATTTTTGGGGGGACCCCACGCCGTTTTTTTTGTTGTTTTTTTGGCACGGGTTCCCCTTAAAATCCATACCAGACCTGAAGGGTCTGGTATGGAATTTAGGGGGACCCCCACGTCATTTTTAAAAAAAAATTTGGCTGGGGTTCCCCTTAATATCCATACCAGACCTGAAGGGCCTGGTATGGAATTTAGGGGGACCCCCACGTCATTTTTTTTTTTTTATTTTGGTTCGGGGTTCCCCTGTGTATTGTCGGACTGGCAATGCAATAGCCGCGAGTAGTTTTAAATGGGTTTTTTCCTTCGAAATGTCATTTTGCTTTCAGACTGTTCTAAACACAGGAAACATGCGCCCCTTTACAGGCATACTATAGACACCCCCCAGCTACGAAATTTAAAGGGATATTACACTTTTATTGTTTGACTTTAAGCATTATTAAAATCACTGCTCCAGAAAAAACGGCCTTTTTAAAACTTTTTTTTGCATTGATCCATGTCCCCTGGGGCAGGACCCAGGTCCCCAAACACTTTTTATGACAATAACTTGCATATAAGCCTTTAAAATTAGCACTTTTGATTTCTCCCATAGACTTTTAAAGGGTGTTCCGCGGCATTAAAATTTGCCGCGAACACCCCAAATTGTTCGCTGTTCTGCGAACTTGTGAACAGCCAATGTTCGAGTCGAACATGAGTTCGACTCGAACTCGAAGCTCATCCCTACTGGTCATATCTCCAAAAAGTACTCACCAAGTTTGGATTCAAAGACCATATCTATAGGGCCATTATGGCACTTTACACTACTCCATCTGCACAAGTCTACTCCGCAGACATGTTGTCCCAATCGTTCAATATAACCAATGGCACACGCCAGGGATGCCCCCTGTCACCATTGATATTCAACTTACTAATGGAAACCCTTGCAGAACACGTACGTTCAAACCCCTTAATTACAGGGCTGACAATAGGCATGACTTCACATAAAATAAGTCTTTTTGCGGACAACGTCATCCTGATCCTGTCCAACCCAACAACCTCTTTAGCAGAAGCACACAAACTATTAGAATGGTTCGGAAAGGTCTCCTATTATAAACTTAATGCATCCAAATCCCATATTCTAGATCTCAAAATTGACGCCACAACGCTACAGACGCAATATCCGTTCTGGCCGGACAGAAGCATCCCTTACCTAGGGATTCACCTTACTAGAACTGTCAAACACCTGTTCTCAGACAACCACAAACATCTCCTCGCCAAACTGCATCTATGCACCCAATCCTTAACTAAACAGGAACTATCATGGTCCGGGAGACTTGCAGCTTTCAAAATGCTCCATTTACCACAAATCCTCTACCTATTCAGAACCCTCCCTATCTCCATTCCTAAATACTTCTTTAAATCTCTCCAAACCTTATTCAATAAATGCACATGGAAAGGGTCTAAACCCAAGTGTGCACACTCTAAGCTTTTGAAACACAAATCAGCGGGGGGATCAGGAACAATAGACTTTGAGGACTATTACACTGCCTCACTATTAGATCAACTTACTGAATGGTTCCGCCCAGATCCTTCCAAATTATGGAGTAAAATAGAAACTCTGTCATTGGTACGACCAAATCTGAAAGAATGGTTGATGAGCATTCCCTTGGGAAATAAAATTCCTTCAGCGCTACCCGCCACTAGGGATGAGCTTCGTGTTCGAGTCGAACCCATGTTCGACTCAAATATCGGCTGTTCAGACGTTCGCCGAATTGCAAACGATATGGGCCGTTCGCGCCAAATTCGTGTGGCGCGTAACAGCCCATAATTCACTGCGGCATCGCAGTGCATTGCTGGCTGATGATTGGCCAAGCATGCACTATGACCCGCATGCTTGGCCAATCACAGCGCCACCTGAACAGAGAGCCGTAATTGGCCAAAGCCAAGGAGGCTTTGGCCAATTATGGCTCAGGGGATTTAGTACACGCCCCACATTATATAAGGGCGCCTGCACGGAGGCCCTGTGTAGTGTGTGTTCCGGCGTTCATTGAGAGAGAGAGAGACAGACAGTGACATTTTATTTGAGTTAGATAGATTAGGCAGAACAGTCAGTCAGTTAGCTGCACTTACAGTGTATTGTGTATATATATGCATCCCAGGTGTTGCATATATATATATATATACACTGTATTCAGCTAGATCCGTTCTTATTATCTTCCTACTGACAGCAGGCTTGTCTTGTTACAGTATTTACAGCTACCTGAAGAAAATTACTGGTGTTCTTTTGATCCTATTAGTACCACAGTCAGGCAGCTAAACTATTTACAGTTAGTGCAGTGCGTCCTGCTCACAGTGTTCAGCTAAACCTACAAGTTAGTGGGGTGCGTCCTGCTCACAGTGTTCAGCTAAACCTACAAGTTAGTGGGGTGCGTCCTGCTCACAGTGTTCAGCTAAACCTACAAGTTAGTGTGGTGCGTCCACCTCACAGTGTTCAGCTAAACCTACAAGTTAGTGCAGTGCGTCCTGCTCACAGTGTTCAGCTAGATCCGTTCCTGTTATCTTCTTACTGACAGGCAGGCTTGTCTTGTTACAGTATATACAGCTACCTGAAGAAAATTGCTGGTGTTCTTTTGATCCTATTAGTACCACAGTCAGGCAGCTAGACTATTTACAGTTAGTGCAGTGCGTCCTGCTCACAGTGTTCAGCTAGATCCATTCCTGTTATCTTCTTACTGACAGGCAGGCTTGTCTTGTTACAGTATATACAGCTACCTGAAGAAAATTGCTGGTGTTCTTTTGATCCTATTAGTACCACAGTCAGGCAGCTAGACTATTTACAGTTAGTGCAGTGCGTCCTGCTCACAGTGTTCAGCTAAAACTACAAGTTAGTGGGGTGCGTCCTGCTCACAGTGTTCAGCTAAACCTACAAGTTAGTGGGGTTCGTCCTGCTCACAGTGTTCAGCTAAACCTACAAATTAGTGCGGTGCGTCCTGCTCACAGTGTTCAGCTAAACCTACAAGTTAGTGGGGTGCGTCCTGCTCACAGTGTTCAGCTAAACTTACAAGTTAGTGGGGTGCGTCCACCTCACAGTGTTCAGCTAAATCTACAAGTTAGTGGGGTGCGTCCTGCTCACAGTGTTAAGCTAAACCTACAAGTTAGTGGGGTGCGTCCACCTCACAGTGTTCTGCTAAAGCTACCTGTAGAAGGTTGGTGGTGTTCTCATACTACAGGCAGGCAGTTGATTTTGCTAGCTGCAGTATCAGTACATATATATATATATATATATATATCCCAGCTTAGTGCAACTACAGGCCATTAGTATGTCTGGAAGGCCAAGAAGGAGAGGCAGACAGTCACAAGCCAATAAGAGAGGGCAAGCAGGCTCTGTGTCTAGTGCTGGTTGTGGAGACGGTGGATCCTCATCAGCACGTGGCCGTGGGACACGCTTGGCCTTTTTTTCGGCAGCTGGCCGTGTTGAGCCGCAACATGCGGAAGACTTGGTCGAGTGGATGACCAAGCCGTCCTCATCCTCCTCATCCTCTCTCACCCATGCCCAGGATACTTTGTCTGGCAAAGCAGCGGCCTCTTCCCTCGGCTCAATGTCATCAGTGACTCCTTCCCTAGCCCCACCATGTCCTCCTGAGGAGTCCCTCGAACTGTTTGACCACAGTGTTGGGTACATACTCAAGGAGGATGCCCAGCGTTTGGAAGGCTCTGATGATGATACTGAGCTCAATGAAGGCAGTAACATGAGCACGGACAGAGGGGGTGCCCAAGAAGGACAGCAATCTGGCAGTCATGCTCCCCCTGCTGCAGCATACTGCCAGGTTTACTCCAGTGATGAGGAGGGAGGGGATGATGAGGTTACTGACTCAACGTGGGTGCCTGATAGGAGAGAGGAGGAGGAGGCGGCACATCACCAACGAGGCAGGATGCCCTCCAGGGGCCAGCCTAAGGGCAGCACATTTACTGCATCACACCCCAAAGCTCCACATGTGCAGAGTGCAAAGTTCTTTGGTGTGGGCCTTTTTTGAGACGAGTGCATCAGATCGCACCGTTGCTATTTGCAACATATGTCTCAAGCATATCTCGCATGGCCAAAACATCTCCCGCTTGGGTACCACATGCTTGACCAGACATATGTTGACCTGCCATGCAGTTCGTTGGCAAGCGTATCTAAAAGACCCACACCAAAGAACAAAGAGGACCTCTCCTTGCTCCTCATCAGCTGAGATTTCCAACCCCACTATACCTTCAGTCCTCTCTGAGACCTGCACTGAGAGGAATGAAGGTGTAGAATTAGGTGTGTCATAGCCAAGTACTTGTGGGCAATATGCTTTTGGTACACCGACGTTAGATTGTACCAGGCAAATTTCCCTGCCCCAGCTGCTGCACCGCCGAAAGAAGTTTGCTCCCAGCCATCCACATTCCCAGCGGTTGAATGCTAGCTTGGCAAAATTGCTAGCACTTCAACTGCTGCCTTTTCAGTTGGTAGACTCTGCCCCCTTCCGTGACTTTGTGGAATGTGCGGTTCCTCAGTGGCAGGTACCCAAACGCCACTTTTTCTCACGGAAGGCGATTCCGGCTCTCTACCGGCATGTGGAAGGCAATGTCCATGCCTCGCTGGACAGGGCGCTCAGCGGTAAGGTGCATATTACCGCTGACTCATGGTCCAGCCGGCATGGACAGGGACGTTACCTAAGTTTCACGGCACATTGGGTGACTCTGCTGGCAGCTGGGAAGGATGCAGGACAAGCTGCAGTAGTGTTGGAGGTTGTTCCGCCATCACGCCTCCAAAATGCTAATGATTGTGACACACCTCTCTCCTCCACCCCCTCCTCTTCTTCTTCCTCCATGGCCTCTTCCTCGGAACCAGCGGTGCTCCGTAGTCGTTCAAGGGGCTACGCAAATACGCAGGCCAAAAGATGCCATGCGGTGCTTGAGCTGGTGTGCTTGGGGGACAGGAGCCACACTGGGGCAGAGATTCTGTCAGCTCTGCAGGGGCAGGTTCAGAGGTGGTTGATGCCACGCCAACTTAAGGCAGGAATGGTGGTTTGCGACAATGGCACCAACCTCCTCTCGGCCCTCCGACAGGGACAAATGACCCATGTGCCCTGTTTGGCTCACGTCCTTAACTTGGTGGTGCAGCGGTTCTTGGGCAGGTACCCGGGCTTACAGGATGTCCTGAGGCAGGCCAGGAAAGTCTGTGTGCATTTCCGCTGGTCATATAATGCCAGTGCTCGGCTGACGGACCTCCAAAAGGAGTTTAACCTGCCCAAGAACCGCCTAATCTGTGACATGCCCACCAGGTGGAACTCAACGTTGGCCATGCTGCAGCGGCTGCACATGCAGCAGAGGGCCATCAATGAGTACCTGTGCGACTATGGCACCAGGACAGGGTCAGGGGAGCTTGTTTTTTTTTTCCCACGCCAGTGGGCCATGATCAGGGATGCATGCACTGTCCTGTCACCATTTGAGGAGGCCACGAGGATGGTGAGCAGTGACAGTGCATGCATCAGTGACACTGTCCCCCTTGTCCACCTGTTGGAGCCCACGCTGTGTGGAATAATGGACAGGGCACTTGAGGCAGAACAGAGGCAGGAAGAGGAGGACTTCCTTAGCTCTCAAGGCCCCCTTTATCCAGACAGTGTTCCTGCATGCCCGCCGATCACACAGGAAGAGGACGAGGAGGAGGAGGAGGAGGAAGATTGTGTCAGTATGGAGGTGGAGCCTGGCACTCAGCATCAGCAGCAGTCTTTAAGGGATCAGTCCCAAGACACACATGGACTTGTATGTGGCTGGGAGGAGGTGGCTGCGGACCATGTCGTCCTTAGTGACCCAGAGGACTCCGGACCAAATGCCTCAGCAAACCTATGCTGCATGGCCTCCCTGATCCTGCAAAGCCTGCGGAAGGATCCTCGTATTCGTGGTATCAAGGAGAAGCACCAATACTGGCTGGCAACCCTCCTTGATCCACGTTACAAGGGTAAGGCTGCGGACCTTATCTTGTCATCGCAGAGGGAGCAGAGGATGAAACATCTTCGGGATGCCTTGCAGAAAGGTCTGTGCAATGCATTCCCAGAGACTGGGAGGTTACAAACTCCTGTTTCTGGACAACGTGTTGCTGAGGCTTCGGTCAGTCAAAGAAGGAGCGGTGCAGAAGGTGGCCGTCTGACCGATGTGTTCAGACAATTTTTTGGTCCGCAGCACCAAGGTTTGATCGGTTCTAGCAACCATCGCCAGCGTCTGTTTTACATGGTGCAGGAATACCTAGGGGCAAGATCAGAATTGGACACCTTTCCCACCGAAAATCCTCTGGGTTACTGGGTCTTGAGGATGGATCACTGGCCAGAGCTTGCACAGTATGCAATTGAGCTACTGGCCTGTCCTGCATCCAGCGTTCTTTCGGAACGCACATTCAGTGCTGCTGGAGGCGTGGTAACCAATCACAGGGTGCATCTGTCCACCGACTCGGTCGATCGACTGACCTTCATAAAAATGAATCAGTCTTGGATCACCACCAGCTACCAAGCACCTGATGCTGATGTAACCGAATAATTTTTTTTGAAATCTCAGATCCCTTCAAAGACTGCCTATGCTGATGCTGAGTGACTATCCCTGAGTAATTATCCTCTTCCTCCTCAATCATCACGCTGATAGCTTGTAAGAACATTTTTGGTTCTGGGCGCCACCACCAGTGCCTAAGGCACAATTTTTCAGCCCCTGTTTAACAGGGGCATGTAATTACAATTTTTGATGCAATACTTTGCAGCAGGGCTCGTTCCTGCGTTCCAACTAGAGTGTCTGTGAGGGGTTGCAGTGTTGTGGCACCAGCACCAGTGCCTAAGGCCCAATTTTTCTGCCCCTGTTTAACAGGGGCGTGTAATTACAATTTTTGATGCAATACTTTGCAGCAGGGCTCGTTCCTGCATTCCAACTGGAGTGTCTGTGAGGGGTTGCAGTGTTGTGGCACCAGCACCACCACCACCACCAAAGGCCCAATTTTTCTTCCCCTGTTCAACAGGGGCATGTAATTACAATTCTTGATCTAATATTTCACAGCAGGGCCCATTTCTGCACCCACCAAGAGCGAGTGAGGACTTACAGTGTTGTAGCACCAGCACCACCACCACCAAAGGCCCAGTTTTTCTGCCCCTGTTCAACAGGGGCATGTAATTACAATTCTTGATCTAATATTTCACAGCAGGGCCCTGTGAGGGCTTACAGTGTTGTGGCCACAACAACACCTAAGGCCCAAATTTCTGCTGAGTACATAGGGCAGGCCCCTACTTTCAAACATCTAACTTACAAACGACTCCTACTTGCAAACGGAAGGAGACAACAGGAAGTGAGATGAAATCTACCCCTAGGAAGGGAAATTCTCTCCTGTAAGAGTTAATATGGGAAAAACATTTCTCCTTTCCACTGATGCTTTCCAATCCTTGTTCCACAAAAAAACCCAAATTTTCAAAAAACATTTGTCATTGGGACAAAAAGTAAAGGTGAAATCTTCTGAAGAGGAGGAAAGACAGCAAAACAAATGTCACAGGGGTGATAACCCTTCCCCATGTTTTCCAAAAAGCTTAAAAAAGATTTTTTGGCTGGAGCTAAACACGTTAAAAATGTACCCGTTCAAAATGACAAACAGATTCTACTTAACAACAAACCTACAGTCCCTGTCTTGTTTGCACCGCCTGTATACTGCTGTTCAGAGTATATAGGGCCTGGTGGCCCCACACCTTTCCTTATTTTAATTTGGGTGCGGGGTTCCCCTTAATATCCATACAAGACCCAAAGGGCCTGGTAATGGACTGGGGGGTACCCATGCCGTTTGTCTCACTGATTTTCATCCATATTCCCAGGACCCGACATTACATTAAACCCGCAAGCAGTTTTAAATGAAATGTTTTCCTTTAAAAATTACATTTGGTGCAGGGATTGTTATAAACACGGGAAACACGCGCCACTTTACAGGCATACTATAGACACCCCCCAGGTACGATATTTAAAGGAATATTTCACTTTTTTTTTTTCCTTTAAGCATCATTAAAATCACTGCTCCCGAAAAAACGGCCGTTTTTAAAAGTTTTTTTGCATTGATACATTTCCCCTGGGGTAGGACCCGGGTCCCCAACCCCCTTTTAGGACAATACCATGCAAATTAGCCTTTAAAATTAGCACTTTTGATTTTGAACGTTCGAGTCCCATAGACGTCAATGGGGTTCTAACGTTCGTGCGAATTTTCGGTCCGTTTGCAGGTTCTGGTGCGAACCGAACCGGGGGGTGTTCAGCTCATCCCTACCCGCCACCATGATAGCTTCAGCTAAAGCTTGGATCACTTTGATCCATAACAATACCACACGCTCCACCAACCCAGGGATACCAATCCCTATACAATCTCTCCAGTATCTCTCACCAGATCTTCCTCTGCTTAGATGGCCCCAACTTGGAATAGTGCACATTCATAATCTTCTCAGAGAATCCCACATAAAATCTTTTCAACTCCTCCAAAGTGAATTCAAACTGCCTCCTACCGGGGGTGCGTGGCTTGCGTGCAACTGTAATGGACGCTTAAGCCATTAGCTCTGTCAGTGACCAGGGACGTATCGACATAACCGGAGGGATACAGAACTACTGGAGCCCATACGGAGCTCCCAACACAGGTCGGAACCTGTCCTCATGCTGTCCCGCAAACGAAAAGAAATAAGACAGCCAAAGAAACTCACGGACTTCTTCACAATGCCGGCATCAGAGGGGGAGACGTGGCAAGATGGCGGCGCGGCTGCACAGGCCTCATCGTCATACACTGACCTGCCTGATGACTATAATGGAGATTGGGATGACGGAGTGAGACCGATAGCATCCCGGGACTCCTCAACACACAGCCCGCTCACCAACAGCCCTGCCAAGGCGAGGATGAGGCTGGATCCTGTCACACAGGCCTCAGGCACAGTGAGTAGCATTCCCCACACAGACGCTGCAGGCCTCACTACACAGACATCCATAGCAAGCTTTCCAACCTCCGGTCAGCCGGTGCTGGACACAGTAATGAAGGATATGTTATTATCTCTTCAATCATCCCTCATGGTCAATCTCTCCACACTAATACACCAATTTACAGCTGAAATGCAGGGCATGGGGGAGAGGGTTCAACATATTAAACACAAAATGGATGAATGCTCTCTGACACTGAATGACCTAATAGATGCATACAAAGACCAAGCTGACGACAACGATCGAATAAAAGCGAAACTCGCGGATTTAGAGGACCGCTCGCGAAGAAATAATGTCAAAATTAGAGGTGTCCCTGAAACGGTTCTCCCCGCTGACTTACCCAAATATGCGGCAGACATGTTTGATAAATTGATCCCTGAGGTATCGCAGATTGAACGCGTTGTGGATCGAATACATCGCATACCAAAACCCAAACATCTTGAGGCATCCGTACCTAGGGACATTCTAATGAAAATTAATTTTTTCCCTACAAAGGAAAAGCTTCTAGCAAAAGCCAGATCTGCACCTGATCTCCCAGCACCAGTGTTATCATAATGGGGGATTTTAATTATCCAGACATAGACTGGGCGGAGGGAACCGCGCATTCATTTAAGGCTCGCCAGTTCCTTAATGTCTTGCAGGACAATTTTATGGGTCAGATGGTAGACGCACCAACTAGAAATAAAACATTACTGGATCTACTGATTACCAACAATACAGACCTGATCACAGATGTGGAAATACGGGGCAATTTAGGTAACAGCGATCACAGGTCAATTTGTTTCAGTATAAATCACACAAATAGGAAACATAAAGGGAATACAAAGACACTGAATTTTCAAAAGAGCCAACTTCCCTAAACTACAAACCTTGCTAAAAGGCATAAATTGGGATAAAATATTAGGAACAAAGAATACGGAGGAGAGATGGGTTTGCTTTAAGAGCATATTAAATAAGGGAATTAGCCAATGTTTCCCATTGGGTAATAAATTTAAAAGAGTGAACCAAAATCCTGGATGGCTTAACTCCAATGTAAAAATGCATATAAAAGCAAAGGAGAAGGCCTTCAAAAAATACAAGGTTGAGGGATCATCCTCAGCATTCAGACTTTATAAAAAATGCAATAAGAAATGTAAGGGTGCAATTAGGACGGCTAAGATAGAACATGAAAGACACATAGCGGAGGAGAGCAAAAAAAATCCCAAGAAATTCTTTAAGTATGTAAACAGTAAAAAAGGGAGGACAGACCATATTGGCCCCATAAAGAATGAGGAAGGACATCTGGTTACAAAGGATGGGGAGATGGCAAAGATATTGAATTTATTCTTCTCCTCAGTCTTCACGAGTGAATCGGGGGGCTTCAGTAACCAAAACTGCAGTGTTTATCCTCATGACACAACACAGGAGGCACCTCCATGGTTAACAGAGGACGGAATTAAAATTAGACTTGAGAAACTTAACATTAATAAATCACCGGGACCAGATGGCTTGCATCCGAGGGTACTTAGGGAACTCAGTCAGGTGATTTCCAGACCGTTGTTGCTAATTTTTACAGACAGTCTATTGACTGGAATGGTACCAGCTGATTGGAGAAAAGCCAATGTAGCACCAATATTTAAAAAGGGCCCAAAAAACATCCCTGGGAATTACAGACCAGTTAGCCTAACATCAATAGTATGTAAAATCTTGGAGGGGATGATAAGGGACTATATACAAGATTTTAGTAATAAGAACGATATCATTAGCAGTAATCAGCATGGATTCACGAAGAATCGTTCTTGCCAAACCAATCTATTAACCTTCTATGAGGAGGTGAGTTGCCATCTAGATAAAGGAAGGCCCGTAGACGTGGTGTATCTGGATTTTGCAAAAGCATTTGACACAGTTCCTGTACAAAATAAGGTGCGTTGGCATGGACCATAGGGTGAGTACATGGATTGAAAACTGGCTACAAGGGCGAGTTCAGAGGGTGGTAATAAATGGGGAGTACTCGGAATGGTCAGGGGTGGGTAGTGGGGTCCCCCAGGGTTCTGTGCTGGGACCAATCCTATTTAATTTGTTTATAAACGATCTGGAGGATGGGATAAACAGTTCAATCTCTGTATTTGCAGACGATACTAAGCTAAGCAGGGCAATAACTTCTCCGCAGGATGTGGAAACCTTGCAAAAAGACCTGAACAAATTAAAGGGGTGGGCGACTACATGGCAAATGAGGTTCAATGTAGAAAAATGTAAAATAATGCATTTGGGTGGCAAAAATATGAATGCAATCTATACACTGGGGGGAGAACCTCTGGGGGAATCTAGGATGGAAAGGACCTGGGGGTCCTAGTAGATGATTGGCTCAGCAATGGCATGCAATGCCAAGCTGCTGCTAATAAGGCAAACAGAATATTGGCATGTATTAAAAGGGGGATCAACTCCAGAGATAAAACCTGGAGTATGCTGTCCAGTTCTGGGCACCAGTCCTCAGGAAGGATGTACTGGAAATGGAGCGAGTACAAAGAAGGGCAACAAAGCTAATAAAGGGTCTGGAGGATCTTAGTTATGAGGAAAGGTTGCGAGCGTTGAACTTATTCTCTCTGGAGAAGAGACGCTTGAGAGGGGATATGATTTCAATTTACAAATACTGTACTGGTGACCCCACAATAGGGATAAAACTTTTTCGCAAAAGAGAGTTTAATAAGACTCGGGGCCACTCATTACAATTAGAAGAAAAGAGGTTTAACCTTAAACTACATAGAGGGTTCTTTACTGTAAGAGCGGTAAGGATGTGGAATTCCCTTCCACAGGCGGTGGTCTCAGCGGGGAGCATTGATAGCTTCAAGAAACTATTAGATAATCACCTGAATGACCGCAACATACAGGGATATGTAAGCTAATACTGACACATAATCACACACATAGGTTGGACTTGATGGACGTGTGTCTTTTTTCAACCTCACCTACTATGTAACTATGTAACTATATCAGGGCATTCACCTATATGCAGATCTTTCTCAGTACACCCTTAACATGAGAAGACAAATGAAAACCGTTACGAAAGCGCTTAACAATCATAAGACAATGATCTTAACAATCATAAAACAATCATAAGATCCCTTACAAATGGCGCCATCCGGCCACCGTGGGGATTACCAAAAATGGTACAACGCACACTGTGTTCAGCCCTAAGGAAGGCCTCCGACTACTACACTCATGGGGCATCATTCCAGTACTTCCAAGCAATGAGACCTCATACAATCCTAGCCCACACAACTCAGGCCCACCACCACCAGGCTGCCAAAAGCGGGAATTCCGAAGAGCCACTGAAAAATGATGTATCCCCTGGCAACTACCTGCAAGAACGACCTACATCCCTGGTCTGACTTCCTGCTAAGTCACACTCAATTTGTTAACCCTTTTGAACATTGCCTCCACTCCTGGTCAGTTAGTTATTTAGCACACTGACCTTTTTCCTATTTTGCCAAAATTGGTAAAATCTTTTTAGATTTTTCTTTTGCCTTTATTTTTTATTTTTCTCTTTGTTGAGTAGCGGCTGCTTCACAACAGTTACCTGATTCACACTATTGCTTACACAGTTCTCAGGCGGAACATTACCTCTGCTTTACCGATTTCGATTTATTAAGCAATAACTGTTTTATATGTTTTGTTGATCACAGACAATACCCATAAGTGACGCGAGTTCATCCATTGATACCAGGACTTCCAAGGAACAACCATCGGACACCCAATCCAGATCCATCAACAGCAGACAACCTCCTAAACAGAGTAACGTAAGTCTACGATACAGTACACTACTCCCACACTACCACAAATATGGATATCAACATATTATCCATAAATGCGAAAGGATTGAACCATCCTGCAAAACGAGCATCATTATGGAAAACAGCATTAGCCCACAACAGTGATATCATATGCGTACAAGAAACGCACTTTGCCCAAGACAAGATTCCCTACTGCCAACACAAAATGTTTCCTCACATCTACAAAGCATGCTACTCTAATGCCGCGTACACACGGTCGGACTTTTCGTCTACAAAAGTCCAACGGACGCTGACGGACTAAAGCTGGCTGGTAATCCGATCGTGTGTGGGCTTCTCCGGACTTTCAACGTACTTTTTTAGCCTCAAATCCGACGTACTTTAGATTTGAAACATGCTTCAAATCTTTACGTCGTAACTACGACGGACCCCGAAATCCGCTCGTCTGTGTGCTAGTCCGACGGACAAAAAGCCACGCTAGGGCACCTATTGGCTACTGGCTATGAACTTCCTTATTTTAGTCCGGTGTACGTCATCACGTACGAATCCGTCGGACTTTTGTGTGGTCGTGTGTAGGCAAGTCCGTTCGTTAGAAAGTATGCCGCAAGTCCGCCGCAAGTCCGCCGAAAGTCTGCCGGAAGTCTGTCGGACAGGCTGTCTGACTTTTGTAGACGAAAAGTCCGACCGTGTGTACGCGGCATTAGAAGCAAAGGTGAGTTCTAATAGCTATTAGAGACACTGTCAGTTTCCAGCTACAGGACAGTATTCTGGATCCAGAAGGAAGATTCGTCATTTTACTATGCACTATAGAAAATACCGTATATACCATTGCAAGTATCTATGCCCCTAATCAGAGACAAATGCCGTTCCTCAAATCTACACTGAAAAAAATCCAAAGTGTGCAGCAAGATCACTTACTGATCTGCGGGGACTTCAATTTAGTACCGGACAATGACATGGACTCCTCCTCGGGTCCCAAAAGATTTGCATCCCCTCTGAATTCTTTTCTGACAACTAATAATTTGTATGATGTTTGGAGGTGCTGTCACGCGGCTGAGAGGGATTATACATTCCTTTCCCCACGTCACAACACCTACTCCCATATAGACCTGTTTCTTGCAGATAAGTGGCTTCTTCAAAACATTCATAACTCCCGCATCCATACCATCACCTGGTCAGACCACGCACCTATTAGCATTCAAATTACCAACAAAAATTCCAAACCACAATCCTACTTATGGAGAGTGAATAATTACCTCCTACAAAATCAGTCCAACGCTACCTTTTTTTTCCAAAAATTAGAAGAGTTTTTCACCACAAATGTAGGATCTGTGGATGACCCGGCGATCTTGTGGAATGCTCACAAATCCTATATAAGGGGCTTTTTCATACAGTTGGGGTCCCACCTTGAAAAACACAAAATGAGGTCCATACAAGAACTGACTACATCTCTTGCAGATGCAGACAAACAAAACAAATCCCATCCATCACCAGCATTGCAATCCCAGATTTTTAAACTAAGACACGAACTTAGAACATTACTACTCGACAGCTTCGAAAAAACACAACGTAAACTTAAAGCTAGATCTTATGTAAACAATAATAAAGTGGGGAAAGCTATGGCAAATAAAATCAAAGGTCACCGCATAAAATCTAGAATAACACATCTTTTTCATCCAAAAACCCATGATAAACTTCTAAATCCTCAAGAGATAGCAGATGCTTTTAGCACTTACGACGGTGAGCTTTACAACCTCAAAACAGATTGCAACACCCCCCAACCAGACCAAATAGAGATTAAGGCATTCCTAGACCATATTAAACTTCCTTCATTAATGACTTATCACCTCACCAAACTAAATCTACCATTTTCAGTAGAGGAAATTCAAAAAACTATACAACTCCCAAACTCTAAATCCCCAGGCCCAGACGGCTTCACCAGAGAATATTTTAAATCCTTCCATCCTGGCCCCCCATCTATGTGAACTTTACAATCACGCAACACTATCCTCACACTTTCCAGCAGAAATGTTATCAGCCCTAGTAATTACCTTACCAAAGCCGGGGAAGGAACCTACCTCTCCCCAAAATTTTCGGCCCATATCTTTATTGAACCTCGAACTTAAAGTATATGCCAAAATGATAGCCAACAGACTCATGGACATTATGCCATCACTAATACACAGAGATCAAACGGGATTCACTAAGGGTACAAAAAATGTGTAGAAATTGCGCCAACTCTTAAGAAGCAGCCAACACAGCAATTTGACCGTTGCAAGTGTAAATAATAATAAAAAGTGTGGCGCTAATGAATAGTGAGACACAGATTACTGGTCAGGTAGTAGTGATCTCTATAGAAGAGTAATAACATTTAAAGTGTGAATTTGTGGAACGAAAGGTAATTGTTTTAGAAAACATCCCCAAAAAAATATAAAGTATAAAGTAATAGTGAGTACTTAGATGTGTAAGGGAGTAGGATACTCAGTAACAACCTGTAGGTTAATTAAGAGACAATCATGCATACAAAACCATATTCCAAAGAAACATTACAGAGAGATAGTGATACAAGGTATCCTAATGTACTAAGTATGCAGCTCCACAAAAATAATGTTCATTAGGGTAGAGACCAGGAGAAGGGACGTCCAAATCCCTAAAAAGGGTACACATGTATGGATACTCAAAGTTTATTAGTGGGTGGATGGGGTACTCCTAATTTAGTCCCACAGACATCTGGGCGCAAGCCGTCTTCCTATAAGATGATTACGGGCTATTTAGGAAGGGTCCTTAGGTACAAGCAGGTTCTTGACTCATGTGGGTGGTCTCAACACAGAGAAAGAAAAGCAAAAGGATGCCCTTACCAGATAAGGTGGACTCACAGGCCGTTGGCGGTGAGTCAAACGAGCTTGTACCGTCAAGCGGTATGGGGTGAAGATCTGTAAGAAGACTTGTGTGGAATCTTGTCAGACGTCCTCAGATGGTGTACCAAATTAGGATCCGGGGCCCCCAGGATTCGGTTTCGGTCGCCGAATGACCGTTTCCTCAAAAGCCCGTCATGTGAACCAATAGGCAAAGAAAAGAAAAAAGCTTCCACATAGTGTAAATCCTTATTTTGTAAAAAGCGTTAGAGCACTTTATTAAGGAGTACACTCCAAATTTTTTTTTTTTTTACAAGTGAGGGCAGTAAAAACTCGGCTCAAAGTAAAATTGATATCAAAAAGCATAAAAAATGGTATAAAAATAGCGCAGTGGATAGTGGTGGGGTGTAATCATAGAGACCCGACGCGTTTCGCCTCCAAAGGCTTCTGCTGGGGTATGAATAGGCCCCCCACACAACTGCGCTTTATATATTCTGACATAAATGGAGTGTAACAGCTGATTAGCGCTGTTACACGAGATGACTTCCGGGTTCGGCAGCGTCACTAGTGACAAACAGTCACATGATATTTTTTTGGCCAATCGTAACTACAGGGAGCTGGTCAAGGACCAAGCCTCACGTCTGGTCTCCAATCGGCAGAGCGTCAATCCCATTCGTCCTCGCGGTCACGTGCCGGTCACATGGTGTGCATTCCAAGGAGTGACGATAGGTCGCTCTCAGCCTGCGTATCATAGGAGGCAGGAAGTGAGGACTTGTCAGGCTACGACATGGAACGCAAACATAGCGGCGATCCATGATGTTAATGTCTAGTTTGAGTGCATATAGTGCGGTCCAATAGAGCGGTCTTAATCCCGGAAGTCCTCACAGACTATCCCCAATAATAAATTATACATATTATGCACAAAATTACTAAGGATTCCCAGTGTACAGGCAGGCAATATGGACAGGCGACTATGTGACATTTCATTGTGATGGTGATAGTAAAAGGACATCAAAAATTAGGGTGATGTAAAAAAATTTGCAAGATACATAAGGATATAAAAATATAGTAGATCATATAGCAGAAACCAATGCAAAGTGATATATACAAAAAATGGGTCATAGAGCATGGGTGATAGTGACATCTGAGTATGAATCAGATGAAGGGCATAGTAGACGGGAAAGTCAAAAAAAGGGGCTAAGAGCATAAAAATGAAAAAAGTAGTAAATGAATGTGTGTTGTATAGGAAAAAATTATACTCAATATCAAATAAGTGTGTAGTGCAGTAAAAAATAGGGTCATGTTATATAGGGTCAGAGATAAGAAAATATGGATTCAGAATATTTTCCACAGAAATGATATATTCTACAAAAATGGTTCATAGAGGTATATATTCTGTAGTGTGGAGGTAAGTGCTCAATAAGGGCCTAGTGGAAAGTACTCATGGTCCTTTCCCAGAGAGTGTTGGGCAAATTGCATGAGGTGATATCCACTATTGAAGATAAGATGGTGGAAGTGAGAAAGGTTCAAGGGTCTAGGTGGTCCAGGGAGGCACCATGTGATCCCCGGACGTCTAAGGTTAGCCATCGGGGGGACATCAACGCCTAAGATTGATTTATAAAAGCGTTGATATCCCACTCAACGTTGAGTCCGTGTGGCACATAGCACTTCATGAGGTGTATCCAAAAAGTTTCTAGTTTGGAGACCAATATCTTCATGGCCAAATGGGAGGAGGATGTCGTCGGAGCCCTGAAACCCCCACAGCTGGCTCTGTGGGCCAGGTACATCGACGACATCCTCCTCCTATGGAGAGGCTCCATGGAATCCCTGAACCACTTCATGTCAACTCTAAATGAGAATGAGGTGGGTATCCACTTGTCCTATGAAGCTAGTCTCTCTGCAATACATTTCTTAGATCTAGAAATCACAGCTGTCAACGGTCAATTG
Source organism: Lithobates septentrionalis (assembly GCA_037952835.1). Classification (NCBI taxonomy): domain Eukaryota; kingdom Metazoa; phylum Chordata; class Amphibia; order Anura; family Ranidae; genus Lithobates; species Lithobates septentrionalis. The sequence continues at coordinate 706,638 of JBBDGP010000999.1, read as the reverse complement.
GAGACGAAAACCTTCTTTAAGGTCACTGACCGTAACGGATACATCCCGATTGACAGCTGCCACCACACAGCATGGCTGAAATCAGTCCCTCGAAGCCAACTGATGAGAATCAGATGCAATTGTTCTCTTCTGCCGGACTATTACAGACAAGCAGAGACTTAAATCTAGATTCGAAGAAAAGGGATATGATGGAGGACAAATTGACCAGGAGATCCAGAAAGTAGCTCACATTGATCGTTTATCGCTACTAGTGGAGCAACCCAAAAGACCTTTGGATGATAGACACAGATGGGCCTTCCTCACCAACTATTCCATCCAACACAAACAGATAAAAAGTATTATCTCAAGGCATTGGAAAATACTAAAAAACGACCGAATATTGGGCCCATTACTCCCCAATCAGGCTGGAGTGATCTATAAAGGTGCACCATCGATAGGGGGCAGAATTGCACCAGGGGTAGTGGACCCTCTGAAGGTGCCATCTTTCTTCCATGACTTCAAAGGCTTCTACCCCTGCAGAAAATGTACAGTATGCAAACTTAATGCTTGCAAATCCCGTAAAATTGAAACTTTCATGTCATCCACAACTGGAAGGGAATATAAGATGAAGCAATTTGCGACATGTACTACGAAGTTCATAGTTTACCTTATCACTTGCCCTTGTGGCAAGCAGTATATAGGACGAACTATACGCAATTTCTCTATACGAGTGAACGAACATATCACAGCCATACTAAAAGGACGCACCAACCATAGTGTTCCTAAACACTACCTACACCACCATAACCAAAATCCATCTGTAACGAAGTTCCAAATCATTGACAAATTCGTTCCACATTGGAGAGGGGAACCAAACATTAGGGGGGTCTCCAAACTAGAAACTTTTTGGATACACCTCATGAAGTGCTATGTGCCACACGGACTCAACGTTGAGTGGGATATCAACGCTTTTATAAATCAATCTTAGGCGTTGATGTCCCCCCGATGGCTAACCTTAGACGTCCGGGGATCACATGGTGCCTCCCTGGACCACCTAGACCCTTGAACCTTTCTCACTTCCACCATCTTATCTTCAATAGTGGATATCACCTCATGCAATTTGCCCAACACTCTCTGGGAAAGGACCATGAGTACTTTCCACTAGGCCCTTATTGAGCACTTACCTCCACACTACAGAATATATACCTCTATGAACCATTTTTGTAGAATATATCATTTCTGTGGAAAATATTCTGAATCCATATTTTCTTATCTCTGACCCTATATAACATGACCCTATTTTTTACTGCACTACACACTTATTTGATATTGAGTATAATTTTTTCCTATACAACACACATTCATTTACTACTTTTTTCATTTTTATGCTCTTAGCCCCTTTTTTTGACTTTCCCGTCTACTATGCCCTTCATCTGATTCATACTCAGATGTCACTATCACCCATGCTCTATGACCCATTTTTTGTATATATCACTTTGCATTGGTTTCTGCTATATGATCTACTATATTTTTATATCCTTATGTATCTTGCAAATTTTTTTACATCACCCTAATTTTTGATGTCCTTTTACTATCACCATCACAATGAAATGTCACATAGTCGCCTGTCCATATTGCCTGCCTGTACACTGGGAATCCTTAGTAATTTTGTGCATAATATGTATAATTTATTATTGGGGATAGTCTGTGAGGACTTCCGGGATTAAGACCGCACTATTGGACCGCACTATATGCACTCAAACTAGACATTAACATCATGGATCGCCGCTATGTTTGCGTTCCATGTCGTAGCCTGACAAGTCCTCACTTCCTGCCTCCTATGATACGCAGGCTGAGAGCGACCTATCGTCACTCCTTGGAATGCACACCATGTGACCGGCACGTGACCGCGAGGACGAATGGGATTGACGCTCTGCCAATTGGAGACCAGAAGTGAGGCTTGGTCCTTGACCAGCTCCCTGTAGTTACGATTGGCCACAAAAATATCATGTGACTGTTTGTCACTAGTGACGCTGCCGAACCCGGAAGTCATCTCGTGTAACAGCGCTAATCAGCTGTTACACTCCATTTATGTCAGAACATATAAAGCGCAGTTGTGTGGGGGGCCTATTCATACCCCAGCAGAAGCCTTTGGAGGCGAAACGCGTCGGGTCTCTATGATTACACCCCACCACTATCCACTGCGCTATTTTTATACCATTTTTTATGCTTTTTGATATCAATTTTACTTTGAGCCGAGTTTTTACTGCCCTCACTTGTAAAAAAAAAAAAAAATTTGGAGTGTACTCCTTAATAAAGTGCTCTAACGCTTTTTACAAAATAAGGATTTACACTATGTGGAAGCTTTTTTCTTTTCTTTGCCTATTGGTTCACATGACGGGCTTTTGAGGAAACGGTCATTCGGCGACCGAAACCGAATCCTGGGGGCCCTGGATCCTAATTTGGTACACCATCTGAGGACGTCTGACAAGATTCCACACAAGTCTTCTTACAGATCTTCACCCCATACCGCTTGACGGTACAAGCTCGTTTGACTCACCGCCAACGGCCTGTGAGTCCACCTTATCTGGTAAGGGCATCCTTTTGCTTTTCTTTCTCTGTGTTGAGACCACCCACATGAGTCAAGAACCTGCTTGTACCTAAGGACCCTTCCTAAATAGCCCTTAATCATCTTATAGGAAGACGGCTTGCGCCCAGATGTCTGTGGGACTAAATTAGGAGTACCCCATCCACCCACTAATAAACTTTGAGTATCCATACATGTGTACCCTTTTTAGGGATTTGGACGTCCCTTCTCCTGGTCTCTACCCTAATGAACATTATTTTTGTGGAGCTGCATACTTAGTACATTAGGATACCTTGCATCACTATCTCTCTGTAATGTTTCTTTGGAATATGGTTTTGTATGCATGATTGTCTCTTAATTAACCTACAGGTTGTTACTGAGTATCCTACTCCCTTACACATCTAAGTACTCACTATTACTTTATACTTTATATTTTTTTGGGGATGTTTTCTAAAACAATTACCTTTCGTTCCACAAATTCACACTTTAAATGTTATTACTCTTCTATAGAGATCACTACTACCTGACCAGTAATCTGTCTCACTATTCATTAGCGCCACACTTTTTATTATTATTCACTAAGGGTAGGCAGACTTCTGATGCAACTAGAAGACTGATCAATATTATCCACCACACGAACTCAACTGGAACGCCTTCTCTGCTCCTATCCTTGGACGCAGAGAAGGCGTTCGATAGAGTCAATTGGAGTTATCTATCCCTCACACTACAGAAGTTTGGTTTTCAGGGAAGAATCCTACAGGCCATACTTGCCCTATATACAAACCCAACGGCACGAGTGTACACATCCAACCTTTTATCTACCCCATTTAACATTACAAATGGAACAAGACAAGGATGCCCGCTATCCCCACTAATTCTCAACCTAATAATGGAACCGTTAGCTGAACACATAAGATCTAATCCCAAAATAACAGGCATCAAAATTGGCTCCCAAACACATAAAATTAATCTATTTAATAGACGATGTAATATTAATCCTAACACAACCTACATCTTCCCTCCCTGAAGTCCAAAACACCCTAAACTGGTTTAGCAAAATATCCTACTATAAGGTAAATACTACTAAATCTCAAATATTAGATCTCGGAGTAGATGCTGTGAATAGAATCCTCCTACAAAATCAATTCCCCTACATATGGGCAGGCTCCAGTATTACATACTTGGGCATTCAGCTCACAAGATTCACCAATCTCCTTTTTCAACATAATTACATTCCCCTAAGGTCCAAAATTCAAAATGACCTTCAAAAAACAGCCAAATTTGAATTTTCTTAGTGGGGAAAACTTGCCGCCTTTAAAATGATACAACTTCCACAAATACTGTATCTCTTCAGATCTCTCCCCATACCAATCCCAAACAGCTACTTTAGATCCCTACAATCTCTACTATCAAAATTTGTTTGGAATGGAAAAAGATCCAGATGCTCCCATGCCAAACTGATCAAACATAGAATGTCCGGCAGGATAGGATATATAGATTTCCAGGACTACTATTCTGCCTCAATATTGACACAACTAAAAGAATGGTTCTTGTCGCCCCCATCCACACTATGGGGATGTATTGAGAAAGAATACAGTCCTCATAACCCCTTGAACATATGGCTTTACAGCACTCAACTGGGAGCAAAAATACCATCCCACTTCTCTCCTACAATGATTGCATCAATCAAATCCTGGATGAGACTACTACAGGGCACCCACCAACATACGTCAAATACACCTCTGAAAATTCCTCTACTAGCTCTGCATCACCTCATAGCCCAGATCTCCATCACACCCTGGACTAGAAAAGGAATAACACACCTACATAACATGTATGACTCAGGCGCCCTTAAATCATTCTCTGATATTCAAAAAGAATACCACATACCTCAACAAGACCTGTACAAGTATCTGCAAATTAAACACTGCCTTAGGAAACTAACAAAAATCCATCAAACTATACCGACTCTAGCATGGGCCTTTCTAACATCGGGTACACCAATGAAAAAATGTATCACCCTTTTTTACAATATATTCCAAAAGAAGACCACATTCTCCAAATCTACCTCACACCTGCAGTGGGAAACGGATTTACAACAAACCTTCTCCCCTCTACAGTGGCAGGGGGCGTGCGTGCAGGATCACCCAGAGAGCCACTAGATGTTCCACACTGTGGGAACTTACTCTTAAGATAACATTAAGATGGTACATCACCCCAGCTAAAATCTCCAAATTCAATCCGACTAACAGCGATAGATGTTGGAGACAATGTGGATTACGCGGTGATCTACTACACGTTCTCTGGCACTGCCCCAACATTCTCCAATATTGGTTGGAGATCTTTAATATCATCTCTGACATTACTAAAACCAAAATACTACCTAACCCAGCACTTGCTATACTTTCCATAGGCATTGAGGAATATCCTCCCAAACTTCATAACACCATTATAAATATACTTCTAGCGGCAAGACTGACACTAACTAGACATTGGAAAGACCACACATCCCCAAAGGTTTCTGAGGTAATAGACCTAATAAATTTGCACTGCTCATATGAACAGATCATGATGACCTGTTCCGGACATGCCCACTCCTACACCACTCAGTGGTCTCCTTGGTCCTCCTGGTATCTGAACACTGGATTACTCCCTCTCCATTGATTACTCCTATTAACACTCCTGGTAACGATGAATATGCTGAGCTCTTTCCCAACACAATTAAATCCCAACAGGGGATCCAGGGAGAGTTGACCCAGCCCAATGCGTAGACATCCTACCTACTGTTAATAGTCTTTGAAATATGTTTAACACTGTAATTCCCTTTCTACCCTACCCTTGTTATTTAGACCTGAGATACTGGTCTCATAGTTATCTTTACACCTGTAATCTAAACCTTACTGTGTAACTGTTTTGATGAACCTATTGTTACTGCTTTTCACTGAAAATAAATAAAAACTATTGAAGAAAAAAAAAAAAACTGCCTCCTACCGAGTTCTTTACTTACATAAGAGTCAAACATTGCCTGGCACAGATACCTTTACCTCTATACACGGTCCACCCAGAGGCCTGGGAACAACTAACCAACACCTTCCACAAACCTAAAGGAATATCCCTCTTTTATACCATACTTCAGCAGAAGCTCCAATTCGTCAAGTCGTCTCCACACATTCATTGGGAGCACGACTTGGGGAACACATACACAAACCACCAATGGCAACAAGCACTACGATCTATTTACAAAGCCACTAAATGCTCTAAACCCTGGGAAATAACCCAAAAACTGTCTCTGAGATGGTATCTCACTCCATCAAAACTGGCATTGTTTACATCAACAATAAAGGACAAATGTTGGAGATGTAACTCGGCCAAAGGGGATATTTTCCACATAATGTAGGCATGCAATTCTCTCACGACATACTGGGAAACTACCTTTCGTATTCTATCGGACATTTCCAACCAGCACATACCCCCTATGCCTGACTTAGTGATTTTAAACCTAAACATAGAACAGCTACCCCAACCCACCAGACATGTGGTCACACATATTTTATTGGCCGCTAGATTGAGCATAACTAGGCTATGGAAAACAACAAAGGCCCCAAGCATAGAGCAAACCTTAGACTTGGTAAACATACACTACGGTTATGAAATTACAATGGCTTCAAGTGGTGATTACTTACAAAAACACAAGACCCAGTGGTCCCCATGGGAGAGCTGGGCAGGAGCTGAAAAATTTCTTCTTTAACAAATCTGTTAACTAATTGATTCAGTCATGATACGGTAACAAGTTAGAAATCAAATGTATACTTACTGTTGGAATACAGGTTATTTATATATATACAATATAACCATAATATTGTCCCCAGGCAACAAAAGAGATCCCATTTGGGGTTCCTGGGGACAATAATAACAACTTCTAAATATATATACAAACCTATATTTACTGATTGAGCCTTGCTATAAATTTTCCTGTTAGAAATGTTACCTATATATTTCTGTTTATTAATAATATGCGATTTCCAATGAACATGTACAATGTGCACATTGTATGTATCTGTACTTGATTTAAAACAATAAAAATCTATAGAAGTAAAAAGACCATATGTAGCATAGTATACGTGGTCTTTAATTCTTCTCCAGAATGGCCTGATGGTTTTGCCCACATAGAAGGCTCCACATGGACAAAAGATGATGTAAATAACTCCTTGAGTTTGACATGTGATGTGGTGCCGTAGGACGTGTGTGTGACCATTTGGGAGAGGAACCGAAGGTCCTGTCAGTAGCAAATCACAAAAGTCGCATTTGCCACATTTAAAGAGGCCCACAGGGGATTCCGTTGCATCAGTGGCTTTGCAATAGTGACTTCGTACTAGACAGTCTTTTATGGATCTTGCTCGCCGAAAAGTAATCTCGGGGCGGGATCCTATATATTTACTGATGGTGGGATCAGTAGTTAGAATGTGCCAATGTTTTTGCATAGTTGAACGTATGGTTTGATGTTGGTCAGAATAGGTTGTGATGCACCTAACTACCTCTGAATTAGTTTTTTTTCGGTTCCGGAAACAGCAGGGCGTTTCTCGATTTGGTTATAGCTTTTTTAAAAGCTTTTTTGAGAGTGGTTTTGATGTATCCTCTCGATAAGAGACGCTAATAAAAAAGGTCTGCTTCATATTTAAAGTCAGCATCCGTTGAGCAGTTGCGTTTTAAACGTATGTACTGACTAAACGGAATACTCTGGACTAGAGGGCGTGGGTGCGCACTCCGCACGTGTAGTATTGTGTTCCCCGCTGTGGGTTTTCGAAACAGTGATGTATTGATTTGGCCCTCCTGATTAATTTTGATAGTAATGTCTAGATATGTAATTGTAGAAGGGCTGAACTGCATGGTGAATTTCAGGTTGTAGTCATTCTGACTTAGAACGACCATAAATTCCTCTAGTGCTGCTGGTGGTCCCGCCCATAGTAACAAGATGTCATCTATGTAGCAGAACCACCGCAGCACATAGGCAAAAAGATTTGAGTGTCTATCATTGGCAAATAGATCCCGCTCCCACCCCCCCAGGTACAGGTTCGCATAGGAGGGTGCACAACAAGTGCCCATAGCGACCCCCTGTACCTGGAGGAAGTGGGAGCCATCGAAAGAAAAGATGTTTTTAGAAAGAATATGTGACAGAAGTCGCAAAACAAAGCCATTGAGGTCCGAAAACGTGGGTCCTCTTTCATTCAAAAATCTGGCAACTGTGTTTAGACCTAATTCATGTGGAATAGAGAACAAGGTTTCCACATCAATAGTTACCAGAAGGCATCCATAGGGAACAGTTAGGCCCTCCAGATTTTTTAACAGATCTGGGAGGGTAAAGTGGTGACATGGGGTCGTAGATATTGATCTACAAAAATGCTCGCTCTAAAAAATTTGGTCCTATTCCTGAAGGAAAATGAATCCGTCTCAACTACCCAAGATACTCTTGAATCGGATGTAATTTGTGGCCAACGAATACAAACGACTCTATTTCTAAAAGACATCAAGTCACTAGGAGAGGCAATAAAGAAAAAATCTACCAACTTTCCGTCTTTACATATTAATTCTAATATATGGACTTTCTTGGTCCAAACCATTAAGGACATTGAATCTATGTCACTAAGGAAGATAGCAAACCCCAATCTAAATGAGGCTCATCAAGCAGCCCTAATTAATTTAAGCAACAATACTGATGTGGTGATCAAGCCATCAGATAAGGGCGGCAATGTGGTTTTGATGGATATATTATCATACAGGAACATGTGTTGGGTCATCTTAAAAAACCTACTCTGGTACAAACCGATTACTGCTAATATCCTACCCAGATTTGATCAGCAGTATGATGATCTATTACAATCCGCCCTTGCCAATGGCCTGATCATGCAAGAGATTTTTAAAGGTATTCAAGTGGCTCATCCGAGAGTACCCACTTTTTACTCTCTGCCCAAAATCTATAAACACCCTACAAAACCACCCGGACGTCCAATCGTCTCAAGTATAGGCTCAAAAACGGAAAGAGCGAGCATTTTTGTAGATCAATATCTACGACCCCATGTCACCACTTTACCCTCCTATATAAAAGATACCCCAGGATGGGGGCGTGGCCTGGAGCCGATCCAAGATGGACGTGTGAGACAAGAGCTCCCGCTCCATGAGGTCCTGCTTTATTAGCTTCCCGCAACAGAATCGAACTTTCTCTCCTGCAAAGCGACTAGGACATGGTGAGGACGCCGAGGAGTATGTCAGCGACCCGCTCCCACTCTCCGAGGACTCAAGGGACACAGTTAAGTGCTCAGATCCCCGAGATCTTCCGCTCACAGCCCAGGGAATGCGTACAGGCCTCACAATCCACCTCCGCTCGTACTTCCCGTTCCCCCAGCTACACCGCACGGCGCGCCGGAGCTCACATGGCAGCCGCAATTGACACAGAGCAGGGACCCCCTCCAACCCCTCCTGCTCTTAACTTGGATGACTTACACAGTGTAACTGCAGACATTAAGTGTACACTGCAGGTAGCCATTTCAGACTTAAGATCGGACATTCAGGCAATAGCACTGAGAGTGGATGACATAGAATCAAGGCCCGCCATGATGTCTCCCTCTGTCAAGTACAACAAGTTACAGAGTCGCATGCCATTCATCTCAGGGAGATTAATCGTCATACGGAAGACCTAGATAATAGGGGGAGAAGATGCAACCTGAGTGTGAGGGGTGTCCCGGAATCCATAGACCCCAGTCGTCTCTCTCAAACAGTTACTGACATCTTTAACAACCTCCTAGAAAGGCCCCCTGGCACCCCAATTTCATTTGAACTATTCACAGAGCATTGCGCCCAAGAGGCAGAGACACAGACCCCCCCAGAGACACAGTTTGCTGCCTCTCAGAATTTCCCCTAAAAGAAGAAATTCTTGAAAAAGCCAGAGGTCGCAACCAAATACTCTTTCAGGGCTCAGAAATTAAAATCTACCAAGATCTTTCTAATATCACACTTCAACGTAGAAGGGAACTAAAGCCTCTGCTGGAGGCTCTAAGGGCCAGATCAATTATGTATCGCTGGAAGTTCCCCTTCTGTTTATCTGCGGCTCATCAGGGTCGCACTGCGAACCTCAGAGTGCCAGAAGATCTAGAACATTTTTTTAGCACCCTGGACATCCCATTTGTAGATGTTCCAGACTGGTACAGTGACTTCCGCCTACCTCCCCTTAACAGAGTCTAATCCATGGAAGGAATAGATGAAGCAGGCAATTTCACCCTGGGTCGATGCCGCCAGCACCACTTCCCTTCCTGCACAAATGCGAGATCCTCAGAAACGCTTTGTAATGGCAGCCCAACTGCCTCACCAGCCCACCGTAGGGCACGCCTTACCTAACCAGGGAGATACTTAATGATTGTACCTGATGTACATCATATGCATGATACCACGTTTACCCCTCACTAACTTGAGACTTACTGTGCTTACACAAGCAACTCGTATATTTTATTTTCTTTTATTTTCTCCTAATATCCAGTTGATGGAACACTGCTTCAATATATCCCCAAAAGGAAACAACAACTCGGATATCACTAATTAGAACTTCCACAGCCATAACAATCTTTTCCTCGATCTCATTACATTCATGTTACCAAACGGATCATCCAATAACTATAAGACCTTATGTTATTGCCTCCTATTGGATAACCCTCATACCTATCTTGACCAGACATGATGTTGACATGCCCTGGATACTAGGAAACTGATTCCACAACCAGAAGATGATTACTATTGTTGTCAACTTTTTCCATTTACACCTATATACAAGGCTACAAAAACACTCATCCTGCCCAGGTAAAAAAACCATTAAGGAGACAGGCCTTCAAGCTTTGTATTAGACTGGTACAGATGAGCTGATCAGATGACCCGATACCAGAAGACAGTCGCTAACCTTATATTGACGCTTATAACCAGCTGCGCAAGTGCTTCCCTATGACCCATATTCTCCCCCCCCCCTTCTCCCGTCCTTCCTTTTCCCCCCTTTTCTCCAAATCCCTTTTTCCCACTCTCACCTTCTCACTTATTCCCTACTCTTCCCACCCCATTGTAGGCTGAAATCACTATAGAGATATAAGGTTGTAATAGTTTTGTTAACCACTGTTGGTTTTACTCCTTTTTTCTATTATAGATTGTAATACTTCACCTGTAATGCTTCAATGTTACATTGATGTCTGAATAGGGTGGATTTCGAGGGGGCCACGCTAAGGTAAGGGTTCCACCTCATATCAAATTAACATAAAACTGCCTCTCCATAGTAGGCAATGACATTTCCTCACACAACCCCTACCCCATAGTAGGGTTTGGGCGTAATACACACATGTGTAGTACTTAATAGGGGAAACTGCCCCAGCCAGTGGGCCTAGAGATTTGCGTGCCCCCCTCAAACAATACAGACATTGACCCAAGGGTCCCTCTCTGCAGCATTATCCACCCTAGTGCTACTATGGTCAGAATGTTTATAATGGATGCGGTTCCATGCTTCAACTAGTAGCTATGTTAAGTTATACATTATAGTTACAAGTTAACAAGTTGCATATTAACCAAGATGGTTATATTAAAGTGTTAGTTACACAGTTGGCTGATTAATTAGCTTTTACTCGGTTTTTGACCAATCAGGTCTAGGTTTACATATACTATCTTTAAAATATACGTATTGTATGGATACAAAATCCAGACAGACTTTCCCCTTCGCAATCTTCTCGGACTCCTCCTCATGCCCAATCACACACCAATCATTTGCCGCCAAATCAGAGGACCAGAGGGAAGGAGAAACTTTTCTCGTCTCTATTGGACTTTTGATCATAATCAGGTATGCACTAAGTTCACTTCTTATTGACCTCGTGGAGACGTTCACCTTGTTTCACTAGTTGAACGACTCCTACCACTACTCCATACAGCGGTCTCTGTCATGACTGCTGACACTTACCGGTCTTCCCCCCTAATATTTTAAGTGGACGTGTAAATACACCTCCACATCCAGTTACATACCCTTCCACACACTCCCCTTTTCTTCTTTTTTTTTTCCCTCTCTCGTTTTCACTGAAGAACTCACCCTTCCCCTCCTCCCTCAGACCCTTCTCGGATACTAGACAATGCCTATCACTGACCCTCCTGAGTTGGGTCCTCTCCGGCTTCCCTTCCCCAGAGTTATCCCAATACGTCTTAACCCCCTATTATCCTCACTATGTTGTCCTTGAAGCCCAAAATGTCCGACATATCATTGAAGCTACTGTCCCTTAATGTAAAAGGTCTCAACACTCTGGAGAAACGCTCACAAGTACTGACTGCCATGCGGACAATGAAGGCAGACGTAATCTACCTTCAGGAGACCCACTTCTGCACTAACGCAACTCCAAAATTCTCTAATCACTCCTTTCCCCACAGTTTTCACGTCACTTCTCCACTATCGAAATCCAAAGGGGTTTCTATATTACTGTCCAAAAATGTGCCAATCAAAATTACGGATTCTCTAATTGACGAGCAGGGCAGGTACATCTTTCTCAAGGGCACCTATAGGAACACACCAATCACACTGGCGAATATTTATAGCCCCAATTCTGCCCAGGTTCCCTTCTTCCGCAAAATTACTCACCTTCTCTCCACATTTCAGGTAGAAATTCTGATATTAGGGGGAGACTTTAATGTTCCACTTGACCCTCTAATAGACACCTCCACAGGCACATCCCACCTACCTTACAAAGCGATCAAACAAATTAAAAGGTGCCTCCAAGTGCTACTACTTCACGACACCTGGCGTACCCTACATCCAAAAGATAAGGATTATACCTTTTTTTTTGACCCCCCATAACAAGTACTTCCATCTAGATTACTTCTTTCTCATAGAACAGGACCTTCCAACACTAAAGACTGCATCCATTGAACCAATGACATTATCAGACCATTATCCCATCTCGCTCACTCTTGTTTTCCCGGAAAAGACTACATACACTCCCATTTGGAGATTAGACCCATCTATTCTAACAGACAAAATAAATGAAATAGAAATACGCACGTGTCTAACCAACTACTTCAACCACTTGCTTACCGGGCACTTAAACCCCCCTCCTATCCAGACCAATTTTCAGCTTTCAGCGCTGACGCACTTTGAATGACAATTGCGCGGTCATACAACACTGTACCCAAATGAAATTTTTACCATTTTTTCACCACAAATAGAGCTTTTTTTTGGTGGTATTTGATCACCTCTGCAGTTTTTACTTTTTGTTAAAAAAATGTAAAAAACGGAATTTTTAAAAAAAAAAAATTGTTATTTTTTATATTTTGTTATAAAAAATTTTAAACGGGTAATTTTTCTCCTTTATTGATGTACGCTGATTAGGCGGCAGTGATGGGCACTGATAGGCGGCAGTGATGGGCACTGATGGGTGGCAGTGATGGGCACTACAGGTGGGCATTGATAGGTGGCACTTGTGGGCATTGATAGGTGGTACTTGTTGGCACTGTTAGGTGGCACTGTGGGCACTGTTAGGTGGCACTGTGGGCACTATTAGGTGGCACTGTGGGCAGTGTTAGTTGGCACTTTTAATGTGGCACTGATGAGGCAGATGTGCCTCTTCCACTTGGGCACCGATGTCCCTCACATCCTAGCCAGTGATCGGCTTTTTTTTCTACTCACGCTGTTAACGTGAGTAAAAAAAAAAAGATTACCGATCTTTTGTTTACATCATGTGATCAGCTGTCATTGGCTGACAGCTGATCACATGGTAAGGGGCGGGGACCGGCCCCTTACTCTGATTGGTGATCAGCCGAGTCTCAGTGACTCGGTGATCACAGCGCGCCCTACAGGGCGCGCGCAGGGAGCGTGCACAGGGGAGGCCGTCATATGACGGCCTCCCGGGAATGCAGGTCCGTGCTGTGGCCGTCATTCGGCCATAGCGCGGATGCCAGGAGGTTAAGGAAAACAACACTCCAGACACCACCAAATTGACACAGTGGAAGGCACATAAATGCGTAGTAAGAGGTAAACTGATTGCCATTGCAGCGGCGGCAAAAAAAGAAAGAAAAAAGGTACTGTCAGACCTTTTTTCCAAACTCAAATTACTAGAAGCTTCACACAAAAAAGACCTAGCTCAACGAACACATCTAGATTTAATAGAAACGCGCACGCAAATACAGGAGGAGCTAGGACATAAACTTAAGAAGAAATTTACACTATCACAGAAGCTTGTCTATGAGTTCAGAAATAAATGTAGCCGCCTTCTCGCTCAGGCTCTACGCACAAAAAGAACCAATAACACAGTACACCGACTATGTTCGCCCACAGGTACAACAATCACAAAAAATCATGAAATAGCGAAAGAGTTCGAACGCTATTATACATCTCTATATACCCTAAACACAACAAATTATTTGCCCACACACCCGTCTAAAAGAAACAACGAAATTAAAACTTTTTTGGAGCAATTCTCCCCAGATAAAATACCAGATGAAACCTCTGCATCCCTAGAATCCCCAATTACCCCAGAAGAATGGGAACAAGCAATCAAACAACTGAAACCTGGCAAGAGCCCAGGCCCAGATGGTATTTTAGCAGTCTACTATAAGACATTTGCAGATGTACTTAAAAGCCCCTTTCTAAACGTGTTTAATACACTATCCCCTGCTAATCCACTAACAAAAGGAATGCTAGTAGCCCACATCTCTGTCATCCCTAAAGAAGGTAAGGATCCCACGCACACAGGAAATTACAGACCCATTTCGCTAATAAATGTAGATATCAAAATATTCTCCAAAATATTGGCAAATAGACTAAGTTCCCTCCTCCCTTCTCTTGTGTCCAAAGATCAGGCAGGCTTTGTCATGGGTAGGGAAGCCAGAGACAACACAGTCAAAGCAATCAATCTGCATCACATAATGACTCAAACCAAACAAAAAGGATTTTTCCTATCGCTAGATGCCGAGAAGGCATTCGACAGAGTGGCATGGGACTACATGGCAGCAGTCTTACAAGCCATAGGTATAGGACCTTACTTCTCTGGTTTGATCCTGTCTCTGTACGCGAACCCTACAGCCAAAGTGAGGGTCAATAACACTCTGTCGGATGCCTTCCCTATATGCAACAGGATGAGACAGGGCTGCCCTCTGTCCCCTATCCTTTTTGTTCTTACCCTTGAACCTCTCCTCCGAAAGTTGAAACTCAACCCAGACATTCATGGTATAAATACACCCAACAAGGAATACAAGTATGCCGCCTTTGCGGACGATATATTACTGTTCCTGTCACAACCTCTGATTACCTTACCTGTCCTACTCTCAGAATTCAAACAGTTTCAATTATTATCCAACCTCAAAATCAATTTCGCAAAATCCTTTGCACTCAACATCTCCCTACCTCACCAGATAGTAGACCAATGTAAACACAACTTTCCCTTCCATTGGAGGCAAGACTCGATTACCTACTTAGGAATACAACTCCCCTCCAAACTCTCAGACTTATATGCAAGAAATTATACACCCATTTTAAACAAGTTGATTTCAGACTTCAAACTATGGAATAACCCATCCTTCTCATGGTTTGGCAGAGCTGCGATACTAAAGATGAATGCCTTGCCAAGACTGTTATATATCCTTCAAACAATTCCCATCTTAATTCCCCAGACGTTCTTCAAAATATATCAATCAGCATGCTCCAGATTCCTTTGGGGGTCACGTAAACCCAGAATTCGTTTTAAACAACTCACTAGACCAAAACACCTAGGAGGCATAGGACTCCCAAATATTTTCAACTACTACAATGCAACTCATCTCACCAGAATAGTGGATTGGAACATCCATTCAAGTCACAAAGATTGGGTTGCCTTGGAAGCATCCCTCACAACATTGCCCCTAGCCTCCTTACCATGGATGAATACACAGCATATCCCTGTGACATTACTTCCCCACCCTTTAATAGGACCCACTCTTAAATGCGTTGGCAAAGTTTGCTCCCAAGTGAACATATCCTCCGTCCCAAGCCCGCTAACTCCAGTGAAATTCAATACAGATTTTCCTCCAGGAATGCATAATCCATTCCTTTCTGACAACTTCCCACAAGATAACATAAGGGCACACCAATTCTTCCATCAAGGAAAAATCCTTACTACCTCCCAGATTTCCACCCAAACGGGAAAATCACCTATTTCTCCCTGGACATACATACTACTTGCTCATTATCTACAATCCAAGGACAAACACTCTGTTTGTTCGAGACCACTTACCCCTTTTGAAACACTTTGTAATCAAGTAAACGCCCAATCCCTTCTAATTTCTATCACTCACAATCTCCTTTTCACAGACATGCAGACAAACCAGAACATAGCCTGCCAAAAATGGGAAAAAGATCTCTCTATCTCACCCTCAGCAATTCAATGGGAACAGTCATTCCTGAACATACATAAAGGGTCAAGAAACGATACTACACAAGAAAATGGTTTCAAAATTGTATCACGGTGGTACCGTACCCCAACCCTCTTACATAAAATTTACCCTGAGACATCAGCAAATTGCTGGAGATGTCATACAGACAAAGGTTCTCTACTGCACATTTGGTGGTCCTGCCCCTATATACAAACGTACTGGAAGGAAATGTATAGAATCACTTCACAAGTCACATCTTATGATCTGGAATTCTCCCCAGCCCAATTCCTACTCCACCTCTCCCCCTTACCACACAAGACATACCACAAATCACTTGCGATGCACATGATAAATGCAGCAAAACAATGTATCCCCCTACACTGGAACTCTCCACATATCCCCACAATAAGAGAATGGTTCTCTAGAATCCGGAAAATATCAGAAATGGAAGAATTAATTCATATTGCTCATGATAATCCTACTAAATTCACCCAAAAATGGAGTTGTTGGCTCCACTTTCAATCGTCATCTGAATACAGTAAACTCAATAACCCATCAAAATAAAACAACCTTGCTCACACACCTGAAGCATTATACCTTAGATATAATTTACTAAGGCCTTATCAAAACAGTTTTATTACCCATTATACTGGCTCTCTAGAAATCTACAACTCCTGAACATGTCCTCAAAATACCCTAACAAAATTGGGGATAGAAGCCGGAGAGGACCTTGAACGCACCGTTCCCTCCCCCTCCTCCACCCATACTTTACCTAGGCCCCTCTAATCTTACCTTCTCCCTTCCCCCTCTTTATTTTGTCCCCCCTCCCTATTCTCATTTCCCACACCTCCCATTCTTCTCGAGATACCTAATTCAAATAAATACCCGTTTTTCATAAGTAAACATTCGGCCACTTCTTCTACTACGTAGCACTCCAATTAAGCTCAAACCAGCCGTGATAGGAACACCCCACAGTTCCCACCTTTCATATCCTTGGTAGAAATGAAACAGGGTCAAAGAAGGAGACCTAGCAAACTAATCCCTCTGCTAGCAACGCTTAAAGATTACAATAGTCCGCGGGTCCATCGCTGCAGGGAGCACTAACAATACTGAACACCTTTGCTAGGGTCACTGGGCTAAAGGTGAATTGGTCCAAATCCTTACTGTTTCCAATAGACCAAGCTGCAAGAATAGGTTCCCCTCCGGATGCCCCCCTACAATGGGTGGACACCTTCAAATACCTGGGTGTTATTGTTTCCCCCAGAGACACTGAGTTCATCCATCTTAATCTAGACCCACTGGTGCAAGACATAAAGATTAAACTTAAGGCATGGGGGAGGCTGCCGTTGTCACTGTGGGGCCGAGTTAACCTTCTCAAAATGAAAGTTATCCCAAAGCTCACTTATCTTTTTAGGCACTCCCCGCAATTGATTCCCAAATCTTTCTTTAATAAGCTCAACCAGATCTTCTCCTCCTTCCTGTGGGGCCCCTCATCGCCAAGATATAAAATGAGTACCTTGATGAGACCGACAACACAGGGGGGTATGGCATTCCCAGACTGCCATAAGTATTACCTCGCTGCACAGTTGGTAACGGTGACATGGTGGTTGGATCCAGACAAATCTAATTCAGCTACGGCTCTAGAGGCGGCGGTTATGGGGTCATTGGAAGCACTTAAATTTCTGGTCTACAGAGGACCAAAGGCCCCATATTCCTTGACGCCCTCTATGCGCACCACTATACGTGCATGGAGGACAGGACTGGCGATAGAAAAATACGGGCACAATGAAGTCTCACCCAATGCTCCAATTTGGCTAAACCCGAATATTCCCCACTTTTATAAAATGCTTAAACCATATGCTTGGACCAAATACGGTGTCAAACTAATATCTCAGATAATTTCAAACAACACGTTGATCCCTCTGTCCCAACTTTCACAGATGTATAATATACCAAATTATTACATATTCCGCTACCTGCAACTTTCTCATGCTTTTACCGCACAATACCCGCGGTCCTCCTGCGTGGTTGTCCAGTCCGGGTTGGAAAAGACACTCCGCACTAGATGCGCCGAAAAACCAACCTCTCATCTTTATGAACACCTGATATTTGTGTCTCTCCAACCCATGGACAAACTGTGGTCCCGCTGGCAAAGGGACATTCCAACACTGGACAACGATGACTGGGATGATGTGTGGGATTTCCCCTTTAGCTCCCTGGTTTCATTAAGAGACAGACTAGTGCAATTTAAAATAGTGCATAGAGCATACTTTACACCATATAGACTTCATAAAATGAAACCTGAACACTCGGCGGAGTGCTGGAGGTGTCACGCCTCACCGGGAGACTTTACACATATTTTTTGGACCTGCCCTATCGTTCGGCGGTATTGGACCGAGGTGCTAGATACGATTAATCTGGTGGCCTCGGTCACGACGCCGGCGACGATGGAGGTGTGTCTTCTGGGCCTGGTGGGGACATTGGTGCCAACAGTGGCAAAAAGAACCTTAATTGGGCTGCTGCTCTTTTATGCCCGGAAAAACATTGCTATGCACTGGAAAAAACCTACGGTACCTTCCTTGGCCCAATGGAGGCGTCTCGTCAATGAGAGTCTTCCATTATACAAAGACACATATATAAATAGAGGGTGCCCCCAGAAATATGACAAAATTTGGCGCGCTTGGCTTGCTGAACCAACTACGGCTTGAAGGCTGAAGATAGGGAATAATAAATAAGGTAAACAGATAATCATACTAAAAAACATATCCAGTTGTGCCTAGGAGGGAGAGTGGAGGATACTATACATGACTAAGATATAACATACTTTAAAAAAGGGGAAAGAGACACCAATAATCCTAGATGCCTTGTTGCACTCCGACTAAAAACGTACATGAAGCCATAAATGACTTGAAATTTATTCAACATACAAATAACTGTTGAGCACTGTTGTTAATTTTTGTGTAAGATTTTGTTATCTTTATTTTTCTTTGTTTGTTTGTCTAAAAATACAATAAAAAAGATTTTCAAAAAAAAAAAAAGATTACAATAGTTGCTATCCTTCCTCTCAATGTCACGTTAGAAATTAGATACGTGGGACACACAAACAGTTTTTGCAAGCATGAAATGTAAACAGGGTAAACATAACAGAGTGTTCCATCCGACTGATCTTCAAGACATACTGATGCGTCAGGTAAAATCGCGTCTTAGCAAGATGTAGAGCTTACTGTAGTCGCTACTCTTATATATCATGAATAGATGTGGCCGGACAATATACAAGAACAGAGGGTGTCGTCTCTCTCCCCTGGGCACAGTTTGTAACCATTTGGGGTGCTCGGGGCTGACAGAAGGCACTCTGAGCTTTATCCATGGAATCCACACGGGTATCTCACTGTTGAATCTCATTACATATGTACTCGTCTCATTTTGTCATACTTTCCTGTACAATGAACCTTATACGAATGAATATAACTGTATGACAGTGTTTATTATCTATATTTGTACTCTGTTAAAATTCAATAAAAAACGTTGGAAACAAAAAAAAGATACCCCAGATCTGTTAAAAAATCTGGAGGGCCTAACTGTTCCCTATGGATGCCTTCTGGTAACTATTGATGTTGAAACCTTGTTGTCACGGAACGCCCCACACTCCGCTTGAGTGCTTCCGTCATATACCACTTCCTCCCAGTCTGTATACAGATACCAGGTATTCCAAATGCTTCCAAGCAGAAAACAAGGCGACACTTGCTTAGATGCTAACATGAACTACCTTTATTTAGAACCAGAATACAGTCTTATATACAGGAGAAGATGAGGTTCCCTCCTCCTGCTCATATTACTCTAACAATACAAACGTAACCTAATTAACCTAATTAACATGAGCTAGTTTACTAAATCATTTACCCAGACCAGATGACTCAGAGACATGACCTGTAGGACACAGACTTGTGGGCACCGAGCTTCACACAGTAACAGAGTTAATTATCATAAGTACAACCACAGGACATTTTCTCACAATAGCAGAAGCTCCAATAGGTGTCGGCCAGTCTCCTACATTGTATAGAGGACAATGTGATCAGCTCATTGACTATTCAACACACATTACCATAAAAATCAACACAGGGTTAATTAGAACAAACAACAATGAGTTGAATACCCTTAGAACCTGTGGTAAGCTAGACTAAACTAATTTACATTAAACACATTATAGCTGACATCAGACAGGTGAGTGGAGTTGATGACACCAGCATCTCCTCACAGTATGAGTCCCAACAGTATGAATCAGTCTTATCAGCAGGGGGCTGCTGGAGGAATCCCACCTCCCTCTTCAGGGACACACATTCCAAATGACCACAGCAAGGAGTCCCCAACAGAATCAAACAACATACAATATATACATATATACACGACTGAGTCCGATTAGTACAGTTCAGACTGGATTTCTAATTCACCTCACAAAGAGTATTGTTCCATTGAAAATCCAGGGCCCATAATCAAAAGGCAAGAGGCTTGCATTCAGTCCTCTCCAACAGCCTCTGTCCCGGGTAGGTCTGTCACACTTGTACTCATCTATTCCACGTGAATTAGGTCTTAACACAGTTGCTAGATTTTTGAATGAAAGAGGACCCACGTTTTCGGACCTCAATGGCTTTGTTTTGCGACTTCTGTCACATATTCTTTCTAAAAACATATTTTCTTTCTATGGCTCCCACTTCCTCCAGGTACAGGGGGTCGCTATGGGAACATGTTGTGCACCCTCCTATGCGAACCTGTACCTAGGGGGGTGGGAGCGGGACCTATTTGCCAATGATAGACACTCAAATCTTTTTGCCTATGTGCTGCAGTGGTTCCGCTACATAGATGACATCTTGTTACTATGGGCGGGACCACCAGCAGCACTAGAGGAATTTATGGTCGTTCTAAGTCAGAATAACTACAACCTAAAATTAACCATGCAGTTCAGCTCTTCTACAATTACATATCTAGAAATTACTATCAAAATGAATCAGGAGGGCCAAATCAATACATCACTGTTTCGAAAACCCACAGCGGGGAACACAATACTACATGCGCGGAGTGCGCATCCACGCCCTCTAGTCCAGAGTATTCCGTTTAGTCAGTACATACGTTTAAAACGCAACTGCTCAACGGATGCTGACTTTAAATATGAAGCAGACCTTCTTTATCAGCGTCTCTTAGCAAGAGGATACACCAAAACCACTCTCAAAAAAGCTTTTAAAAAAGCTATAACCAAATCAAGGAACGCCCTGCTGTTTCCGGAACCGAAACAAACTAATTCAGAGGTAGTTAGGTGCATCACAACCTATTCTGACCAACATCAAACCATACGTTCAACTATCCAAAAACATTGGCACATTCTAACTACTGATCCCACCATCAGTAAATATATAGGATCCCGCCCCGAGATTACTTTTCGGCGAGCAAGATCCATAAAAGACTGTCTAGTCACTATTGCAAAGCCACTGATGCAACAGAATCCCCTGTGGCCCTTTTTAAATGTGGCAAGTGCGACTTTTGTGATTTGCTACTGACAGGACCTTCGGTTCCTCTCCCAAATGGTCACACACACGTCCTACGGCACCACATCACATGTCAAACTCAAGGAGTTATTTACATAATCTTTTGTCCATGTGGAGCCTTCTATGTGGGCAAAACCATCAGGCCCTTCTGGAGAAGAATTAAAGACCACGTATACTATGCTACAAATGGTCTTTTAAACACCACAATGGGTTATCACGTAGCCTTCGAGCATATGTATGACCCCGTGATGTTTAAATTTGCAGCTCTTGACATTGTCTACGCAGACTCCCGTGGGGGCGATTTTGATAAAAGAGTACTCCAGCGTGAAACGCAATGGATACATAAGTTACGAGCTACGGTCTATCCAGGCATGAATGACATGATCAGTTTCAAACCCTTTCTTTAATATGGTCATCCTACGTTGTACCATGCGATTTGCTTCACTTGCAGCTCTTGTGTATCCCTCCTCAATTGCTTCCCTATCCCCCCATCCCCCCCTTTTTCCCCTTTCTGTTCCTTTAAATAAGGTAACATATGTTAAACAGACTTAGTCCGTATTTGTATCATTTGTAAGATTTGGTAGATGATTTGAATGAAGATATCGACATATATACCGATATAATATCATGTATGCATAATGAGCATTAATCATAAACTGAATGTGATTTGGAGAATTCACGCATGGTCTACACATTGATCTAATATATAAGTGTATCATTTTGCTCATATACTGTTTCATATGCATCTTTGTTCTGTTTTTATGATGTATCATGCGCCATCCACCTGTGAGCAATATTGATGGAATATCTGAAACTGAGTACCTGCTGTTCATCTACTTTCAAGTATGCAAGTATGCAGCAGATATATACGTCTGGGGTAGCATACCGATCACGGTATTTTTAACCACTTGAGCCCCGGACCATTATGCTGCCTAAGGACCAGAGGTCTTTTTCCAATTTGGCACTGCGTCGCTTTAACTGCTAATTGCGCGGTCATGCAATGCTGTACCCAAACGAAATTTTCGTCCTTTTCTTCCCATAAATAGAGCTTTCTTTTGATGGTATTTGATCACCTCTGCGGTTTTTATTTTTTGCGCTATAAACGGAAAAAGACCGAAAATTTTGAAAAAAAATGATATTTTCTACTTTTTGTTATAAAAAAAATCCAATAAACTCAATTTTAGTCATACATTTAGGCCAAAATGTATTCGGCCACATGTCTTTGGTAAAAAAATGTCAATAAGCGTATATTTATTGGTTTGCGCAAAAGTTATAGCGTCTACAAACTAGGGTACATTTTCTGTAATTTACACAGCTTTTAGTTTATGACTGCCTATGTCATTTCTTGAGGTGCTAAAATGGCAGGGCAGTACAAACCCCCCCAAATGACCCCATTTTGGAAAGTAGACACCCCAAGGAAATTGCTGAGAGGCATGTTGAACCCATTGAATATTTTTTTTTTTGTCCCAAGTGATTGAATAATGACAAAAAATATATATATATATTTCCAAAAAGTTGTCACTAAATGATATATTGCTCACACAGGCCATGGGCCTATGTGGAATTGCACCCCAAAATACATTCTGCTGCTTCTCCTGAGTATGAGGATACCACATGTGTGGGACTTTTTGGGAGCCTAGCCGCGTACGGGGCCCCGAAAACCAATCACCGCCTTCAGGATTTCTAAGGGTGTAAATTTATGATTTCACTCTTCACTGCCTATCACAGTTTCGGAGGCCATGGAATGCTCAGGTGGCACAAAACCCCCCCAAATGACCCCATTTTGGAAAATAGACACCCCAAGCTATTTGCTGAGAGGCATATTGAGTCCATGGAATATTTTATATTTTGACACAAGTTGCGGGAAAGTGACACATTTTTTTTTTTTTTTTTGCACAAAGTTGTCACTAAATGATATATTGCTCACACAGGCCATGGGAATATGTGGAATTGCACCCCAAAATACATTTAGCTGCTTCTCCTGAGTATGGGGATACCACATGTGTGGGACTTTTTGGGAGCCTAGCCGTGCACGGGACCCCGAAAACCAATCACCGCCTTCAGGATTTCTAAGGGTGAAAATTTTTTATTTCACTCTTCACTGCCTATCACAGTTTCGGAGGCCATGGGATGCCCAGGTGGCACAAAACCCCCCCAAATGACCCCATTTTGGAAAGTAGATACCCCAAGCTATTTGCTGAGAGGTATGGTGAGTATTTTGCAGCTCTCATTTGTTTTTGAAAATGAAGAAAGACAAGAAAAAACTTTTTTTTTTTCTTTTTTCAATTTTCAAAACTTTGTGACAAAAAGTGAGGTCTGCAAAATACTCACTATACCTCTCAGCAAATAGCTTTGGGTGTCTACTTTCCAAAATGGGGTCATTTGGGGGGGTTTTGTGCCACCTGGGCATTCCATGGCCTCCGAAACTGTGATAGGCAGTGAAGAGTGAAATCAAAAATTCACGCCCTTAGAAAGCCTGAAGGCGGTGCTTGGTTTTCGGGGTTCCGTACGCGGCTAGGCTCCCAAAAAGTCTCACACATGTGGTATCCCCATGCTCAGGAGAAGCAGCAGAATGTATTTTGGGGTGTAATTTCACATATTCCCATGGCATGTTTGAGCAATATATCATTTAGTGACAACTTTGTGCAAAAAAAAAAAATTGTCTCTTTCCCGCAACTTGTGTCGCAATATAAAATATTCCATGGACTCGACATGCCTCTCAGCAAATAGCTTGGGGTGTCTACTTTCCAAAATGGGGTCATTTGGGGGGGTTTTGAACTGTCCTGGCATTTTATGCAGAAAATTTAGAAGCTTATGTCACACATCACCCACTCTTCTAACCAATTGAAGACAAAGCCCTTTCTGACACTTATTGTTTACATGAAAAAGTTTTTTTTTTTTTGCAAGAAAATTACTTTGAACCCCCAAACATTATATATTTTTTTAAAGCAAATGCCCTACAGATTAAAATGGTGGGTGTTTAATTTTTTTTTTCACACAGTATTTGCGCAGCGATTTTTCAAACGCATTTTTTGGGGAAAAAACACACTTTTTTAAATTTTAATGCACTAAAACACACTATATTGCCCAAATGTTTGATGAAATAAAAAAGATGATCTTAGGCCGAGTACATGGATACCAAACATGACATGCTTTACAATTGCGCACAAACGTGCAGTGGCAACAAAATAAATACATTTTTAAAAGCCTTTAAATGCCTTTACAGGTTACCACTTTAGATTTACAGAGGAGGTCTACTGCAAAAATTACTGCCCTCGATCTAACCTTCGCGGTGATACCTCACATGCATGGTGCAATTGCTGTTTACGTTTGACGACAGACCGCCGCTTGCGTTCGCCTTAGCGCAAGAGCAGGGGGCGACAGGGGTGCTTTTTTTTTTTTTTCTTTATTATTTTTTTGCTTTTTTATCTTATTTTTAAACTGTTCCTTTCATTTTTATTTTTTTTAATCATTTTTATTGTGAATGGCGTACCTGTAGACAAAAAAATGGTTAACAATAAAGCACAGTAAACGGTAAAGTATAAAAAATTGCATACCTGAAAAGCAAACATGATAAAACATAATAACAATAAAACATTGCAGAATAGAATACAGTAAAAAAGAGAAGAACAATAGAGAGAATAGAGAGAGAGAGAACAATAAAACGACAACTATTTTATTTTATTTTATATATATATATATTTTTTTACACTTTTTTTGTAACTAACTTTTATAACTGTAACCGGTTCCAGGTTCGGGTCTCTCAAAATGCGATGGCATCTTGGGAGACCCTGTGAAAGTGTGTCCTAGTCTGTGGAATGCTGTACCCTACGCTAATACTCAACTAGTGCATAGTAGCGTTCAAAACATTCACCAATGCAAAGACCAGGATTGTCAGGACAGGAGGGACAATAATAGTGGGTGTCACGTCTATATCCGCGCTTGCTGCAGACACAACATCTTTTTTGGGGGGTTCGTTGGGTAGGGGTACTCGGGAGGACATAAAGAAAATGCCTCTCATGCAGCCGACTGCATTTGGTTGGGGATGTGAATGGGGGAAGTACGGGCACTGCAGAAGCGGTGGGTTCCCAATTAGGATTGGCAAATGCAGCAGGAAGGGCACTATGGGCACGACGGGCCTGTGTTTGTCTTTTTGGTGGCAGCGGGACACTACTTGTGCTTGTCACCTCACCAGCTTGAACTGCACTTATGGGACTCGCTACGTCACCAAGTGTTACTGCAGTGCTGGTTTGACTATGACCGGGGTGTACTAGGCCGCTGGTGCTTGCCAGTTCACCAAAACACTACCAAAAAAACTGTTAGCGATCGCAGGGATCAGGCCTGACTCTGCGAATGCTGCAGTTATGCGTTTAGTCTTTTGTAAGTGACAGTGATCGATCGATACTGCACTTGGGTGGGCTGGGCTGGGCCGGGCGGAGGGGCAAAACGCAGGTGCTAGCAGGTATCTGGGCTGATCCCGCTAACACTGTGTTTTTGGGAACCCTAAACTGCCGGGGACGCTAGTATAGATCTGATCGGATCAGATATTGATCCGTACAGATACTATACCACTAAGGGAGGTGTATGCTGCGTGCGTGGGTGTTAGCGGTACTGGCGCTAATCTGACGCTGTCTGGGGCGACGCATATCACCGCCGGGCGATCAGGGGGCTAAACCTTTATTCGGTAATAAACGGCGGGTGCCCTGACACTATAAAAAATAAACAAACTAACCAGCGTCACCCGTAACACTTATACGGTGATCAGTGGTGAAAGGGTTAACTAGGGGGCCATCAAGGGGTTAAAACATTTATTCGGTAGTATATGGGGGGTCCCTGTCGCTATAAAATGCTGACGGCGAACCTCAATATTTATGTCCCTAACTAGCGTCACCAGCGACACTAATACAGCGATCAGAAAAATGATCGCTTAGTGACACTGGTGACGGGGGGTGATCAAGGGGTTAAAACTTTATTAGGGGGGGTTAGGGGGGTACCCTAGACCTAAAGGGTGGTAACAGTAACTGTCCCAACACTGTAACTGTCACAAACTGACACCAATGCAGTAATCAGAAAAAAAAAAAAAACTGCTTGGTGTCAGTTTGTGACAGGGGGGGGGGTGATTGGGGGGGATCGGGGGGCGATCGGGGGGGGATCGGGGTGTTTTGTGTGCCTGGCATGTTCTACTGTGTGTGTGTGTAGTGTTGTGCACTCACATACCTGTCTTCTCTCCTCGGGCCGGAACGGAAATTACCGAGCCAAGGAGAGATGACATCATTTCCTTTGCTGCTGTTTAGCATACAGCAGCAAAGGAATGATTCGATTGGCCGGCGGCGATCGCGAGGGGGGGGGGCCACGAACGGATGGCCTCCCCCTCACCTCCGATCACCGTGGGACAAAAGACGACCGCCTCGGGCACCGGGGGGTGGTCCGATCGGACCCCCCACCCGCGGAATGCGGAAGGCGGTCGTCAAGTGGTTAAAGAGATTTTTTACTGTCTAGCACCTGCTGACCTTCGCTAATTATAGCTGAGACAACAATGATTGTGCAGAGTTCTGGAGATTCATGCGTTTTCTAGATAGCGATAGGGTAGCATACTGATCACAGTATTTTTAAAGAGATTTTTTACTGTCTAGCACCTGCTGACCTTTGCTAATTATAGCTGAGACAACAGTGATTGCGCAGAGTTCTGGAGATTCATGCGTTTTCTAGATAGCGATGTCACTGCAACACTGGCAATCCACCTATTGTCGGACGGATCGAAAGTCTAGTAATGGACAGAGGCACTATTTCCTACAATGCCCACAATGCACTAAGAGAGCTGGCGCATGTGCAAGGTCTTCTCGCTTTGACGCTGTACTCGTTCGGCTCTCTTCACAGATAGGATGTTTTTTCTTCGACATATCTTCCTGCATATGTGCAGAAAGCTCTGTTGCTGTTGGCCTACAATCCCCATAATTCAACCTGCTATCCTGGAATCACATGATGCTAGTTCTCAGGATCAGCTGTGACTGATCAAGGATATAAATATCTGTCAGCTGCTGCTGGTCCTGTGTGCAGTGTATTGCTGTCTCCCAGGGGCACGCTGGATTATTTGTATCCTGAATGTAAGTACTTAGCTATATACTATCACTTGGCCCTTGCTGTACCAAACGCCCTATATGCTATTACTATTGCTGCAGTAAAATGTCTACATGCTATTACCGTTTTTATATTTAGCTTAATCTGTCATTATATGCTTATAGATGCAGCGATGGGATTGTATTGAGCCTTCAGCATTGCTGATACTAAATCCAGGATCTAAGTGGTGCATCCGGTGTTGGCCCTCCTCCCTCTAATGGCTGCTCCCATAATTAGGAAGATTGTTTACATGCCCCTGCAGAGATATTTAGCTATATCTAATATAGTAAGTCTCATTTTTTAACAAACCTATAAAGTTTTCTCTGCCTAAATGCATATTCTCGCTGATTGACGCTGGTTGCATTTGCTTCAATTTCAGCTTTCTTACTGCTGATTAGGGATGAGCCGAACACGCCCCGGTTCGGTTCGCACCAGAACCTGCGAATGGACCGAAAGTTCGCACGAACGTTAGAATCCCATTGACGTCTATGGGACTCGAACGTTCGAAATCAAAAGTCCTAATTTTAAAGGCTAATTTGCATGGTATTGTCCTAAAAAGGGTTTGGGGACTCGGGTCCTGCCCCAGGGGCCATGTATCAATGAAAAAAAAACTTTTAAAAACGGCCGTTTTTTCGGGAGCAGTGATTTTAATGATGCTTAAAGTAAAAAAAAAAGTGAAATATTCCTTTAAATATCGTACCTGGGGGGTGTCTATAGTATGCCTGTAAAGTGACGCGTGTTTCCCGTGTTTAGAACAGTCCCTGCACCAAATGTCATTTTCAAAGGAAAAAATCTCATTTAAAACTGCTTGCGGGTTTAATGTAATGTCGGGTCATGGCAATATGGATGAAAATCAGTGAGACAAACGGCATGGGTACCCCGCAGTCCATTACCAGGCCCTTTGGGTCTTGTATGGATATTAAGGGGAACCCCGCACCCAAATTAAAATAAGGAAAGGTGTGGGGCCACCAGGCCCTATATGCTCTGAACAGCAGTATACAGGCGGTGCAAACAAGACAGGGACTGTAGGTTTGTTGTTAAGTAGAATCTCTTTGTAATTTTGAATGGGTACATTTTTAACGTGTTTAGCTCCAGCCAAAAAATCTTTTTTAAGCTTTTTGGAAAACATGGGGAAGGGTTATCACCTCATGTGACATTTGTTTTGCTGTCTTTCCTCCTCCTTCAGAAGATTTCACCTCACTTTTTGTCCCAATGAAGAATGTTTTTTGAAAATTTGGGTTTTTTTGTGGAACAAGGATTGGAAAGCATCAGTGGAAAGGAGAATTTTTTTTCCCATATTAACTCTTACAGGAGAGAATTTCTCTTCCTAGGGGTAGATTTCATCTCACTTCCTGTTGTCGCCTTCCGTTTGCAAGTAGGAGTCGTTTGTAAGTTAGATGTTTGAAAGTAGGGTCCTGCCCTATATACTCAGCAGAAATTTGGGCCTTAGGTGTTGCTGTGGCCACAACACTGTAAGCCCTCACAGGGCCCTGCTGTGAAATATTAGATCAAGAATTGTAATTACACGCCCCTGTTAAACAGGGGCTGAAAAATTGTGCCTTAGGCACTGGTGGTGGCGCCCAGAACCAAAAATGTTCTTACAAGCTATCAGCGTGATGATTGAGGAGGAAGAGGATAATTACTCAGGGATAGTCACTCAGCATCAGCATAAGCAGTCTTTGAAGGGATCTGAGATTTCAAAAAAAATTATTCGGTTACATCAGCATCAGGTGCTTGGTAGCTGGTGGTGATCCAAGACTGATTCATTTTTATGAAGGTCAGTCGATCGACCGAGTCGGTGGACAGACGCACCCTGTGATCGGTTACCACGCCTCCAGCAGCACTGAATGTGCGTTCCGAAAGAACGCTGGATGCAGGACAGGCCAGTAGCTCAATTGCATACTGTGCAAGCTCTGGCCAGTGATCCATCCTCAAGACCCAGTAACCCAGAGGATTTTCGACGGGAAAGGTGTCCAAGTCTGATCTTGGGCAGGTTAAACTCCTTTTTGGAGGTCCGTCAGCCGAGCACTGGCATTATATGACCGGCGGAAATGCACACAGACTTTCCTGGCCTGTCTCAGGACATCCTGTAAGCCCGGGTACCTGCCCAAGAACCGCTGCACCACCAAGTTAAGGACGTGAGCCAAACAGGGCACATGGGTCATTTGTCCCTGTCGGAGGGCAGAGAGGAGGTTGGTGCCATTGTTGCAAACCACCATTCCTGCCTTAAGTTGGCGTGGCGTCAACCACCTCTGAACCTGCCCCTGCAGAGCTGACAGAACCTCTGCCCCAGTGTGGCTCCTGTCCCCCAAGCACACCAGCTCAAGCACCGCATGGCATCTTTTGGCCTGCGTACTTGCGTAGCCCCTTGAACGACTACGGAGCACCGCTGGTTCCGAGGAAGAGGCCATGGAGGAAGAAGAAGAGGAGGGGGTGGAGGAGAGAGGTGTGTCACAATCATTAGCATTTTGGAGGCGTGGTGGCGGAACAACCTCCAACACTACTGCACCTTGTCCTGCATCCTTCCCAGCTGCCAGCAGAGTCGCCCAATGCGCCGTGAAACTTGGGTAACGTCCCTGTCCATGCCTGCTGGACCATGAGTCAGCGGTAATATGCACCTTACCACTGACCACCCTGTCCAGCGAGGCATGGACATTGCCTTCCACATGCCGGTAGAGAGCCGGAATCACCTTCCTTGAGAAAAAGTGGCGTTTGGGTACCTGCCACTGAGGAACCGCACGTTCCACAAACTCACGGAAGGGGGTAGAGTCTACCAACTGAAAAGGCAGCAGTTGAAGTGCTAGCAATTTTGCCAAGCTAGCATTCAACCGCTGGGCATGTGGATGGCTGGGAGCAAACTTCTTTCGGCGGTGCAGCAGCTGGGGCAGGGAAATTTGCCTGGTACAATCTGACGTCGGTGTACCAAAAGCAGATTGCCCACAAGTACTTGGCTGTGACACACCTAATTCTACACCTTCATTCCTCTCAGTGCAGGTCCCAGAGAGGACTGGAGGTCTAGTGGGGTTGGAAATCTCAGCTGATGAGGAGCAAGGAGAGGTCCTCTTTGTTCTTTGGTGTGGGTCTTTTAGATACGTTTGCCAACGAACTGCATGGCAGGTCAACATATGTCTGGTCAAGCATGTGGTACCCAAGCGGGAGATGTTTTGGCCACGTGAGATACGCTTGAGACATATGTTGCAAATAGCAGCGGTGCGATCTGATGCACTCGTCTCAAAAAAGGCCCACACCAAAGAACTTTTTGAATAACGCGCAGAGACTGCAGCGTCCTGCACATGTGGAGCTTTGGGGTGTGATGCAGTCAATGTGCTGCCCTTAGGCTGGCCCCTGGAGGGCATCCTGCCTCGTTGGTGATGTGCCGCCGCCTCCTCCTCCTCTCTCCTATCAGGCACCCACGTTGAGTCAGTGACCTCATCATCCCCTCCCTCCTCATCACTGGAGCAAACCTGGCAGTATGCTGCAGCAGGGGGAGCATGACTGCCAGATTGCTGTCCTTCTTGGGCACCCCCTCTGTCCGTGCTCATGTTACTGCCTTCATCGAGCTCAGTATCATCATCAGAGCCTTCCAAACGCTGGGCATCCTCCTGGAGCATGTACCCAACACTGTGGTCAAACAGTTCGGGGGACTCCTCAGGAGGACATGGTGGAGCTAGGGAAGGAGTCACTGATGACATTGAGCCGAGGGAAGAGGCCGCTGCTTTGCCAGACAAAGCACCCTGGGCATGGGTGAGAGAGGATGAGGAGGATGAGGACGGCTTGGTCATCCACTCGACCAAGTCTTCCGCATGTTGCGGCTCAACGCGGCCAGCTGCCGAAAAAAAGGCCAAGCGTGTCCCATGGCCACGTGCTGATGAGGATGCACCGTCTCCACGACCAGCACTAGACACAGAGCCTGCTTGCCCTCTCTTATTGGCTTGTGACTGTCTGCCTCTCCTTCTTGGCCTTCCAGACATACTAATGGCCTGTAGCTGCACTAAGCTGGGATATATATATATATATATATATATATATATATATATATGTATGTATGTATGTATGTATGTATGTATGTATGTATGTATGTATGTATGTATGTATGTATGTACTGATACTGCAGCTAGCAAAATCAACTGCCTGCCTGTAGTATGAGAACACCACCAACCTTCTACAGGTAGCTTTAGCTGAACACTGTACTAAATGTAAATAGTCTAGCTGCCTGACCGTGTTACTAATAGGATCAAAAGAACACCAGTAATTTTCTTCAGGTAGCTTTATATACTGTAACAAGACAAGCCTGCCTGTCAGTAGGAAGATAACAGGAACGGATCTAGCTGAACACTGTGAGCAGGACGCACTGTACTAAATGTAAATAGTCTAGCTGCCTGACCGTGGTACTAATAGGATCAAAAGAACACCAGTAATTTTCTTTAGGTAGCTGTAAATACTGTAACAAGACAAGCCTGCCTGTCAGTAGGAAGATAACAGGAACGGATCTAGCTGAACACTGTGAGCAGGACGCACTGCACTAAATGTAAATAGTCTAGAACAGGGGTCTCAAACTGGCGGCCCTCCAGCTGTTCCAAAACTACAAGTCCCATCATGCCTCTGCCTATGGGATTCATGCTTGTAACTGTCAGCCTTGCAATGCCTCATGGGACTTGTAGTTTTGCAACAGCTGGAGGGCCACCAGTTTGAGACCCCTGGTCTAGAAGATAACAGGAACGGATCTAGCTAAACTGAATACAGTGTATATATATAGATATATGCAACACCTGGGATGCATATATATACACAATACACTTTAAGTGCAGCTAACTGACTGACTGTCCTGCCTAATCTAGCTAACTCAAATGAAATGACACTGTCTCTCTCTCTCTCTCTAAGCACACCGGAACACACTGCACAGGGCCGCCGTGCAGGCGGCCTTATATAGTGTGGGGCGTGTACTAAATCCCCTGAGCCATAATTGGCCAAAGCCTCCTTGGCTTTGGCCAATTACGGCTCTCTGTTCAGACGGCGCTGTGATTGGCCAAGCATGCGGGTCATAGTGCATGCTTGGCCAATCATCAGCAAGCAATGCACTGCGATGCTGCAGTGAATTATGGGCTGTGACGCGCCACACGAATTTGGCGAGAACGGCCCATATCGTTCGCAATTCGGCGAACGACCGAACAGCCGATGTTCGAGTCGAACATGGGTTCGACTCGAACACGAAGCTCATCCCTACTGCTGATTGAACTTTCTCATTCTACCGTGACTTGCATGATTTTGCATTCCAATTTAAGGTACTGGCTTGGTGTTCTTTCCTATGCTCGCAGTTGCTTAGCGCATGATTTTTATTGTTAACAGTTTGTTTGTGTTAGTTGTGTGTGTGTGTGTATAATGACATATCTCATTTTAGACAGAGAGACATATTCACTTCTCTGTCTCATCTGTGAACCTTGGCCGTGTCCTGAGGAAGCCTAACAGCGAAACGCGTAGACATACAAGGGCTCACTGCACAATAATCATAAATGCTATATGTTACAATTGTCATTGTTTTTTAGATATTTGTATTTTTCAATAAATTTATATTTTTTATACTGCTATATCTTCTCCACTGTTTCTTAGCCTAAAAAGTCCGCCTCCCTGGTAATACTCAGTACTACCTTATTTTGTACCTTCTGCAAGTTCTGCACGCAGCATTCACAGGCACTCGTGTTCCTCCTGATCCTTGCCACCATCTGTTCCACCTTCAGTGGGGCTTGGTTTGGAGATACAAGAGAGGCCGACCTCGTCATTTCAGACTCCTACCAGGTACATGACACTCACAGAGGAGGCGTTGCCCTTTTTCAAGTTCCAGCAACCTGGTGGCCATATACATTCCATAGGCCTCTTCAGCATTGGGTGGGGTACTGAGTATTTGGCTGGCTTCCCGAATGAGGGCTAGTGATTCCTCCTCTGTTCATGTGATCTTCCTGGGCCTTTTGGTGGTAATGCGGAGGGGAGGCACCTGACATTGGGTGAGGCTTCTACTGGGCCCAGCCACCTCCTGCCTGCCACTGGGCACAGCCTCCTCCTCTCTCCCACTGAGCAAGGCCCCCTCCTCTATACCACTGGGCATGGCCTCCTCCTGGCTGATCTCATCCTGGGTAAAAAAGGGACATAGTTGTAATTTTTGCTTCCGCAATCACACACAATTTCCAGCTCATGACTTGCAAATATAATTCTAAACAAATAGAAAAGGCTATCTTTTTGACCCCACCATTATTCTCGCTGATCACCAATATTTGAAGTACATTTTTGGCCACTACTGTCTAGTGATATGTCTACATATTAATAATTGTGATGAAATCATCATTTTTTGGGAAGCACTTCAAACATTTAACAGTTTACATCATTAATATTTACACAATCCCAAATTCTCTAAAAAAGTATACCTGGCTGGAGCTGGGCGCATCCACTTCATCAAGGATGAAAGGGCCCAGTTCTTCCTGGGACGCCTCAGCTGGGGTGGAGGGAAAGGTGGAGGGAAGGGTCGAAAGTGATTGCCTTGCTTCTGTCTGGTCATCCAGAAATCACAGTTCTTGGTAGTACCACAGCTTGGGGACATAAACCTGGTCTGCTGCTGCTCCTGATCTGAGGGAATCCTGGATCTTCTTGTGTTCCCGCTTGTACATATTGCGTAAGATTCCAATTTTATTGTCCACAAACTTAAGGTCTGCCTGGGGGACTCGAGTCTTGACAAATTCCAAAAGTGTCCCCAGTGTTGCCTTCCTTACATGTCTACTAAAATACAATGGGTGCTTGACCTCCCACAGGTTTCTGTTCTCTTGATACAGCTCAATAAAACACAACAACAATTCTTCCTCCTTAAAGGGACAAAAGACAGAAGATAAAAACTGTAATGTCAGTCCAAACACTTTCACCAAACACACACCCCCGTTTAAATCTTACCTTCGTTTCTGACGCTCGCTACTTCCGCTCGGACATACGTAGGCCAGAGTAATAGCTTTATATACACTGCGCATGTGTCATGCTACGCCTGCGTCGCCCGCCCCTGACGTTCTTTAGTACGATTTGTCCCCGCCCCTTCACTCTTCGTTGCGCAGTGGGAGTATCTAGAGAAAGATGGCGGAGAGATTATCTGGAACTAGCTTGGAGGAAAGCCCGAAGCCACAACCATCCAGATCCAGGAGGAGATACAAGGCCACCAACATGGCCTTTGAAGAGATGGTGGAGATGGTGTCCATATTGAAAAGGGAGGACTATGATGCCAAAAAAGGACCGTACACCTGACCCAATATGCAGAAGGACAAAATAATGTCCTCAGTTGTCACAGCTCTTGAACAAAAATTTGGCATTAAACGGGCTAAAGAACAATTGAGGAAGTGGTGGTCTGACCTCAAAACTAGGGAGCCTGAACAATATTGGTGAATCAAGAAGCTGCTTAAAAAAGTAAGTACTTGTTGTGTGTTCCTATTGAGATACTTAACTTGCATGCTGATCCATATGCTTTTCGTTTATACAGCATCGTTCGTAAAGACTGTTCTTTTGAAACTACATTTGATAATAAGAAAATGACGTTTGTTTTGCTAGAAATACGATGGTACAGGGTTGGACATACATTTAGGTCTTGATAATTTGTCATATTCCAAAAATGTGGGGATGTTGTGTAGATGTGTTTGAAACTAGAATGCTTCTTAAAAAATGATTCAGTGTAATGTAAGGACAGAACACAGCAGCTGTTTCCACATCTGGACTCAGGAGCACTTGTGTACTATGTGACACCAGAGAAAATTTTTGAGGGTAATACACATAGGGGCTCCAGGGGATATTTGAGGTGTCTGCATCTGTGAAACTTGCATGAAAATGTGTATTGTTTTGCATTTTTGGTCAGAGTGAATTTTAATCCTGTCTTCAAAAATTTTGGGGGAACAAAATGACAATTGTCCCCAACTTCTAAGCAAGGTTTCATATTCCTTTTTCAGGACTGAAATATCACTGTGTTTTAAGTATACCTTTTGTTTCATTCTCATAGGGGAGAAAAGACTCAGACAACAGTCCGAGGATCCCAGGACCCTCCCAAGTCACCAGCCTGAAGCAGAAATTACCCCAGCCCAAGACCACGCCCACCGACGATCTTGAGGAAGGAGAGGTGGAGGAAGTGTGCGATATTTGCACCCCACCAAGTGAGTGACTGACACCCCAGCTTAAGGTAATCTATTTAGGCATGCATATTTTTCTAAAAAATTTTATCCACAAATTTTAGGTGATGTTCTGGTTGTGGAAGGCCAAGCGGCGGAGCCATTTAGCACAGACAGTGCGCAAAGACTGATTGAGCAGATAATGGTGTGGAATGGCCAAATTGATCGAATGCGTGAACAAATTGACACCATGAGAAATCGGCTGGACAGCATGCAACAGGAAATGAAGAACGTGATTGATGTTTTGGGCAGAATCTAATAACTTTTTGCCTAAAAACATCAATCATGTTCTTCATTTCATTGTCAAGTTTTACATTTTTCAAATTTTTGAAGTTGTGAAATAGTAATATCAAAATTTAGCAGATGCACACGGTGTGTCATCATGTGCTATCTTCCATCAGGGGATATCAATGTACTTGTTTTGTGTTTGTAACCCCTTCATCATAATAATGTTAGTTTGTGAGAGGAAAAAAGGGATTGCACACATAAAACACGTCCATTGCTCCCCCATGATGGGAGATGGCACATGTTGACTTGAACCTTTTTTACTCCCAATTTGTATGCATCTGCTAAACTTTGTTTTTACATGGGTGACATCACCAGCACTGTTTTAGACATGTTGAACTTTGTAGGTTCCTATTATGTTTTTAAAAACCCTGTTGTCAAGCCTAAAATATTTTTTACAAATATGCCTAAACTAAAAAGAAAAACAAAAAAAAATATATTGTTCCTAAAAAAACAAAAAAAAAAAACCTAAACACGTTAAAAAAAAAATGCCCCTTTCAATGTGCGCACAGTAAAATGATTTACTACTACAATGTGTGTGGCTTATTATTTATCAATAACAGTTTATTCATTTTTTGTGTGTTTACAGTGACAAAGGGCCTTATTAACTAAAGGGAAATGCACTTGCCACTACAAGTAAATTGGGAGACAGACAAAACTAAATGCAAACAAGAATAAAAACAAGAGATTTTAGCCAAAATAATTTGTGTTTATTTGGTAAAAGATTAAAGTTGTAATTGCATTGCAATGGCCCCCCGACCATTAAAATAATTGACATATCTGTCACGCACTTGACGGGCAGTTTGGGGAGGCCAAGCCAGTACGACCAGTATCCAGGCCTGTGAGTGGATCTTCACCACTAAGTTCGCCCTCAGGCCCAACTGAGGTAATATATGTAGCTGAATGTCTTCTCAAATAATTATGAACAATGCAGCAAGCCCTTATGACATGATTTATCTTATATTCCACCAGATTTATGGCCGAGAGGAACAAACGGAACTGGCTGGTCAGAATCCCAAAGGCATTTTCCACAACTCTTCTTGCTCTGGCCAGCCAGTAATTAAATACCCTGCTCTCAGGGGTAAGGAACCTTTGGGGGAACAGCCTCATCAAGTGCTCACCAAGAGCAAACGCTTCATCAGCGATGAAAACTGAGGGGAGTCCATCAACGTTCTGGTCATCAGGTGGCAATCCCAGGCCACCAGTCTGGAGACGCTGGCACAACTCGGTCTGTGCAAAGACTCCTCTGTCCGAAATCCGGCCGTTCTTCCCCACATCCACGAACATAAAATCCAATTGTGTCGAGACCACTGCCATCAATACTACACTATGAAACCCCTTGTAGTTAAAGTAGTAAGACCCCGAATGCGGTGGTGGCACAATGTGGACATGCTTCCCATCAATCGCCCCGACACAGTTGGGAAAGTCCCAATGGTCAGCGAACTGGGAGGCCACAGTCTGCCATTCCTGTGTGTTTGAAGGAAACTGTGGAGTCAAACAAGAAAAAAAAAATATAAGTACTTTTAAACATAACTTTGCTAGCAGATTACACAAAAACATTCTTGAACAACAGCAGTCGAACATTTTAAATATGTGTTATTTCCAAAAATAAAAAAAAACATAAGGCCCACTTATAAGATTACTCACCCCCTCTGATGGACCATTGATCAATTTGTATGTGGGGGGAGGGGTTATAATTTGAGAGAAGAACACACCTGACATTTGGAAACATTTGAGGGGGTGGGGGAGGGGTTCTAATTTGGGAGAACACACCTGACATTTGGAAACATTTGAGGGGGTGGGGGAGGGGTTCTAATTTGGGAGAAGAACACACCTGACGTTTGGAAACATTTGAGGGGGTGGGGGAGGGGTTCTAATTTGGGAGAAGAACACACCTGACGTTTGGAAAGATTTGAGGAGGTGGGGGAGGGGTTCTAATTTGGGAGAAGAACATACCTGACATTTGGAAAGATTTGAGGGGTTCTAATTTGGGAGAAGAACACACCTGACATTTGAGGAAGGTAAGAGAACTCCTCCCCTACCCCCTCAAATCTTTCCAAATGTCAGGTGTGTTCTTCTCCCAAATTAGAACCCCTCCCCTACCCCCTCAAATCTTTCCAAATGTCAGGTGTACTAGAAAATGAATGGCCTATGTTGTGATAACAGTTTTTTTAAGTAGGTACAAGTACCATCATCCCAAAGTAATATAATCAAGGAAGGTAAGAGGGTAGAGCGATAGCCGCAGTTGCTGCTACTGCCAGCCAGCGTCTCAACCCCCAACAGAAGGAAGAGAGGGGACTATTACGGTACTCAATATCAATATACAGTAATGGGTATGGAACAGAGAAACATAAAATGTATTTGTAAAAATTCACTTTTAATAGAAAAAATTCATAAAAATGCAGTTCCGCATACAGTTGCGATTATGAACAACAACACTACATACAACCATAAAAAGGGAGGTACCACATAGTCTAAGCCAGTGGATTCCGCACAGTTTTGGATGGCAAATGTATGTACAACTTTAATTCTCGACCGGTTTCGTGGTTAGCACCGCTTCTTCAGGAGAACCATATCTACAATATGACATAACGTAGTTTTAACATATGCAAGCATAAAAAAATATATGTCTATAGAATTATTGCAGCAATATTGACACAATATATCAAAACACTCCATACAAAAGAGTAAAATTAAGGACAAGCTCACCCACTCAGGAGATTTCTGTGGGCATGCAGGACCCCATATAGATCCCCCTGCGGAGGACACAGGGGATGACAGACAGCCTCTGATGGATAAATATTTGATTAGCTGATTATGAACATCACCATACTGTGATATCAAAAAAAGGTGTGCCATTGCCATGCAATTTGAGATAACCCGAGGTAGTGGTGTCAGAAGGAAAAATTGTGTAGAACCGGGTGAAGGAGTGACAGGGCAGGGAAACAAGTAAAAAAGGAGTAAGGGGTGGGGAAGGAGGCCGGTATAGAGGGGAATGTAGAGAATAATGAAGACAGGAGGGGGGGATGGAAAAAAGTGAAAAGAGGAGGGGGGGGCAAGGGGGGAGGGAAAAGGGGAGGGGGAAATGGAGAAGAAGAGGAGCATAAGGGGGGACAGAGAATGGAAAACAGGAGAGGGGAGGGCAGGGGGAAGGGGGGAACTAGAGGGGAAGGGGGAAA
The DNA here is from genome assembly GCA_037952835.1 of Lithobates septentrionalis. Taxonomy (NCBI): domain Eukaryota; kingdom Metazoa; phylum Chordata; class Amphibia; order Anura; family Ranidae; genus Lithobates; species Lithobates septentrionalis. The sequence goes on along the minus strand of JBBDGP010000999.1, from coordinate 667,364 downwards.
GGGAGCAGTAAGGGAGAAACCATGGAGGAAGATTAGAAAACGTGGGAGGGAAGCCAAGGAACGAGGGCAGGCTGAGGGGGGAAAAAAGAAAAGGGAAGAGAAAACCAGGGGAAGGAAAATGGGAAGAGGGGGGGGGGGGAAGGGAGGGGGAAGAAGGGAGGGGGGGAGAAAGAGGGGAAGAAAATGACGGGGAAACAGTTGGGAGGGGACAGGGGGGATTTGGAAAGAGAGGCAAATCCAAGGGAGAAAAGGAGAGGATAGGAAGAGGAGGGAGGGGGGGGGGGGGAGGGAAGTTAAGGCTGAAGGGGAAGGGATAGAGGAGACCCAAAAGAAGACCGTCCGTACAGATAGTGGGGGTTGTAAAAAATACTGCACACTGACAATAGCAAGGCGGGCACTCACCAATTAAAAATTGGAGTACTGTGTGACGCATGAGCTGAAGTTGGATGTAAGAATTCACTTTATAGAAACCGTGGGTCAACGGGATCGTATGTAGCCGCAAGGGACATTGTAACTTCAGGCTCCCTAGTAACTAGGGCAGTGGATATGTCACAAAGAGGTCACTGTGGCTAAAGGGAAGATTAATGTATAGGGATTACTAAACACATTGCAATATGAGGTCAGTGGTGGAGCAGATAGATGTTACAAAGGTCAGTCTCATAATGAATAGAGATACTCAAATAGGGGAACATGAAGGCATAGGGAAAGGAGTGGTGAAATGAACTAGGTAGAGTAAGTATACTGATTCCCTCTCAAGGCTCAAGAGGCACATCTATCAAAGAGTATGAGCCTATATAGCCATAGGTGTAGAGATAGATTGACTGTCTGGCACACTGGGCGTACAGGGTAGTGGAGTGAGCTCCAGGCAGCGCCACAGACATACAGGCCAGGGACACATAATAACAGACAGCCGGCTAATAAACAGAGGGAGGGAGAGAACTGACCTGTGTGAAGCAATCCGGGATTGGGCTCAGCGTCAGGAGGCCATCAGGCTCACATAGCGGCCATTGCTGGCCGCTATAAGAGCTCTCCAACACGGAAGTCAGGGCACGTCGACGTCGGCGGTCCCTGACATCACCGGGTCTGTTCACCCGCGCAGGTGCACAAGAATGTGATACTGCGCAAGCGCGCGCTCCTGTCAGAGGGAAATGAGTTCCCAGACGCAGAGACACAAGCAGCCAAAGGCTGCCAGGGCAAACATGCGTCTGCCGCCGAAGGAGAACCGGGACCAGATAGGCACCAACAGATCCTGATTAAAAAGGGGAAGATTGTCCTCTTACAGCAAATATTAAACAATCATAATAACAGCTGTTAACACAAGACCAAAAAATATGTAATTACAATGCATAATAATTACACATGTCACTAGGGACAAATATTAGTCCCAACAGCATTAAGGGTGATCACAGGCAGGTAAACATGTTACGTATTAGAGCATCAATGATGTTGAATCAATAACAACAACATGGGAAAAGGGGGCGGGAAGGGGAGGAAAGGGGAGGATAGGGGGAGGGAATTGGAGATAAGCAAGGGGAATGGTGAAGGGAGGGGGGGGAGACCAGGGGGACGGAAAGGGAGGGGGAGAGCCAGAGGAAAAAGAGGGGGGGGGGAAACAAAGAGAAGGAGGAAACCCAAACATCACAAAAATGCCTTATATGATACTGACTCATTGAGGCCATAATAGTCCCCTCTCTTCCTTCTGTTGGGGGTTGAGACGCTGGCTGGCAGTAGCAGCAACTGCGGCTATCGCTCTACCCTCTTACCTTCCTTGATTATATTACTTTGGGATGATGGTACTTGTACCTACTTAAAAAAACTGTTATCACAACATAGGCCATTCATTTTCTAGTACACCTGACATTTGGAAAGATTTGAGGGGGTAGGGGAGGGGTTCTAATTTGGGAGAAGAACACACCTGACATTTGGAAAGATTTGAGGGGGTAGGGGAGGAGTTCTAATTTGGGAGAAGAACACACCTGACATTTGGAAACATTTGAGGGGGTGGGGGAGGGGAAAGCAGTACAATGGAGCTGACAATATACATTGTTAAAGGGACTATAGGCTAGAGGTATAAATGGACCCAGGATTGCATGGTGGGGAGGTTAGTGAAGATACATATGCATGTAGGGCAAAAAATGATTAATTTAAAAAAACAGGCATGCATGAAGATAAAGGGGACATTCACAGCATATTCCAAGCATGGTAATTATAGTTACATAGTTACATAGTAGGTGAGGTTGAAAAAAGACGCAAGTCCATCAAGTCCAACCTATTATGTAACAAGGACATTTAGACAATACATATCATGTAATGTTAAAGGATAAAAAACTTACCTTCATATAGTCCTTCTGCAGGACCTGAATTATAGCAGAACAAGTCTCTGGGATTATGATCCCCAGAGCCTGGGGGAGATGCCTGTCGAGAACTTCACGTCCTGAAAATTTCTCCCAGTTGCCTCTACTCCGCAGTGATGGCTTGCCTCATGCAGGTATCCTGCCTGAAGATATAAGGAGTCAGCATAGCCAGCAGATGTTCAAAAACGGGGTCTGTCATTCTGAGATAATTCCTGAAATCCTCAGGATTATTCTCACGGATCTCACGGAGGCAGTGGCGGAATTACCAGGGTCGCAACAGTCGCAATTGCGACTGGGCCCAGCATTCCGCCACTGTGGGGGGGCCCAGCGGGGTTGATCTTCACACACGACTCTGAGCGGAGATCGTGTGTCATAGATTACTAGCACAGAGAGACTCCGGCGGCATTAATGTTCTATTTGTCGGTCCTCTCTGGCATGGATGAGAGAGGACACACAGCTGATCTCACGGCTCCCCCTTCTCCCCCCTCCCCTCTCCTGTGTGTTCTGCGGGCACTCAAGTGTGAAGCTAAAGAGCTCACATTTCCCGCGGAGCACACAGGAGAGGGAAGGGGGGAGAAGGGGGAGCCGTGAGATCAGCTGTGTGTCCTCTCTCATCCATGCCAGAGAGGACCGACAAATAGAACATTAATGCCGCCGGAGTCTCTCTGTGCTATTAATCTATGACACACAATCTCCGCTCCGAGCTGTGCTGTCCTGAGAAGGCAGACAGCACTGATAGAAATTAATAGCAGGGACTGATGAGCACTAATAGAAGGCACTGATGAGCACTAATAGAAGGCACTGATGAGCATTGATAGAAGGCACTGATGAGCACTGATAGAAGGCACTGATGGGCACTAATAGAAGGCACTGATGAGCACTGATGAGCACTAATAGAAGGCACTGATGAGCACTGATAGATGGCACTGATGAGCACTGATAGAAGGCACTGATGAGCACTGATAGACGGCGCTGATGAGCACTGATAGACGGCACTGATGAGCACTGATAGAAGGCACTGATGAGCACTGGTAGACGGCACTGATGAGCACTGATAGAAGGCACTGATGGGCACTGATAGAAGGCACTGATGGGCACTGGTAGAAGGCACTGATGAGCATTGATAGACGGCACTGATGAGCACTGATAGAAGGCACTGATGAGCACTGATAGAAGGCACTGATGAGCACTGATAGACGGCACTGATGAGCACTGATAGAAGGCACTGATGAGCACTGGTAGACGGCACTGATGAGCACTGATAGAAGGCACTGATGGGCACTGATAGAAGGCACTGATTGGCACTGGTAGAAGGCACTGATGAGCATTGATAGACGGCACTGATGAGCACTGATAGAAGGCACTGATAAGCACTGATAGAAGGCACTGATGAGCACTGATAGAAGGCGCTGATGAGCACTGATAGAAGGCGCTGATGAGCACTGATAGACGGCGCTGATGAGCACTGATAGACGGCGCTGATGAGCACTGATAGACGGCACTGATGAGCACTGATAGAAGGCACTGATGAGCATTGGTAGACGGCACTGATGAACACTGATAGAAGGCACTGATGGGCACTGATAGAAGGCACTGATGGGCACTGGTAGAAGGCACTGATGAGCATTGATAGACGGCACTGATGAGCACTGATAGAAGGCACTGATGAGCACTGATAGAAGGCACCGATGAGCACTGATAGAAGGCACTGATGGGCACTAATGAGCACTGATAGAAGGCACTGATAGGCACTGATGAGCACTGATAGAAGGCACTGATGGGCACTGATGAGCACTGATAGAAAGCACTGATGGGCACTGATAGAAGGCACTGATGGGCACTGATGAGCACTGATAGAAGGCACTGATGAGCACTGATGGGCACTGATGAGCACTAATAGAAGGCACTGATGAGCACTGATAGACGGCACTGATGAGCACTGATAGAAGGCACTGATGAGCACTAATAGAAGGCACTGATGAGCACTGATAGACAGCACTGATGAGCACTGATAGAAGGCACTGATGGGCACTGATAGAAGACACTGATGAGCATTGATAGACTGCACTGATGAGCACTGATAGAAGGCACTGATGAGCACTGATAGAAGGCACCGATGAGCACTGATAGAAGGCACTGATGGGCACTGATGAGCACTGATAGAAGGCACTAATGAGCACTGATAGAAGGCACTGATGGGCACTGATGAGCACTGATAGAAGGCACTGATGAGCACTGATGGGTACTGATGAGCACTAATAGAAGGCACTGATGAGCACTGATAGACGGCATTGATGAGCACTAATAGAAGGCACTGATGAGCACGGATAGACGGCACTGATGAGCACTGATAGAAGGCACTGATGAGCACTGATAGACGGCACTGATGAGCACTGATAGAAGGCACTGATGAGCACTGATAGACGGCGCTGATAAGCACTGATAGATGGCACTGATGAGCACTGATAGAAGCCACTAATGAGCACTGGTAGACGGCACTGATGAGCACTGATAGAAGGCACTGATGGGCACTGATAGAAGGCACTGATGGGCACTGGTAGAAGGCACTGATGAGCATTGATAGACGGCACTGATGAGCACTGATAGAAGGCACTGATGAGCACTGATAGAAGGCACTGATGAGCACTGATAGACGGCGCTGATGAGCACTGATAGAAGGCACTGATGAGCACTGATAGAAGGCACTGATGAGCACTGGTAGACGGCACTGATGGGCACTGATAGAAGGCACTGATGGGCACTGATAGAAGGCACTGATGGGCACTGGTAAGGCACTGATGAGCATTGATATACGGCACTGATGAGCACTGATAGAAGGCACTGATGAGCACTGATAGAAGGCACCGATGAGCACTGATAGAAGGCACTGATGGACACTGATGAGCACTGATAGAAGGCACTGATAGGCACTGATGAGCACTGATAGAAGGCACTGATGGGCACTGATGAGCACTGATAGAAGGCACTGATGAGCACTGATAGACGGCACTGATGAGCACTAATAGAAGGCACTGATGAGCACTGATAGACGGCACTGATGAGCACTGATAGAAGGCACTGATGAGCACTAATAGAAGGCACCGATGAGCACTGATAGACGGCACTGATGAGCACTGATAGAAGGCACTGATGAGCACTGATAGACGGCACTGATGAGCACTGATAGAAGGCACTGATGAGCACTGGTAGATGGCACTGATGAGCACTGATGGAAGGCACTAATGGGCACTGATAGAAGGCACTGATGGGCACTGATGAGCACTGATAGAAGGCACTGATAGGCACTGATGAGCACTGATAGAAGGCACTGATGGGCACTGATGAGCACTGATAGAAGGCACTGATGGGCACTGATGAGCACTGATAGAAGGCACTGATGAGCACTGATGGGCACTGATGAGCACTAATAGAAGGCACTGATGAGCACTGATAGAAGGCACTGATGAGCACTGATGGGCACTGATGAGCACTAATAGAAGGCACTGATGAGCACTGATAGACGGCACTGATGAGCACTGATAGAAGGCACTGATGAGCACTAATAGAAGGCACCGATGAGCACTGATAGAGAGCACTGATGAGCACTGATATAAGGCACTAATGAGCACTGATAGATGGCACTGATGAGCACTGATAGAAGGCACTGATGAGCACTGATAGACGGCACTAATGAGCACCGATAGAAGGCACTGATGGGCACTGATAGAAGGCACTGATGAGCATTGATAGACGGCACTGATGAGCACTGATAGAAGGTACTGATGGGCACTGATGAGCACTGATAGAAAGCACTGATAGACGGCACTGATGAGCACTGATAGAAGGCACTGATGGGCACTGATGAGCACTGATAGAAGGCACTGATGAGCACTGATGGGCACTGATAGAAGGCACTGATGAGCACTGATAGAAAGCACTGATGGGCACTGATAGAAGGCACTGATAGAAAGCACTTATGGGCACTGATAGAAGGCACTGATGAGCACTGATGGGCACTGATGAGCACTAATAGAAGGCACTGATGAGCACTGATAGACGGCGCTGATGAGCACTGATAGAAGGCACTGATGAGCACTAATAGAAGGCACTGATGAGCACTGATAGACGACACTGATGAGCACTGATAGATGGCACTGATGGGCACTGATAGAAGGCACTGATGGGCACTGATAGAAGGCACTGATGAGCATTGATAGGCGGCACTGATGAGCACTGATAGAAGGCACTGATGAGCACTGATAGAAGGCACCGATGAGCACTGATAGAAGGCACTGATGAGCACTGATAGAAGGCACTAATGAGCACTGATAGAAGGCACTGATGGGCACTGATGAGCACTGATAGAAGGCACTGATGAGCACTGATGGGTACTGATGAGCACTAATAGAAGGCACTGATGAGCACTGATAGACGGCACTGATGAGCACTGATAGAAGGCACTGATGAGCACTAATAGAAGGCACTGATGAGCACTGATAGACGGCACTGATGAGCACTTATAGAAGGCACTGATGAGCACTGATAGACGGCACTGATGAGCACTGATAGACGGCGCTGATGTGCACTGATAGACGGCGCTGATGTGCACTGATAGACGGCACTGATGAGCACTGATAGAAGCCACTGATGAGCACTGGTAGACGGCACTAATGAGCACTGATAGAAGGCACTGATGGGCACTGATAGAAGGCACTGATGGGCACTGGTAGAAGGCACTGATGAGCATTGATAGACGGCACTGATAGAAGGCACTGATGAGCACTGATAGAAGGCACTGATGAGCACTAATAGAAGGCACCGATGAGCACTGATAGACGGCACTGATGAGCACTGATAGAAGGCACTGATGAGCACTGATAGACGGCACTGATGAGCACTGATAGAAGGCACTGATGAGCACTGGTAGATGGCACTGATGAGCACTGATGGAAGGCACTAATGGGCACTGATAGAAGGCACTGATGGGCACTGGTAGAAGGCACTGATGAGCATTGATAGACGGCACTGATGAGCACTGATAAAAGGCACTGATGGGCACTGATAGAAGGCACTGATGAGCATTGATATACGGCACTGATGAGCACTGATAGAAGGCACTGATGAGCACTGATAGAAGGAACCGATGAGCACTGATAGAAGGCACTGATGGGCACTGATGAGCACTGATAGAAGGCACTGATAGGCACTGATGAGCACTGATAGAAGGCACTGATGGGCACTGATGGGCACTGATAGAAGGCACTGATGAGCACTGATGGGCACTGATGAGCACTGATAGAAGGCACTGATGAGCACTGATGGGCACTGATGAGCACTAATAGAAGGCACTGATGAGCACTGATAGACGGCACTGATGAGCACTAGGGATGAGCTGAACACCCCCCGGTTCGGTTCGCACCAGAACCCGCGAACGGACCGAAAGTTCGCACGAACGTTAGAACCCCATTGACGTCTATGGGACTCGAACGTTCGAAATCAAAAGTGCTCATTTTAAAGGCTAATTTGCATGGTATTGTCCTAAAAAGGGTTTGGGGACCCGGGTCCTACCCCAGGGGACATGTATCAATGCAAAAAAAACTTTTAAAAACGGCCGTTTTTTCGGGAGCAGTGATTTTAATGATGCTTAAAGTAAAAAAAAAAAAGTGAAATATTCCTTTAAATATCGTACCTGGGGGGTGTTTATAGTATGCCTGTAAAGTGACTCGTGTTTCCCATGTTTAGAACAGTCCCTGCACCAAATGTCATTTTTAAAGGAAAAAATCTCATTTAAAACTGCTTGCGGGTTTAATGTCATTTCGGGTCATGGCAATATGGATGAAAATCAGTGAGACAAACGGCATGGGTACCCCCCAGTCCATTACCAGGCCCTTTGGGTCTTGTATGGATATTAAGGGGAACCCCGCACCCAAATTAAAATAAGGAAAGGTGTGGGGCCACCAGGCCCTATATACTCTGAACAGCAGTATACAGGCGGTGCAAACAAGACAGGGACTGTAGGTTTGTTGTTAAGTAGAATCTGTTTGTAATTTTGAACATTTTTAACGTGTTTAGCTCCAGCCAAAAAATCTTTTCTAAGCTTTTTGGAAAACATAGGGAAGGGTTATCACCCCTGTGACATTTGTTTTGCTGTCTTTCCTCCTCTTCAGAAGATTTCACCTCACTTTTTTGTCCCAATGAAAAATGTTTTTTGAAAATTTGGGTTTTTTTGTGGAACAAGGATTGGAAAGCATCAGTGGAAAGGAGAAATTGTTTTCCCATATTAACTCTTACAGGAGAGAATTTCCCTTCCTAGGGGTAGATTTCATCTCAGTTCCTGTTGTCTCCTTCTGTTTGCAAGTAAGAGTCGTTTGTAAGTTAGATGTTTGAAAGTAGGGTCCTGCCCTATATACTCAGCAGAAATTTGGGCCTTAGGTGTTGCTGTGGCCACAACACTGTAAGCCCTCACAGGGCCCTGCTGTGAAATATTAGATCAAGAATTGTAATTACATGCCCCTGTTGAACAGGAGCTGAAAAATTAGGCCTTAGGCACTGGTGCTGGTGCCACAACACTGCAACCCCTCACAGACACTCTAGTTGGAACGCAGGAACGAGCCCTGCTGCAAAGTATTGCTTCAAAAATTGTAATTACACGCCCCTGTTAGACAGGGGCAGAAAAATTGGGCCTTAGGCACTGGTGCTGGTGCCACAACACTGCAACCCCTCACAGACACTCTAGTTGGAACGCAGGAACGAGCCCTGCTGCAAAGTATTGCATCAAAAATTGTAATTACACGCCCCTGTTAGACAGGGGCAGAAAAATTGGGCCTTAGGCACTGGTGCTGGTGCCACAACACTGCAACCCCTCACAGACACTCTAGTTGGAATGCAGGAACGAGCCCTGCTGCAAAGTATTACATCAAAAATTGTAATTACACGCCCCTGTTAAACAGGGGCTGAAAAATTGTGCCTTAGGCACTGGTGGTGGCGCCCAGAACCAAAAATGTTCTTACAAGCTATCAGCGTGATGATTGAGGAGGAAGAGGATAATTACTCAGGGATAGTCACTCAGCATCAGCATAGGCAGTCTTTGAAGGGATCTGAGTTTTCAAAAAAAATGATTCGGTTACATCAGCATCAGGTGCTTGGTAGCTGGTGGTGATCCAAGACTGATTCATTTTTATGAAGGTCAGCCGATCGACCGAGTCGGTGGACAGACGCACCCTGTGATCGGTTACCACGCCTCCAGCAGCACTGAATGTGCGTTCCGAAAGAACGCTGGATGCAGGACAGGCCAGTAGCTCAATTGCATACTGTGCAAGCTCTGGCCAGTGATCCATCCTCAAGACCCAGTAACCCAGAGGATTTTCGGTGGGAAAGGTGTCCAAGTCTGATCTTGCCCCTAGGTATTCCTGCACCATGTAAAACAGACGCTGGCGATGGTTGCTGGAACCGATCATACCTTGGGGCTGCGGACCAAAAAATTGTCTGAACGCATCGGTCAGACGGCCACCTTCTCCACCGCTCCTTCTTTGACTGACCGAAGCCTCAGCAACACGTTGTCCAGAAACAGGAGTTTGTAACCTCCCAGTCTCTGGGAACGCGTTGCACAGACCTTTCTGCAAGGCCTCCCGAAGATGTTTCATCCTCTGCTCCCTCTGCGATGGCAAGATAAGGTCCGCAACCTTACCCTTGTAACGTGGATCAAGGAGGGTTGCCAGCCAGTATTGGTCCTTCTCCTTGATACCACGAATACGAGGATCCTTACGCAGGCTTTGCAGGATCAGGGAGGCCATGCAGCGTAGGTTTGCTGAGGCGTTCGGTCCGGAGTCCTCTGGGTCACTAAGGACAACAACGTCCGCAGCCACCTCCTCCCAGCCACGTACAAGTCCATGTGTTCCTTGGGACTGATCCCTTAAAGACTGCTGCTGATGCTGAGTGCCAGGCTCCACCTCCATACTGACACAATCTTCCTCCTCCTCCTCCTCCTCCTCGTCCTCTTCCTGTGTGATCGGCGGGCACGCAGGAATACTGTCTGGAGAAAGGGGGCCTTGGGAGCTAAGGAAGTCCTCCTCTTCCTGCCTCTGTTCTGCCTCAAGTGCCCTGTCCATTATTCCACGCAGCGTGTGCTCCAACAGGTGGACAAGGGGGACAGTGTCACTGATGCATGCACTGTCAGTGCTCACCATCCTCGTGGCCTCCTCGAATGGTGACAGGACAGTGCATGCATCCCTGATCATGGCCCACTGGCGTGGGGAAAAAAAAACAAGCTCCCCTGACCCTGTCCTGGTGCCATAGTCGCACAGGTACTCATTGATGGCCCTCTGCTGCGTGTGCAGCCGCTGCAGCATGGCCAACGTTGAGTTCCACCTGGTGGGCATGTCACAGATTAGGCGGTTCTTGGGCAGGTTAAACTCCTTTTGGATGTCCGTCAGCCGAGCACTGGCATTATATGACTGGCGGAAATGCACACAGACTTTCCTGGCCTGCCTCAGGACATCCTGTAAGCCCGGGTACCTGCCCAAGAACCGCTGCACCACCAAATTAAGGACGTGAGCCAAACAGGGCACATGGGTCATTTGTCCCTGTCGGAGGGCAGAGAGGAGGTTGGTGCCATTGTCGCAAACCACCATTCCTGCCTTAAGTTGGCGTGGCGTCAACCACCTCTGAACCTGCCCCTGCAGAGCTGACAGAACCTCTGCCCCAGTGTGGCTCCTGTCCCCCAAGCACACCAGCTCAAGCACCGCATGGCATCTTTTGGCCTGCGTACTTGCGTAGCCCCTTGAACGCCTACGGAGCACCGCTGGTTCCGAGGAAGAGGCCATGGAGGAAGAAGAAGAGGAGGGGGTGGAGGAGAGAGGTGTGTCACAATCAGCATTTTGGAGGCGTGGTGGCGGAACAACCTCCAACACTACTGCACCTTGTCCTGCATCCTTCCCAGCTGCCAGCAGAGTCACCCAATGCGCCGTGAAACTTGGGTAACGTCCCTGTCCATGCCTGCTGGACCATGAGTCAGCGGTAATATGCACCTTACCGCTGACCGCCCTGTCCAGCGAGGCATGGACATTGCCTTCCACATGCCGGTAGAGAGCCGGAATCGCCTTCCGTGAGAAAAAGTGGCGTTTGGGTACCTGCCACTGAGGAACCGCACATTCCACAAACTCACGGAAGGGGGCAGAGTCTACCAACTGAAAAGGCAGCAGTTGAAGTGCTAGCAATTTTGCCAAGCTAGCATTCAACCGCTGGGCATGTGGATGGCTGGGAGCAAACTTCTTTCGGCGGTGCAGCAGCTGGGGCAGGGAAATTTGCCTGGTACAATCTGACGTTGGTGTACCAAAAGCAGATTGCCCACAAGTACTTGGCTGTGACACACCTAATTCTACACATTCATTCCTCTCACTGCAGGTCTCAGAGAGGACTGAAGGTCTAGTGGGGTTGGAAATCTCAGCTGATGAGGAGCAAGGAGAGATCCTCTTTGTTCTTTGGTGTGGGTCTTTTAGATACGCTTGCCAACGAACTGCATGGCAGGTCAACATATGTCTGGTCAAGCATGTGGTACCCAAGCGGGAGATGTTTTGGCCACGCGAGATACGCTTGAGACATATGTTGCAAATAGCAGCGGTGCGATCTGATGCACTCGTCTCAAAAAAGGCCCACACCAAAGAACTTTTTGAATAACGCGCAGAGACTGCAGCGCCCTGCACATGTGGAGCTTTGGGGTGTGATGCAGTCAATGTGCTGCCCTTAGGCTGGCCCCTGGAGGGCATCCTGCCTCGTTGGTGATGTGCCGCCTCCTCCTCCTCCTCCTCCTCCTCTCTCCTATCAGGCACCCACGTTGAGTCAGTGAACTCATCATCCCCTCTCTCCTCATCACTGGAGCAAACCTGGCAGTATGCTGCAGCAGGGGGAGCATGACTGCCAGATTGCTGTCCTTCTTGGGCACCCCCTCTGTCCGTGCTCATGTTACTGCCTTCATCGAGCTCAGTATCATCATCAGAGCCTTCCAAACGCTGGGCATCCTCCTGGAGCATGTACCCAACACTGTGGTCAAACAGTTCGAGGGAATCCTCATGAGGACATGGTGGAGCTAGGGAAGGAGTTACTGATGACATTGAGCTGAGGGAAGAGGCCGCTGCTTTGCCAGACAAAGCACCCTGGGCATGGGGGAGAGAGGATGAGGAGGATGAGGATGGCTTGGTCATCCACTCGACCAAGTCTTCCGCATGTTGCGGCTCAACACGGCCAGCTGCCGAAAAAAAGGCCAAGCGTGTCCCATGGCCACCGTGCTGATGAGGATGCACCGTCTCCACGACCAGCACTAGACACAGAGCCTGCTTGCCCTCTCTTATTGGCTTGTGACTGTCTGCCTCTCCTTCTTGGCCTTCCAGACATACTAATGGCCTGTAGCTGCACTAAGCTGGGATAGAACACCTGTAATTTTCTTCAGGTAGCTTTATATACTGTAACCAGACAAGCCTGCCTGTCAGTAGGAAGATAACAGGAACGGATCTAGCTGAACACTGTGAGCAGGACGCACTGTACTAAATGTAAATAGTCTAGCTGCCTGACCGTGGTACTAATAGGATCAAATAGAACACCTGTAATTTTCTTCAGGTAGCTTTATATACTGTAACCAGACAAGCCTGCCTGTCAGTAGGAAGATAACAGGAACGGATCTAGCTGAACACTGTGAGCAGGACGCACTGTACTAAATGTAAATAGTCTAGCTGCCTGACCGTGGTACTAATAGGATCAAATAGAACACCTGTAATTTTCTTCAGGTAGCTTTATATACTGTAACCAGACAAGCCTGCCTGTCAGTAGGAAGATAACAGGAACGGATCTAGCTGAACACTGTGAGCAGGACGCACTGTACTAAATGTAAATAGTCTAGCTGCCTGACCGTGGTACTAATAGGATCAAATAGAACACCTGTAATTTTCTTTAGGTAGCTTTATATACTGTAACCAGACAAGCCTGCCTGTCAGTAGGAAGATAACAGGAACGGATCTAGCTGAACACTGTGAGCAGGACGCACTGCAATCAATGTAAATAGTCTAGAAGATAACAGGAACGGATCTAGCTGAACACTGTGAGCAGGACGCACTGCACTAAATGTAAATAGTCTAGAAGATAACAGGAACGGATCTAGCTGAACACTGTGAGCAGGACGCACTGCACTAAATGTAAATAGTCTAGAAGATAACAGGAACGGATCTAGCTGAACACTGTGAGCAGGACGCACTGCACTAAATGTAAATAGTCTAGAAGATAACAGGAACGGATCTAGCTGAACACTGTGAGCAGGACGCACTGCACTAAATGTAAATAGCAGGAACGGATCTAGCTGAACACTGTGAGCAGGACGCACTGCACTAAATGTAAATAGCAGGAACGGATCTAGCTGAACACTGTGAGCAGGACGCATTGCACTAAATGTAAATAACATGACTAGTGTAGTCCAAATGTTACCTTCCTTACCTTACCATAATTCCCCTTTTATACTCCACCTCTTAACCAAAAACCCCATCTTAAAATGATGAGACCACACATTTTATTTTGGAGTAATATGGCCACAACAGCCCTTTTATTATAAAACAACTCCAAAATAAATCACTCCAATAAATAACCGATAAATAACCAATAACACAAACAATGACATATTAATAACGTAAACGGTTAACCCCAGTCTGATGGTCTCTGACGGTGACCCCCCTTTCCACCATATATATATATATATATATATATATATATATAACTATATATATAACCATGTATAACCATGTATAAACAACCATGTATAAACAACGCACTGCAGGACTTTTCCAACTAATAGGCCTCCAGCTGTAGCCGCTTGGAGACAACCGTTTTCCCGCAGCTCCACCAAAAACCAGTATTCCCTCCACCGTTCAGGAATACACTGGAGGGAACATGCTAATGATGAGCCCCCCACCCCTTTAAATCCATCAGTTTTACCGCCCCCGTCAAAGACCACCAGAAGAAAACTACCGCCCCCAACCCAATGTAGTCACCTCAGCTGTCATGTCGACCTGTTCATTCCTGAAACGAGAAAATACAAACAACACTACACACAACACAGTACATTACTTCCCTGTCAATTAAAAAAGGGAGGGAGGGTGGGAAAAACTGCCTTCTCTGTTAAACTTTTTTTTTTTTCACACTGACCTCTCTACTCCCCCCCCCCCCCCTTAAATATCACCACTCCCCCTTTGCTACCAACTTAACTTTTGGGCCTCCCCTTTCTCCCATAAACCTTTACCTGCTCTTTTAACCCTTTCAGTGTCTCCATTAGACACACTGTCATGCCCGGCCCTCCACTACCCCTCCTTCTAGTCAGTTTCATTCCGGGCCTCACTTGACTAGTGTAGTCCAAATGTTACCTTCCTTACCTTACCATAATTCCCCTTTTATACTCCACCTCTTAACCAAAAACCCCACCTTAAAATGATGAGACCACACATTTTATTTTGGAGTAATATGGCCACAACAGCCCTTTTATTATAAAACAACTCCAAAATAAATCACTCCAATAAATAACCGATAAATAACCAATAACACAAACAATGACATATTAATAACGTAAACGGTTAACCCCAGTCTGATGGTCTCTGACGGTGACCCCCCTTTCCACCATATATATATATATATATATATATATATATATATATAACTATATATATAACCATGTATAACCATGTATAAACAACCATGTATAAACAACGCACTGCGGGACTTTTCCAACTAATAGGCCTCCAGCTGTAGCCGCTTGGAGACAACCGTTTTCCCGCAGCTCCACCAAAAACCAGTATTCCCTCCACCGTTCAGGAATACACTGGAGGGGAACATGCTAATGATGAGCCCCCCACCCCTTTAAATCCATCAGTTTTACCGCCCCCGTCAAAGACCACCAGAAGAAAACTACCGCCCCCAACCCAACGTAGTCACCTCAGCTGTCATGTCGACCTGTTCATTCCTGAAACGAGAAAATACAAACAACACTACACACAACACAGTACATTACTTCCCTGTCAATTAAAAAAGGGAGGGAGGGTGGGAAAAACTGCCTCCTCTGTTAAACTTTTTTTTTTTTCACACTGACCTCTCTACTCCTCCCCCCCCCTTAAATATCACCACTCCCCCTTTGCTACCAACTTAACTTTTGGGCCTCCCCTTTCTCCCATAAACCTTTACCTGCTCTTTTAACCCTTTCAGTGTCTCCATTAGACACACTGTCATGCCCGGCCCTCCACTACCCCTCCTTCTAGTCAGTTTCATTCCGGGCCTCACTTGACTAGTGTAGTCCAAATGCTACCTTCCTTACCTTACCATAATTCCCCTTTTATACTCCACCTCTTAACCAAAAACCCCACCTTAAAATGATGAGACCACACATTTTATTTTGGAGTAATATGGCCACAACAGCCCTTTTATTATAAAACAACTCCAAAATAAATCACTCCAATAAATAACCGATAAATAACCAATAACACAAACAATGACATATTAATAACGTAAACGGTTAACCCCAGTCTGATGGTCTCTGACGGTGACCCCCCTTTCCACCATATATATATATATATATATAACTATATATATATAACCATGTATAACCATGTATAAACAACCATGTATAAACAACGCACTGCGGGACTTTTCCAACTAATAGGCCGCCAGCTGTAGCCGCTCGGAGACAACCGTTTTCCCGCAGCTCCACCAAAAACCAGTATTCCCTCCACCGTTCAGGAATACACCGGAGGGGAACATGCTAATGATGAGCCCCCCACCCCTTTAAATCCATCAGTTTTACCGCCCCCGTCAAAGACCACCAGAAGAAAACTACCGCCACAGCCCGAAAGCGTGACCCCTTACGTTTGAGGGCACCTCCATACCCTCAGAGCCTGCTGTATCCCTTCCTGTAAACCCAGGGACCATAAATCAATCCCCACGTCGGAGAGATGAACCCCATCCCTCCTAAGGTATAAACCCACATTCGTCTCCAGCTCTCGATGACGAATCACAATCCCACCCTGCTGTCTGACGAAACGCCCAACCACTTTATTAATCCTGATGCGCGTTTTATTGATGCTCGCCACTGATCTAGCCCAACGCCAATTTGTTCTGGCAACTATGTCAGACCAAACTAAAAGGGTAGCTGGAAATTTTTCCCGCAACTGCATAAAATCTGCTTTGATGTCCGCCATCAGATCCCTGACCGACCGGACACCTAAGTCATTTCCTCCCGCGTGAATCACTAAAACGTCAGGGGGCCTATCCAACCTCACATACCTCTCCACCTCTCCCAATACTCTACCCCATAACATTCCTGGTCTACCCAACCAGCGTATATACGCCTCCTTTCTGGAAATCCCCAGCTGTCAGCCGTCCGGACGCACGTCACCTCTCCTGGCCCTCCAGCAAACATAGGAGTGACCAACGCTCCAGACAAGGCGCACAGGGTTTCCATCTGTAATGCAAACAAGACACAAGATAGCGTCACCCACTGATTCTAAACCTGACTCACTAAACCAACTACAAAGTTAACACCCACCCCTTGAACAACCGTATGCTAATATGCATTAATTTATTCCATCACCAAATTAGGTCTTACATAAGACCGAAATCTCCTAGACTCCCACCTCCCGAGTCTGCGCACCGCCGCCTCGTCCAACCCGCATCTGGCGGCTTCTGTAGCTGCCCCTATGCGGAAGGAATGTGAAGCATAGTCCGACCCCACTAAACCAGCCCTTGTTAAACATTTTCGAAAGATCGTTATAAATTGAAAACGAGACAGGTAAGACCCATCTTCATGCTTTAGGAACGGCCCCTCCCCCTTACACCTGATTGACCTAAATGCCCTTACAGCCTCAACTGGGCATACCCTGGACCCGGGCAACTCAAACAGGGACACCTCCACCCCTTTACCTTGCTGGTCAGTTTTGGACCTCCGCAAACGTAGGCATACCCTATCAGCCTTCAATCGTACATCTTGATCCAACAACCCGCCCCCAACCTCTTTTGACGGGCTGACCAATTCCCCTACATGAAAAGCCCCATAAAAAGCCAGTGAAAACGCTGCCGTGAACAATCTGATTTCATAATGCGACAAACAAATAAACCTCAACATGTCACATATGGAAACCAGGTTCGAAAAAGTGACCGGCCGTCTCGCATCCCGTTTTTTATATTGCTTCCTATAGCCTTTTAAAGCCTGTCGAACCCAAAAATCCTTGGACCAATCCTCACCCCCCATTAATTTAAACAAAAAGGACAATCCTGCCAATTTTCGGTCAATTGAAGACGCTGCACACCCCTTTTCCATATTCCTGGCTACTAAATACAACACCAGTAACCTGCCGCCTGACGCCCACATCCCCACACCAGCCTCCTGCACCAGCATCGACCACTCCTTCCATACCTTGCTGTAGGCCGTCCAAGTGGAATCACTTACTGACTGCCTGATCCATCCCGCGGCGACTCCAAAGGCAACTCCCACATCCAAACCGGGCAAGGAACTCCTTCCTTGTCTGCCTCCGGCGCCAGCTCCCTGAACTTGTCCCACTGAAAACGAGACAAGGAGTCAGCCAGTGCATTATCCACCCCTGGAATGTGAACCGCATAGATAAAAATGTTCAGACTCAAACACCTAAACACCAGCTGTCGCAACAGCCGAATGACCGGCTGCGAAGACGCTGACATGCGGTTAACCACCTGCACTACACCCTTGTTGTCGCAGTTGATCCTCAGCTTCAAATTTCTGCATGCCTCACCCCATAACTCCAATGCTAACACCACTGGAAACAATTCCAGCAGGACCAGATTGCCGAGGAACCCAGCCCTCTCCCACAACTGTGGCCAGGGCTCTGCACTCCATCTCCCCTGAAAATAAGCCCCAAAACCTGTTGAGCCCGCTGCATCGGTAACCAATTCCACATCGAAATTGCTCACCGGTCCAGACATCCACACCGCCCTCCCGTTGTATGAAGTTAAAAAATTATACCAAACTTTCAAATCGTCCCTATGTTCCCTCGTCAATCGAATGAAATGAGTTGGCCGTTTTACTCCTGCTGTAGCCGCCGACAACCGTCGGCAAAAAACCCTCCCCATTGGGATAATTCTGCAAGCGAAATTGAACTTACCCAACAACGACTGAAGAGCTCTCAGTTGCACCTTCTTCAACCCGTGGATATCTCGAATTTCCTTCTGCAGTTCCAATAACTTACCCCTGGGCAATCGGCATTCCATAGCTAGCGAATCTATAACTATGCCTAAAAAACTAAGTTCTGTCATGGGGCCTTCGGTCTTTTCCGCCGCCAAAGGCACTCCAAACCTGCCCGCGATGTGCTGCAACGTGGAAAGCAAAATCGCACACACAGCGGAGGCAGGGGGGCCTATACACAGAAAATCGTCCAAATAGTGTATTACTGAGTCTAGGCCAGCGACATCCCTAACCACCCATTCTAAAAAGGAGCTGAACGCCTCAAACATGGCACAGGATATAGAACAACCCATGGGCAAACATTTGTCAACGTAAAACTGTTCTTGCCAGTGACATCCCAACAGCCGAAAACTCTCCGGATGTACCGGCAACAAACGAAAAGCCGATTCTACGTCAGCTTTTGCCATAAGAGCCCCCTGGCCGTAGCGCCTCACCCACTTAACCGCCGCATCAAATGAAGTATACGACACTGTACACTCTTCCGGGTCAATGAAATCATTGACCGAACCTCCTTTTGGGAAAGATAAGTGGTGTATCAATCGGAACTTGTTATGTTCCTTCTTGGGCACCACCCCCAAAGGTGAGACCACTAAGTCCGGCCAAGGTTTGTAGGCGAACGGCCCTCCCATGCGTCCTAACGCCACTTCCTTCTGCAATTTTTTCCCAACTATCTCTGGATGCTGTACTGCTGATTTGAGATTCCGTGCCATAGGGGAACAATCACCAATGAGCACGGAATCCTAAATCCCTCCGTAAAACCCAACTCCAAAAACCGAGCCGCTCCCTGATCTGGATACTTACCTAGAAAGGGGAGCATTCTTTCCACTCTCACCGGCGTCCTCCCTCTTTTGCGCAGCGTCACTGGCACGCTTTCCCCGTTTAAAACATCTCGACAACGGGTGGGCTCCCCCACACCCCGAGCACTCGTGTCTGAACTTACAGGTCCCCCCAAATTTACAGGCGCCTTCGTTATACTGCCAGCACACACCCCACTTTTTGCCGGCCGAGGGTCCTGAGGAATTCGCACCCCCGGCCCCCCCATGAAACGGCTAAAATGGGGCCTTCGCCGATGACATAAGCCTCATCCATAAGCTAATATCCTTATGGTCCCAACGCAGGGACGGGCGAACCGCCATCCGCTGTCTGAACTGCTCGTCATATCTCAGCCAAGCAGAACCCCCATATACCCTATGTGCTTCTCCAATAGCGTCCATGTAACAGAATAACGCCGAGCAATGCTCGGGGCTCTTCTCGCCAATTACGCTCGCCATAATGGCAAACGCCTGAAGCCAGTTCACAAATGTACGTGGTATCAGCCGGTACCTCCTTTTTTCCTCATCCTCCTTCTTGGAAGAATCGGGTTTTACCCTGTCCAAATTAAATTTTTCCAATGGCAGCAGAGAAAAAATTTCCACATACTCACCCTTTTGAATTTTCTCCCTAACCTCCTGCTTCAGATGTGCTCCCAAGGGGCCCTCGAAGCAGACGTAAACCTCACACCTCGCAGCATCCGCCAACCTGACCACGTCGGACCTTTCCGCCGGCGCCGTGGACCCTGCTTTCTCTGCCTCAACCACCAGCCCTCCGACCCCAGATTGTCCAGGAGGCGATATTACCGGGGGCACGCCTACCCTCTCCGCCCCCTTGCTCCCCCCCCCCGGACTCCATCACCGGTGCTGTCCATGGGGCCACCTGGGGAGGTTGCCCGTGCCCCCCTTCCAATCTTCCCATTAGGGTCCGCAGGCCCTGCAAAAATTCTGTCAGTTGTTGGCCGGACCCCGCACTGGCAGGCGTGATCCCCGCCAGCTGCCGTTCCGGCCGGTCCCCTCCCGACTGCGTCCCCCGATCCCCTTGTGCTACCGTACCCACTGTAACCCCCCCTAATAAATCCTGAACTGCACCAGACAACAATACTGACGAGATCGACTTACCAGGCTGACCAGGCACACTCCCCACAGCCGTCACGGTGTTCGCCCTCGTTGGCACTTCCGGCTCCTCTTCGTCCGACAGCTCCCCTTCCGACTGGTCATCCCGTTCTCTCCTCTCTTGACTGGTAAGCCTCCCGGGTGGAGAAGCCCCCGAGGCCGTGGTGTGAGATAGCGGTGGGGCCATCCTTCCTCCAGAAGCACTGCTGCTGACAGACAGGCGTCGCTGCCCTGACCTGACAGCCTGTCTTCTGACCGTCTTGTTCTTTCCTCCTCCCTGCTCGGTAGTCAGGCTGCTGCTCTTCTCCCGCCCGTTGCTGCCACTTCCTCCGGCCACACGTTCCTCCGTCAGGCTCCGCCCACTCTGGTTCCACACCGACTGACTGGGGCCCTCTCCCAGGGCTCTGCTCGGCTCCCCGATCCTATCCACCGACCCCTCTGGATGTCCTCTGTGCGGCATGGACGGACTGTCCCTTCTGCTGCGCTCCCCAGGCAGGGAACCAGCGCCATAACGGCCCGTGGCCCCGCCCCCCGAGTTCGGCCGGCGGCGTGTAGACCGCCCAGGGGCTGCTTTTTCTTGTCTCCGCTTCACCGGGGGGGCCGACCGCACATCCCCCGGGCTTCCTATCCTCCGAACGGGCCTGGATGCAGGCCCTGGTGAAAAACGCGCCGGAGGCCGAGACCTCCGCGTGCGGCCGGACACCTCACCCGCCGCCGATCCGCACGGTTCTTCTCCTCCAATGTCCCCTACTTGCTGTTTTAGCCATTCCGGTCCTTTCTGCGCTGCTGCCCTTCTCAGCTTCTCCAAAATTTCCTCTACGGCGGCCATTATGGAGGAGCAGTAGTGAAAAAACTGCCTCCTCTGTTAAACTTTTTTTTTTTTCACACTGACCTCTCTACTCCTCCCCCCCTTAAATATCACCACTCCCCCTTTGCTACCAACTTAACTTTTGGGCCTCCCCTTTCTCCCATAAACCTTTACCTGCTCTTTTAACCCTTTCAGTGTCTCCATTAGACACACTGTCATGCCCGGCCCTCCACTACCCCTCCTTCTAGTCAGTTTCATTCCGGGCCTCACTGGAACGGATCTAGCTGAACACTGTGAGCAGGACGCACTGCACTAAATGTAAATAGTCTAGAAGATAACAGGAACGGATCTAGCTGAACACTGTGAGCAGGACGCACTGCACTAAATGTAAATAGCAGGAACGGATCTAGCTGAACACTGTGAGCAGGACGCACTGCACTAAATGTAAATAGCAGGAACGGATCTAGCTGAACACTGTGAGCAGGACGCACTGAACTAAATGTAAATAGCAGGAACGGATCTAGCTGAACACTGTGAGCAGGACGCACTGCACTAAATGTAAATAGCAGGAATGGATCTAGCTGAACACTGTGAGCAGGACGCACTGCACTAAATGTAAATAGCAGGAACGGATCTAGCTGAACACTGTGAGCAGGACGCACTGCACTAAATGTAAATAGCAGGAACGGATCTAGCTGAACACTGTGAGCAGGACGCACTGCACTAAATGTAAATAGCAGGAACGGATCTAGCTGAACACTGTGAGCAGGACGCACTGCACTAAATGTAAATAGCAGGAACGGATCTAGCTGAACACTGTGAGCAGGACGCACTGCACTAAATGTAAATAGCAGGAACGGATCTAGCTGAACACTGTGAGCAGGACGCACTGCACTAAATGTAAATAGTCTAGAAGATAACAGGAACGGATCTAGCTGAACACTGTGAGCAGGACGCACTGCACTAAATGTAAATAGTCTAGATAGAAGATAACAGGAACGGATCTAGCTAAACTGAATACAGTGTATATATATATATATATATATATGCAACACCTGGGATGCATATATATACACAATACACTGTAAGTGCAGCTAACTGACTGACTGTTCTGCCTAATCTATCTAACTCAAATCAAATGACACTGTCTCTCTCTCTCTCTATCTCTCAGCACACCGGAACACACACTACACAGGGCCGCCGTGCAGGCGGCCTTATATAGTGTGGGGCGTGTACTAAATCCCCTGAGCCATAATTGGCCAAAGCCACCCTGGCTTTGGCCAATTACAGCTCTCTCTACTGACGGCGCTGTGATTGGCCAAGCATGCGGGTCATAGTGCATGCTTGGCCAATCATCAGCCAGCAATGCACCGCGATGCCGCAGTGAATTATGGGCCGTGACGCGCCACACGAATTTGGCGCGAACGGCCCATATCGTTCGCAATTCGACGGACGGTCGAACAGCCGATGTTCGAGTCGAACATGGGTTCGACTCGAACACGAAGCTCATCCCTAATGAGCACTGATAGAAGGCACTGATGAGCACTAATAGAAGGCACTGATGAGCACTGATAGATGGCACTGATGAGCACTGATAGAAGGCACTGATGAGCACTGATAGAAGGCACTGATGAGCACTGATAGACGGCGCTGATGAGCACTGATAGACGGCACTGATGAGCACTGATAGAAGGCACTGATGAGCACTGGTAGATGGCACTGATGAGCACTGATAGAAGGCACTGATGGGCACTGATAGAAGGCACTGATGGGCACTGGTAGAAGGCACTGATGAGCATTGATAGACGGCACTGATGAGCACTGATAGAAGGCACTGATGAGCACTGATAGAAGGCACTGATGAGCACTGATAGACGGCGCTGATGAGCACTGATAGACGGCACTGATGAGCACTGATAGAAGGCACTGATGAGCACTGGTAGACGGCACTGATGAGCACTGATAGAAGGCACTGATGGGCACTGATAGAAGGCACTGATGGGCACTGGTAGAAGGCACTGATGAGCATTGATAGACGGCACTGATGAGCACTGATAGAAGGCACTGATGAGCACTGATAGAAGGCACCGATGAGCACTGATAGAAGGCACTGATGGGCACTGATGAGCACTGATAGAAGGCACTGATAGGCACTGATGAGCACTGATATAAGGCACTGATGGGCACTGATGAGCACTGATAGAAGACACTGATGAGCACTGATGGGCACTGATGAGCACTGATAGAAGGCACTGATGAGCACTGATGGGCACTGATGAGCACTAATAGACGGCACTGATGAGCACTGATAGACGGCACTGATGAGCACTGATAGAAGGCACTGATGAGCACTAATAGACGGCACTGATGAGCACTGATAGAAGGCACTGATGAGCACTTATAGAAGGCACTGATGAGCACTGATAGACGGCACTGATGAGCACTGATAGAAGGCACTGATGAGCACTAATAGACGGCACTGATGAGCACTGATAGAAGGCACTGATGAGCACTTATAGAAGGCACTGATGAGCACTGATAGACGGCACTGATGAGCACTGATAGAAGGCACTGATGAGCACTGATAGAAGGCGCTGATGAGCACTGATAGACGGCGCTGATGAGCACTGATAGACGGCACTGATGAGCACTGATAGAAGGCACTGATGAGCACTGGTAGACGGCACTGATGAGCACTGATAGAAGGCACTGATGGGCACTGATAGAAGGCACTGATGGGCACTGGTAGAAGGCACTGATGAGCACTAATAGACGGCACTGATGAGCACTGATAGAAGGCACTGATGAGCACTTATAGAAGGCACTGATGAGCACTGATAGACGGCACTGATGAGCACTGATAGAAGGCACTGATGAGCACTGATAGAAGGCGCTGATGAGCACTGATAGACGGCGCTGATGAGCACTGATAGACGGCACTGATGAGCACTGATAGAAGGCGCTGATGAGCACTGATAGACGGCGCTGATGAGCACTGGTAGACGGCACTGATGAGCACTGATAGAAGGCACTGATGAGCACTGGTAGACGGCACTGATGAGCACTGATAGAAGGCACTGATGGGCACTGGTAGAAGGCACTGATGAGCATTGATAGACGGCACTGATGAGCACTGATAGAAGGCACTGATGAGCACTGATAGAAGGCACCGATGAGCACTGACAGAAGGCACTGATAGAAGGCACAGATGAGCACTGATAGAAGGCACTGATGGGCACTGATGAGCACTGATAGAAGGCACTGATAGGCACTGATGAGCACTGATAGAAGGCACTGATGGGCACTGATGAGCACTGATAGAAGGCACTGATGAGCACTAATAGAAGGCACCGATGAGCACTGATCGACGGCACTGATGAGCACTGATAGAAGGCACTGATGAGCACTGATAGACGGCACCGATGAGCACTGATAGACGGCACTGATGAGCACTGATAGAAGGCACTGATGAGCACTGATAGGCGGCACTGATGAGCACTGATAGAAGGCACTGATGAGCACTGATAGAAGGCACTGATGAGCACTGATAGACGGCACTGATGAGCACTGAGAGAAGGCACTGATGAGCACTGGTAGACGGCACTAATGAGCACTGATAGAAGGCACTGATGGGCACTGATAGAAGGCACTGATGGGCACTGGTAGAAGGCACTGATGAGCATTGATAGACGGCACTGATGAGCACTGATAGAAGGCACTGATGAGCACTGATAGAAGGCACCGATGAGCACTGACAGAAGGCACTGATGGGCACTGATGAGCACTGATAGAAGGCACTGATAGGCACTGATGAGCACTGATAGAAGGCACTGATGGGCACTGATGAGCACTGATAGAAGGCACTGATGAGCACTGATGGGCACTGATGAGCACTGATAGAAGGCACTGATGAGCACTGATAGAAGGCACTGATGAGCACTGATGGGCACTGATGAGCACTAATAGAAGGCACTGATGAGCACTCATAGACGGCACTGATGAGCACTGATAGAAGGCACTGATGAGCACTAATAGAAGGCACCGATGAGCACTGATAGACGGCACTGCTGAGCACTGATAGAAGGCACTGATAGAAGGCACTGATGAGCACTGATAGACGGCACTAATGAGCACTGATAGAAGGCACTGATGGGCACTGATAGAAGGCACTGATGAGCATTGATAGACGGCACTGATGAGCACTGATAGAAGGCACTGATGAGCACTGATAGAAGGCACTGATGAGCACTGATAGACGGCACTAATGAGCACTGATAGAAGGCACTGATGGGCACTGATAGAAGGCACTGATGAGCACTGATAGAAGGCACTGATGAGCACTGATAGAAGGCACCGATGAGCACTGATAGAAGGCACTGATGGGCACTGATGAGCACTGATAGAAGGCACTGATGAGCACTGATAGAAGGCACTGATGGGCACTGATGAGCACTGATAGAAGGCACTGATGGGCACTGATGAGCACTGATAGAAGGCACTGATGAGCACTGATGGGCACTGATGAGCACTGATAGAAGGCACTGATGAGCACTGATGGGCACTGATGAGCACTAATAGAAGGCACTGATGAGCACTGATAGACGACACTGATGAGCACTGATAGAATGCACTGATGAGCACTAATAGAAGGCACTGATGAGCACTGATAGACGGCACTGATGAGCACTGATAGAAGGCACTGATGAGCACTGATAGACGGCACTGATGAGCACTGATATAAGGCACTGATGAGCACTGATAGAAGGCACTGATGAGCACTGATAGACGGCGCTGATGAGCACTGATAGACGGCACTGATGAGCACTGATAGAAGGCACCGATGAGCACTGGTAGACGGCACTGATGAGCACTGATAGAAGGCACTGATGGGCACTGATAGAAGGCACTGATGGGCACTGATAGAAGGCACTGATGGGCACTGATGAGCACTGATAGAAGGCACTGATGAGCACTGATGGGCACTGATGAGCACTAATAGAAGGCACTGATGAGCACTGATAGACGGCACTGATGAGCACTGATAGAAGGCACTGATGAGCACTAATAGAAGGCACAGATGAGCACTGATAGGCGGCACTGATGAGCACTGATAGAAGGCACTGATGAGCACTGATAGACGACACTGATGAGCACTGATAGAAGGCACTGATGAGCACTGATAGAAGGCACTGATGAGCACTGATAGACGGCACTGATGATCACTGATAGAACGCACTGATGAGCACTGATAGACGGCACTAATGAGCACTGATAGAAGGCACTGATGGGCACTGATAGAAGGCACTGCTGAGCATTGATAGACGGCACTGATGAGCACTGATAGAAGGCACTGATGAGCACTAATAGAAGGCACCGATGAGCACTCATAGAAGGCACTGATGGGCACTGATGAGCACTGATAGAAGGCACTGATGAGCACTGATAGACGGCACTGATGAGCACTGATAGAAGGCACTGATGAGCACTGATAGACGGCACTGATGAGCACTGATAGAAGGCACTGATGAGCACTGGTAGACGGCACTAATGAGCACTGATAGAAGGCACTGATGGGCACTGATAGAAGGCACTGATGGGCACTGGTAGAAGGCACTGATGAGCATTGATAGACGGCACTGATGAGCACTGATAGAAGGCACTGATGAGCACTGATAGAAGGCACCGATGAGCACTGACAGAAGGCACTGATGGGCACTGATGAGCACTGATAGAAGGCACTGATAGGCACTGATGAGCACTGATAGAAGGCACTGATGGGCACTGATGAGCACTGATAGAAGACACTGATGAGCACTGATGGGCACTGATGAGCACTAATAGACGGCACTGATGAGCACTGATAGACGGCACTGATGAGCACTGATAGAAGGCACTGATGAGCACTAATAGACGGCACTGATGAGCACTGATAGAAGGCACTGATGAGCACTTATAGAAGGCACTGATGAGCACTGATAGACGGCACTGATGAGCACTGATAGAAGGCACTGATGAGCACTGATAGAAGGCGCTGATGAGCACTGATAGACGGCGCTGATGAGCACTGATAGACGGCACTGATGAGCACTGATAGAAGGCACTGATGAGCACTGGTAGACGGCACTGATGAGCACTGATAGAAGGCACTGATGGGCACTGATAGAAGGCACTGATGGGCACTGGTAGAAGGCACTGATGAGCATTGATAGACGGCACTGATGAGCACTGATAGAAGGCACTGATAGAAGGCACCGATGAGCACTGATAGAAGGCACTGATGGGCACTGATGAGCACTGATAGAAGGCACTGATGAGCACTGATAGACGGCACTGATGAGCACTGATAGAAGGCACTGATGAGCACTGATAGACGGCACTGATGAGCACTGATATAAGGCACTGATGAGCACTGATAGAAGGCACTGATGAGCACTGATAGACGGCGCTGATGAGCACTGATAGACGGCACTGATGAGCACTGATAGAAGGCACCGATGAGCACTGGTAGACGGCACTGATGAGCACTGATAGAAGGCACTGATGGGCACTGATAGAAGGCACTGATGGGCACTGATAGAAGGCACTGATGGGCACTGATGAGCACTGATAGAAGGCACTGATGAGCACTGATGGGCACTGATGAGCACTAATAGAAGGCACTGATGAGCACTGATAGACGGCACTGATGAGCACTGATAGAAGGCACTGATGAGCACTAATAGAAGGCACAGATGAGCACTGATAGGCGGCACTGATGAGCACTGATAGAAGGCACTGATGAGCACTGATAGACGGCACTGATGAGCACTGATAGAAGGCACTGATGGGCACTGATAGAAGGCACTGATGGGCACTGGTAGAAGGCACTGATGAGCATTGATAGACGGCACTGATGAGCACTGATAGAAGGCACTGATGAGCACTGACAGAAGGCACTGATGAGCACTGATAGAAGGCGCTGATGAGCACTGATAGACGGCGCTGATGAGCACTGGTAGACGGCACTGATGAGCACTGATAGAAGGCACTGATGAGCACTGGTAGACGGCACTGATGAGCACTGATAGAAGGCACTGATGAGCACTGGTAGAAGGCACTGATGAGCATTGATAGACGGCACTGCTGAGCACTGATAGAAGGCACTGATAGAAGGCACAGATGAGCACTGATAGAAGGCACTGATGGGCACTGATGAGCACTGATAGAAGGCACTGATAGGCACTGATGAGCACTGATAGAACGCACTGATGAGCACTGATAGACGGCACTAATGAGCACTGATAGAAGGCACTGATGGGCACTGATAGAAGGCACTGCTGAGCATTGATAGACGGCACTGATGAGCACTGATAGAAGGCACTGATGAGCACTAATAGAAGGCACCGATGAGCACTCATAGAAGGCACTGATGGGCACTGATGAGCACTGATAGAAGGCACTGATGAGCACTGATAGACGGCACTGATGAGCACTGATAGAAGGCACTGATGAGCACTGATAGACGGCACTGATGAGCACTGATAGAAGGCACTGATGAGCACTGGTAGACGGCACTAATGAGCACTGATAGAAGGCACTGATGGGCACTGATAGAAGGCACTGATGGGCACTGGTAGAAGGCACTGATGAGCATTGATAGACGGCACTGATGAGCACTGATAGAAGGCACTGATGAGCACTGATAGAAGGCACCGATGAGCACTGACAGAAGGCACTGATGGGCACTGATGAGCACTGATAGAAGGCACTGATAGGCACTGATGAGCACTGATAGAAGGCACTGATGGGCACTGATGAGCACTGATAGAAGACACTGATGAGCACTGATGGGCACTGATGAGCACTAATAGACGGCACTGATGAGCACTGATAGACGGCACTGATGAGCACTGATAGAAGGCACTGATGAGCACTAATAGACGGCACTGATGAGCACTGATAGAAGGCACTGATGAGCACTTATAGAAGGCACTGATGAGCACTGATAGACGGCACTGATGAGCACTGATAGAAGGCACTGATGAGCACTGATAGAAGGCGCTGATGAGCACTGATAGACGGCGCTGATGAGCACTGATAGACGGCACTGATGAGCACTGATAGAAGGCACTGATGAGCACTGGTAGACGGCACTGATGAGCACTGATAGAAGGCACTGATGGGCACTGATAGAAGGCACTGATGGGCACTGGTAGAAGGCACTGATGAGCATTGATAGACGGCACTGATGAGCACTGATAGAAGGCACTGATGAGCACTGACAGAAGGCACTGATGAGCACTGATAGAAGGCGCTGATGAGCACTGATAGACGGCGCTGATGAGCACTGGTAGACGGCACTGATGAGCACTGATAGAAGGCACTGATGAGCACTGGTAGACGGCACTGATGAGCACTGATAGAAGGCACTGATGAGCACTGGTAGAAGGCACTGATGAGCATTGATAGACGGCACTGCTGAGCACTGATAGAAGGCACTGATAGAAGGCACAGATGAGCACTGATAGAAGGCACTGATGGGCACTGATGAGCACTGATAGAAGGCACTGATAGGCACTGATGAGCACTGATAGAAGGCACTGATGGGCACTGATGAGCACTGATAGAAGGCACTGATGAGCACTGATGGGCACTGATGAGCACTGATAGAAGGCACTGATGAGCACTGATGGGCACTGATGAGCACTAATAGAAGGCACTGATGAGCACTGATAGACGGCACTGATGAGCACTGATAGACGGCACTGATGAGCACTGATAGAAGGCACTGATGAGCACTAATAGAAGGCACCGATGAGCACTGATAGACGGCACTGATGAGCACTGATAGAAGGCACTGATGAGCACTGATAGACGGCACCGATGAGCACTGATAGACGGCACTGATGAGCACTGATAGAAGGCACTGATGAGCACTGATAGACGGCACTGATGAGCACTGATAGAAGGCACTGATGAGCACTGATAGAAGGCACTGATGAGCACTGATAGACGGCACTGATGAGCACTGAGAGAAGGCACTGATGAGCACTGGTAGACGGCACTAATGAGCACTGATAGAAGGCACTGATGGGCACTGATAGAAGGCACTGATGGGCACTGGTAGAAGGCACTGATGAGCATTGATAGACGGCACTGATGAGCACTGATAGAAGGCACTGATGAGCACTGATAGAAGGCACCGATGAGCACTGACAGAAGGCACTGATGGGCACTGATGAGCACTGATAGAAGGCACTGATAGGCACTGATGAGCACTGATAGAAGTCACTGATGGGCACTGATGAGCACTGATAGAAGGCACTGATGAGCACTGATGGGCACTGATGAGCACTGATAGAAGGCACTGATGAGCACTGATAGAAGGCACTGATGAGCACTGATGGGCACTGATGAGCACTAATAGAAGGCACTGATGAGCACTCATAGACGGCAATGATGAGCACTGATAGAAGGCACTGATGAGCACTAATAGAAGGCACCGATGAGCACTGATAGACGGCACTGCTGAGCACTGATAGAAGGCACTGATAGAAGGCACTGATGAGCACTGATAGAAGGCACTGATGGGCACTGATAGAAGGCACTGATGAGCATTGATAGACGGCACTGATGAGCACTGATAGAAGGCACTGATGAGCACTGATAGAAGGCATTGATGAGCACTGATAGACGGCACTAATGAGCACTGATAGAAGGCACTGATGGGCACTGATAGAAGGCACTGATGAGCATTGATAGATGGCACTGATGAGCACTGATAGAAGGCACTGATGAGCACTGATAGAAGGCACCGATGAGCACTGATAGAAGGCACTGATGGGCACTGATGAGCACTGATAGAAGGCACTGATGAGCACTGATAGAAGGCACTGATGGGCACTGATGAGCACTGATAGAAGGCACTGATGGGCACTGATGAGCACTGATAGAAGGCACTGATGAGCACTGATGGGCACTGATGAGCACTGATAGAAGGCACTGATGAGCACTGATGGGCACTGATGAGCACTAATAGAAGGCACTGATGAGCACTGATAGACGGCACTGATGAGCACTGATAGAAGGCACTGATGAGCACTAATAGAAGGCACTGATGAGCACTGATAGACGGCACTGATGAGCACTGATAGAAGGCACTGATGAGCACTGATAGACAGCACTGATGAGCACTGATAGAAGGCACTGATGAGCACTGATAGAAGGCTCTGATGAGCACTGATAGACGGCGCTGATGAGCACTGATAGACGGCACTGATGAGCACTGATAGAAGGCACCGATGAGCACTGGTAGACGGCACTGATGGGCACTGATAGAAGGCACTGATGGGCACTGATAGAAGGCACTGATGGGCACTGATGAGCACTGATAGAAGGCACTGATGAGCACTGATGGGCACTGATGAGCACTAATAGAAGGCACTGATGAGCACTGATAGACGGCACTGATGAGCACTGATAGAAGGCACTGATGAGCACTAATAGAAGGCACCGATGAGCACTGATAGACGGCACTGATGAGCACTGATAGAAGGCACTGATGAGCACTGATAGACGACACTGATGAGCACTGATAGAAGGCACTGATGAGCACTGATAGAAGGCACTGATGAGCACTGATAGACGGCACTGATGAGCACTGATAGACGGCACTGATGATCACTGATAGAAGGCACTGATGAGCACTGATAGACGGCACTAATGAGCACTGATAGAAGGCACTGATGGGCACTGATAGAAGGCACTGGTGAGCATTGATAGACGGCACTGATGAGCACTGATAGAAGGCACTGATGAGCACTAATAGAAGGCACCGATGAGCACTCATAGAAGGCACTGATGGGCACTGATGAGCACTGATAGAAGGCACTGATGAGCACTGATAGACGGCACTGATGAGCACTGATAGAAGGCACTGATGGGCACTGATGAGAACTGATAGAAGGCACTGTTGAGCACTGATAGAAAGCACTGATAGAAGGCACTGATGGACACTGATAAAAGGCACCGATGGGCACTGATAGGAGGCACTGATGGGCACTGATAGGAGGCACTGATGAGCACTTATAGGAGGCACTGATGAGCACTGATAGGAGGCACTGATGGTCACTGATAGGAGGTACTGATGAGCACTTATAGGAGGCACTGATGAGCACTGATAGGCCACATTGATGAGCACTGATAGGCAGCACTGATAGGAGGCACTGATGTGCACTGAAAGGCTGCACTGATAGGTGTCATTGATGGGCACTGATAGGTGATACTGATGGGCACTGAGGAACACTGATAGGCAGAACTCAGGCAGTATTGATGGGCTTTGATGGACAGAATTGAAGAGTACTGATAGGTGGCACTGATGGAAGCAGTTAGGTGGCATTAATGAGCACTGATAGGTGGTGCTGATAGGCAGAATTGATGTGCACTAATAGGCAGCATTATTGAGCACTAATAGGTAACACTTGCAGGTGGAAGTGATGGGCACTGATAGGCGGCACTGATGGGCACTGATGATTGGGGCACTGATTATCAGTGTAAACAATTTACTGACATTCTTGACAGTTAATGGCAGTCCTTTCCTAACACAAACACAGTGTGTGAGGAAAGGGCTGTGGATCAGCTGATCACATGGTAAAGGGCCGATGTGATTGCGCTGGATGCATGTCCAAGGGGTCATGTGGGAAGCACGGTTTTGGGAGGATGTCCATGGACACCCTCCCAAAATTGGAAGCCAGGGCTCGGGTGGAAGGGGGGCCCATCATGGTTTCTTGCACCGGGGCCCTGAAGGTTCTAGTTACGCCTCTGCACGGAGCAAAGGCATGTGCGAGAATTGGTCATGCTGGCGCAACCAATTCTTCATCCATGAACTCCTCCTCGCCCTGTTCATGGACTGGACTCGGCTCAAAGTATTAACCCCAACACCAAGTCCCCACGCAGCACAAACTCGAGAACGAGTACGTTCATGCATCATGGCTTCAAAACGGTTGGCTGGTCAAACAAACAAACTTAGAACAAACGCACTGAAGAAAAGCAAGGCCTATGAAGAGCAACTTGAAGATCAGGAATGAGCGGACCAGAACGCCTGCTAGGCAGGTTACGAACTGACCAACACGCACTGAAAACCAGATACAAACCTCACAAGCACAAACTGAACCGCAGAAAACAATCGAAATAAGCTGAAGTGTGAAGTGTGAAAAGCGCGAATCGTCTCTATCCAAACTTCTACTAACACGAGATAAACACGAGATTAGCAGAAGGAGCCCAAAGGGTGGCGTAGTGGGGCTTGAACTTCCTTTTTCTAGTCCCGTCGTACGTGCTGTACGTGCTGTACGTCACCACGTTCAAAGCCATCGGACTTTTGGAGTGATCGTGTGTGTGCAAGTCCGTCCGTTTGTAAGTCCGGTGCACCTACGCTACAAAGTCCGTTGGAAAGGTTGCCAAGTATGCCGTAAAGTCCGGTCATGTGTACGCGGCATTAGGCTTCCTTGCCTTCCTTGGAACCAAGATTTATTGGCAATAAATTTATTGGATTTATTGTGATTTTAACTGCATTTTCTGTCTCTGCCTGGTTAATTTTTTTTTCTTTCATAAAATTGTTAATAAGAATAAAGGAAGCAAATATCTTTTATAACAGATAGAAATAGTACATACATGAAAACATATGTTGTAACCTCTACATACAGTGTTGAAGATAACAAGAGGTCATAAAGGTATAAAACATTTAACAGTGAGTCTTATCAAGAATGATCAGCAGGTCCATCGTTAATTGGAAAGTTACATGAATTGTAATCTCTTGGGGAATTCATATATGGCAGATAACTAATATCGTATGTGTCTCTAGGAAGTAGATGTGGTTTAGTGAATGGATCCAGTATTCCATGATATTGAGATGGGGTTTTAGTGTTGTCTTAGAGGGCCATATCCATCAATAGGGGAAATAAGTCAGGGTATTAAGGAGCTAATGGATATCCCTGGGTATTTATAGTGAACAAAATGGTGTTAAGATTTAAGACGGGGGTTGGCATAAGCCAGTGGGAGTGGGGGAACCTGGAATATGTTAAGAGGAGCCGATAAGCCTTCATGTAAGTTAATGTGGTCAATGTTGAAAATTAGTTAATCGTATATCAGAGGGCATATTAGATAGTAGAAGGATAGAGGGAGAGTATCAAGGCGGGGAGAAGGGTGGGAGGGATGGGAAGGGGAACCATCTCTCACTCCCTTCATCGGATTGCATAGGGGAAGGGGCTGATTGTCAATAATTTAGGCGGTAGAAGTGGTAGGTTAGATGCTTATGGGAAATTAATGTTATATAACTTTGTAAGCCAAGTAGGTATTTATTGATGTCAGATCACTGTGAGGTCTCATTAAGGCACTAGGATGGGGGGTTACTTAGTTTGCTGAATTCCGCAGTGGTTTGGAACTAAGTACAGCAGGCCCATTTGGTAGAGAAATTGGTGGGGGTGCCCCAGGCTTTGCTAATCGGGCGTTCCATCTCTGCTATTTTATTTATCTTTGTTAGCCATTCTTTGATTGAGGGAGGTTGGGTGGAGCCTCAAAGGAGTGGGATACATTGTTTTGTGGCATTTACCATGTGCATTGCAAGTGATTTTAAATATGAATCATGTGGGAGAGTGGAGTGATGTAGCAGGAATTGGGCTGGGGAATGGTCTAGAGTATAGGTAGTTACCTGGGCAATAATACGGTGTACATCCGACCAGAAGTTTTGGATAGGTGGACATGACCACCAGATGTGTAGCAGCATTCCACATTCAGATTAACATCTCCAGCAGGTGTCTGGGAGGTCTGGGCAGAATTTGTGTAGTAGGATGGGGGTTCTATACCATCGTGCTTGGGCTTTATAGCTGTTTTCTTGGATGGAAACATTTATTGAACCCTTGTGGATGTTTAGATGAATTTGTTCCCAGTCTTCTTTTGATAGAGGTATGGAAAGGTCACTTTCTCAGGCTTCACAGGCTGACCCGTGGTTAGAGGGAGTATATTCGAATAGGAGGGCATGTGTTGTAGATATTAAGTGGGTTTGAGGACTTTTCATCAAGCAAAGAGATTCAAAAGGTATGAGTTCTCTGGAGACAGAGAATTTTCTGTCTAAGGAGCGGATGTAATGAGATGGGAGCATATAGGTCCAAGGGGGGGTAGAGGTAACAACCCCTTCAAAAGGTAAGTTATCATGACATAGAAACTTACCTTGAGAAAAATAGTGGCGTATTAGTACATTGTAGTGGGGCCAATTATTCTTTAAGAAGTGGGTGTGCATGCCACGGGGAAGTCTGGGTTGAGACAAATTGGGGTTAAAGGACCTGAAATAGACGAGACAGTGGTGGATTTACATATGTTGTTGAAGCAACCTATGGTGAGTCTGATTGGGGGATGTGTGTGGATTTCTGTCTGGATATTGTTGGGGAGAAGCCATGGTAGTGAGTTTGGGGAAAGTTGGGCGAATGAGGCCTCAAGCTGGTCATAGTTGATCCTTGGTCTGTGGTTGCCCCATAGGAATTTGGTGCAATTACTCGAAAAAAGGCTGCAGGGGGCTGGATTGGGGCTGTTTGCAGAATGTAGAGAAGGCGTGGGAGAGCGTTCATTTTAAGAATAGCCGCCCTACCGAACCAAGAAAATAATGAAAATAATAATGAGCTTGTAGGGTCGTTTAAGTTGTGGAGGATTGGTAAGTAGTTTTTAGCGTACAAGTCTTGTAAGTGGCAGGGTAGTTGGATACCTACAGTATCTCACAAAAGTGAGTACACCCCTCACATTTTTGTAAATATTTTATTATATCTTTTCATGTGACAACACTGAAGAAATGCCACTTTGCTACAATGTAAAGTAGCGAGTATACAGCTTGTATAACAGTGTAACTTTGCTGTCCCCTCAAAATAACTCAACACACAGCTATTAATGTCTAAACCACTGGCATCAAAAGTGAGTACACCCTAAGTGAAAATGTCCAAACTGGGCCCAAAGTGTCAATATTTTGTGCGGCCGCCTTTATTTTCCAGCACTGCCTTAAAGTGGTTGTAAACACTTACAGACCACTTTTTGCTACAGGTAAGCCTATAATAAGGCTTACCTGTAGCTACCCAGGATATCTCCTAAACCTGCATGGTTTAGGAGATATCCCCTGTATTTGCATGTGCCGACGTCATCAGCACATGCGCACTGTAGCAAACTGAAGCAATAGCACATACGTGCTGTTTGCTTCAGTGAGTGTGCCATTACGTGACGTCATCGCGGCTCCAGCCAATCACAGCGGCAGAGCCGCGATACCCGGAGTTAACCCCCGGGAGTGATGTCGCCGGCCGGTGCTGTGTACGGGCACCGCAGCGAGGGCTTCGATCTCAGGTGAGTATTACATAATGAGCTAGTATGCTATGCATACTAGCTCATTATGCCTTTGTCTTGCAGGTGTTAGTTTTTTTTTTCTCAAAGTGTGTTTACAACCACCTTAACCCTCTTGGGTATGGAGTTCATCAGAACTTCACAGGTTGCCATTGGAGTCCTCTTCCACTCCTCCATGACGACATCACAAAGCTGGTGGATATTAGAGACCTTGCGCTCCTCCACCTTCCGTTTGAGGATGCCCCACAGATGCTCAATAGGGTTTAGGTCTGGAGACATGCTTGGCCAGTCCATCACCTTTACCCTCTGCTTCTTTAGCAAGGCAGTGGTCGTCTTGGAGGTTATCATGTTGGAATATTGCCCTGCAGCACAGTCTCCGAAGGGAGGGGATCATGCTCTGCTTCAGTATGTCACAGTGCATGATGGCATTCATGGTTCTCTCGATGAACTGTAGCTCCCCAGTGCCAGCAGCACTAATGCAGCCCCAGACCATGACACTCCCACCACCATGCTTGACTGTAGGAAAGACATACTTGTCTTTGTACTCCTCACCTGGTTGCTGCCACACACGCTTGACACCCTCTGAACCAAATAAGTTTAGCTTGGTCACATCAGAACACAGGATATGGTTCCAGTAATTCATGTCCTTAGTCTGCTTGTCTTCAGCGAACTGTTTGCAGGCCTTCTTGTGTATAATCTTTAGAAGAGGCTTTCTTCTGGGACGACAGCCATGCAGACTAATTTGATGCAGTGTGTGGCATATGGTCCGAGCACTGACATGCTGACCCCCCAACCCCTTCAACCTCTGAAGAAATGCTGACAGCACTCATACATCTATTTCCCAAAGACAACCTCTAGATATGATGTTAAGCACTAGCACTCAACTTCTTTGGTCAACCATGGCGAGGCCTTTTCTGAGTGGAACCTGTCCTGTTAAACCGCTGTATGGTCTTGGCCACCGTGCTGCAGCTCAGTTTCACGGTCTTTGCATTTTTCTTATAGCCTAGGCTGTCTTTATGTAGAGCAACGATTCTTTTTTTCAGATCTTCAGAGAGTTCATTGGCATGAGGTGCCATGTTGAACTTCCAGCAGTGGCGGCTGGTGCTCAAAAATTTTTTTGGGGGGCGCAAACGAACTGAAAAATTCAGAAAAATACTGAAACAAAAACATCAATTGCAGCCACTGTGCCATCAAATGCAGCCACTGTGACCATCATATGCAGCCAACTGTGCCCAGAAAATGCAGTCAACTGTGCCCATCATATGCAGCCACTCTGCCCATCATATGCAGCCGACTGTGCCCGTCATATGCAGCCACCGTGCCCATCATATGCAGCCACTGTGCTCATCATATGCAGTCACTTGCCCATCATATGCAGCCAACTGTGCCCATAATATGCAGCCAACTGTGCCCATCATATGTAGCCAACTGTGCCTATAATATAAAGCCTCTGTGCCCATCATATGCAGCCAACTGTGCCCATCATATGCAGCCAACCGTGCCCATAATATGCAGCCTCTGTGCCCATCATATGCAGCCACTATGCCCAGCAAATGCAGCCAACTGTGCCCAGCAAATGCAGCCAACTGTGCCCATCAAATGCAGCCTCTGTGCCCAGCAAATGCAGTCAACTGTGGCCTTCATATGCAGCCTCTGTGCCCAGCAAATGCAGTCAATAGTGCCTATCATATACAGCCACTGTGCCCCCACGCCCGTCTCCTGTCTGCCCGGCACTTACTCAATTCCCCATCGTGGTGATGGGTCAGGTAGCAGGTGATGGCGGCGAGCTGTGGGATGTTTAGCGCAGGTCAGGCGATGGCTCCTGTGTCCTCTCTGTGTCTCTTCTTTCTGTTCTGCTAGGTGGCTAATGGGATAACCTCTGCCTTCAGCCAATCAGGTGACCGGTATTAGATCTGCACCTCCTGATTGGCGGAGAGGTGGTTCAGTGTTAGCAAAGCAAATATTCATTTGCTTTGCTAACACATCTAGGTGAACTGTGAGTGCAATGCTCTGCACTCGCAGTTCACCTTTTTTGAAGCCTATTAGAGCCTATGGCTCTAATCCGGCTCTAATCAGGTGCTTAAAAAAAACACCGCCGCCACTGTAATTCAGGCGCCCGGCGTCCGAAAAGGGTCTGGAAACCTGAATAGGTGGCTACAGTAGCCATGGATAGATTCATGCAATTCATGAATCTATCCATTTTACATAGAAGGGGTGCCTGGAGAGAGGGGGCGGTGCCTGTGCGCCCTTAACCACTTCAGCCCCGGAAGATTTTACCCCCTTTCTGACCAGAGCACTTTTTACAATTTGGCACTGTGTCGCTTTTACTGAAAATTGTGCAGTCGTGCAATGCTGTACCCAAATAAAATTTGCGTCCTTTTTTTCCCACAAATAGAGCTTTCTTTTGGTGGTATTTGATCACCTTTTTTTTTTGCGCTATAAACAAAAAAAGAGCGACAATTTTGAAAAAAAACTATATTTTGTACTTTTTGCTATAATAAATATCCCCAAAAATGTTTTTAAAAAACAAATTTCTTCATCGGTTTAGGCCAATATATATTCTTCTACATATTTTTGGTGAAAAAAATCGCAATAAGCGTATATTAATTGGTTTGCGCAAAAGTTATAACGTCTACAAACTATGGGAAAGATTTATGGCATTTTTATTATTTTTTTTTTACTAGTAATAGCGGTGATCTGTGATTTTTAGCGGTTATGCGATATTGCGACGGACAGATCGGACACATTTGACACATTTTTGGGACCATTGACATTTAAACAGCGACCAGTGCTATAAATATGCACTGATTACTGTGTAAATGTCACTGGCAGGGAAGGGGTTAACACTAGGGGGCGATCAAGAGGTTAAATGTGTGTTTCCTCAGTGTGTTCTAACTGTATGGGGCTAGGACTGACTAGGGGAGGAAACATATCATTGTTCCTACTTACTAGGAACAAACGATATGTCTCCTCTTCCCTGACAGAACAGGAATTTGTGTGTTTACACACACAAATCCCCATGCTGGCTCTCGTGCACGCGATTGCGCATCGGGTCCCCCGCCGTTCAGAGACCAGTGCTATAAATATGCACTGATTATTGTGTAAATGTCACTGGCAGGGAAGGGGTTAATACTAGGGGGTGATCAAGAGTTTAAATGTGTGTTCCCTCAATGTGTTCTAACTGTATGGGGATAGGACTGACTGGGGGAGGGGACATATCACTGTTCCTACTTACTAGGAACAAACGATATGTCTCCCCTGACAGACATATCTGTCAGGGGAGAAAGGAACATTTTTCTGACACTGGGACACTATCTGTTGTGGGAGGGAGATGTTGAGTGCGTACGATTTTGTAAAGTTACTTTTAAGATTGGATATGATCCGGAATTGGTGAAATTTGGCTAGTAGGACGGGAAGTGAGATATGAGGTTCTGTGAGAGAGAGTAGAATATCCTCCACAAATGCGGCTAGTTTGTATTCCCTAGTTGTTGTGCGGACTCCTCAGATATTGGTGTTATGTCGAATACTGTGAAGTAAGGGTTCTAAGGTAAGGACAAAAAGTATAGGGGATAGGAGGCAGCCCATTGCAAATGGAGAAGGCGTTTGACAGGAGGTCATTGACCCAGACCCTGGCTGTAGGATTAGCATAAAGGGACATCATAAAACTTAGGAGACGAGTAGTCAGGTTTCTATTTTAGTCCCAGGCCACCCTGTCAAATGTCTTCTCCATGTCCAGTGAGAGAAAGAAGCCCTTTTGTACAGTGGAAGTAAGCAGGTGATGTAGATTGATGGCCTTTATGGTGTTGTCTTGGGCTTCTCTGCCAGGGATAAAACCCACTTGATCTTGAGCAACTAGGGATGGGAGGAGGGGGAGTAGACAATTAGCTACAATTTTTGCAAAAAGCTTAAAGTGGTGTTTCACCAAAAAAAAAAAAATTAGATGTCAGCAGCTGCAAATACTGCAGCTGCTGACTTTTAAAATAAGGACACTTACCTGTCCCGGGGTCCAGCGATGTCGGCACCCGAGACCGAGCCGTCCCTCGATCCTCGGGTGCTGCCGCCGCCATTCACACTGAGGGAATCAGGAAGCGAAGCGTTACCGCTTCACTGCCCGGTTCCCTACTGCGCATGCGCGAGTCGCGTTGCGCATCTTCACTGGTCCCCGTTGTGTTGTGGGAACTGTGTATTTCCCACAACACAACGGGGGTGGGCGGGGAGTCTGCGGCTAGCTGCGGCTAGCTGTACCCGGAAGTGGGTGCAGATACCTGTATTATACAGGTATCTGCACCCCCCTCCCCCCTGAAAGGTGCCAATTGTGACACCGGAGGGGGGGAGGAATCCGATGAGCGGAAGTTCCACTTTAGGGTGGAACTCCGCTTTAATATCTACGTTAAGAAGTGAGATTGGTCTGTAGTGAGCTGTTTGAGTGGGGTCTTTCCCTTCCTTGCGTATGACTCTGCCTGGTTCTGGTCCCTGACAGGAACCCCTCTGACAGCTGATGACTCATCAGTTGTTAAGGATTCGGCAGCCTGCTTCCCAGCCCGCTCTGTAGCAACCAGCTATATACAGTGTGTTTAAAAAAAATGCAAAACGCAAAATACATGAAAACTGCATGCAAACACAACAAAAACCTGGGCTTAAAAATGCAAAATGCACGCAAAACATAGTTACATAGTTACATAGTTAGTAGTTACATAGTTAGTAAGGTTGAATAAAGACACCAGTCCATCCAGTTCAACCTGAGTGAGTGTGGGTGTGTGTCTACAATTATCCCTATTTTTATTTAAGGTACCCATATAGCGCTGCCAATTCATGCAGCACTCCGCACATACATTGTACACCCACATCGGTCCCTACCCTCATGGAGCCCACAATCCAAGGTCCCCAACTAACATTCATATACTAGGGCCAGCTTTGAACAGAAGCCAATTAACCTACCAGCATGTCTTTGGAGCGACTGAAAAACACATCAACTGCATAGATCCTAGACTTAAAGAGCAAATTCAGTGAAGAACATATAGTGGTTTTCTGAATCTAAGGACAAATGTATTTAACCACTTCAAAACCAGCCTCGTTTTGGATTTTAGGTGTTTAAGAGTTTAAAACAGGTTTTTTTGCTAGAAAATTACTTAGAACCCCCAAACATTATATATTGTTTTTTTTCTAACACCCTAGAGAATAAAATGGCGGTCATTGCAATACTTTTTTTTGCACCGTATTTGCGCAGCGGTCTTCTAAGCGCACTTTTTTTGGAAAAAAATCACTTTTTTGAAAAAAAAAATAAGACAACAGTAAAGTTAGCCCAATTTTTTTTTATATTGTGAAATATAATGTTACGCCAAGTAAATTGATACCCATCATGTCACGCTTTAAAATTGCGCCCGCTCGTGGAATGGCGTCAAACTTTTACCCTTAAAAATCTCCATAGGCGACGTTTAAAAAATTCTACAGATTGCATGTTTTGCGTTACAGAGGAGGTCTAGGGCTAGAATTATTGCTCTCACTCTACCGGTCGCGGCGATACCTCACATGTGTGGTTTGACCACCGTTTTCATATGCGGGTGCTACTCACGTATGCGTTCGCTTCTGCGCGCGAGCTCGTCGGGACAGGGCGCTTTAAAAAATTTTTTTTTTTTTTAATTATTTATTTTACTTTATTTTACTTATTTTTTCACTGTTTTTTAAAAAAAAAAAATTTGGATCACTTTTATTCCTATTACAAGAAATGTAAACATCCCTTGTAATAGAAAAAAGCATGACAGGTCCTCTTAAATATGAGATCTGGGGTCAAAAAGTCCTCAGATCTCATATTTAGACTATAATGCAAAAAAAAAAAAAAAAAAAAAGTCGTTTAAAAAAATGACACAAAATAAATTGTGCCTTTAAGAGAAGTGGGCGGAGCCGTCGTAATGACGTCGCTCCGGCCGTCACATGGTATAGAGACGGGTGGGGGCCATCTTGGCCTCACTCGTCTCAGTACCTCAGCAGTGAAAGGACCCGATCGCCTCCGCCGTTACCGACGGCTCCGGTAAGCGGCGGAGGGTGCGGGAGAGCGGCGGGAGGGGGGGTGGCACCTCTCCCGCCGCCGATAACGGTGATCTCGCGGCGAACCCGCCGCAGAGACCACCATTATCGTGTGCAGAATCGCCGGCCCTAAAGATGGATACCTCGGTTGTGGCAGCAGCTGCTGCCGTTACCGAGATATCCATCTTTAAAAAACAGGACGTCAATATACAGTGGGCGGTCGGGAAGCGGTTAAAGTGTTGCTTGGTTCTATTAAAATCTTTCTAAATCTCTTTAAATCCAGGTATATTGAAACTATAGATGCAGAGTTTAGTGTATCCTATTTAGAATGTTCAATAGATTTTTGAGCATAGTCTCAGTTGGCCTTGAAGTTAAGTTTTCATGCATCAGTGGGATGTGGGGCAGGCTGGTGTCAGCAGTCATTTTCTCCTGTAGCTTTAAGCAGTCATATAACAGCTGTTTCTTCTGGTTTATTAAAAACAATTCCCCAGGGGTTTTTCAGGAGAAGATATAAAGTATTCCTTCTTAGATATGAACTGATTATTAAAATGTTGGATTACCACCTAGCACATCTTGTAACAACTAATTAAAGAGCACTTCAGCAGCAGGATGGAAAGCAGAAGATGTTTGAGAGAATAACCACTTGTTTTCTTGGTAAGGTGAAGCCTCATTTAGCAAACTGTGTTTAATTGCCGCTTAAAGAAAATGATTTATATATGAACTAGCCTTTCATTGAATACAACTCTTTAGTAATTATGCCCGGAGAGGATAGAAATCAAGGGTTTTCTAATACATTTCTGTTGTTCATATTAAATATTCAGGGGGTAAGTAATTAAATTAAGGCAGAAGTACTTTATTTTTTAAACACATTTTTAAAGAAAAAAAAAATGAAAACTGGGAAAGATGTATTACAAATGTTTTTTTCTTACTTCATATTCTTATAAGATTAAACACAAAAAATACTCAGTCTGAAAGAAGGAGAGCCCTTGTTGCTACATAGGACAACAGATGCCTCAATGCCTATCATTTTTGAGAGACATCTGCTTGCCTATGCTAAGCCTTATACTGGTCACAAATATAATTGTTCGATTGTGTAATCGTCTAATGCCCTGTACACACGGGCGGACTTTTCGGCAACAAAGGTCCGACGGTCTTTCCGACGGACTTTCAACTGACTTTTGACAGACTTCCGACGGACTTTTGACAGACTTCCGACGGACTTTTGAACGAACTGACTTGCCTACACACGATCACACCAAAGTCCGATGGATTTGTACGTGATGATGTACGACCGGACTAAAATAAGGAAGATAATAGCCAGTAGCCAATAGTTGCCCTAGCGTCGGTTTTTGTCCGTCGAACTAGCATACAGATGAGCGGATTTTTCGATAGGAACTAGGTCCGGCGGAGTTCCGACGTAAAGATTTGAAACATGTTCCAAATCTAAAGTCCGTCAGATTTTCGACAGAAACAGTCCGCTGAAGGTTCGATGAAGCCCACACACGGTGTCCATCGGACCAGTCCGGTCGAAAAGTCTGCTCGTGTGTACAGGGTATTAGATTTACCAACAACTATGCAACGCAAGAGGCTGTCTAATTGGATATAAATTGAATGAAATGTTTATGTAGGCCCTCAACTATAATTATTAGTACAATAAGATTGTAAAATACGTACATTGCCAGAATTAATGGTCATTTAAGCAACAGGTGTTTGTGTGTTATTGAATGATGGATGTTTTAGACGAAGAAAAAAAATATCCAACTGTTTTAATATACCCTTTCTATTATTGCATAATGCTCTGAGTCTGGAATCTCAATAAAGCCTATCTCAATGGAAAAGAACAGAGAGTTGAGTGTCCTGAATTACCTAGCGGTTGTATATGTAAACTTACATTTTAAATCACAGCCATTACTCCTAAATTATATATTCCAACAGTCTACACATTCCATTAAAAAATAATTAAATATTGCTATAGCTGTGGAAAACAAAAAGATTTTGCCTTTTCATTTGTGTTTCCTATATAGTCTTTTCAATACTGGAAAGAAAAAGTCAGATGCGCATCAGAACATTCCTTTTACCACAACAACAGCTTTGTCTCATTTCAAATCTTGATAAGCTCCTAGAATAATTTCACAAGCATAACAGTAAGATGAAACTGGTTGCATCTTTGTAGGAATCAAGGTGTAATTTAGGTTTATTGGCCCATTAAAGGTAAACTATAATTCCAAAAACTCACACATAAAAATACTTGTTTCCTTAGCTAAGTGTGTAAGTAAGAA
The DNA here is from genome assembly GCA_037952835.1 of Lithobates septentrionalis. Classification (NCBI taxonomy): domain Eukaryota; kingdom Metazoa; phylum Chordata; class Amphibia; order Anura; family Ranidae; genus Lithobates; species Lithobates septentrionalis. The sequence goes on along the minus strand of JBBDGP010000999.1, from coordinate 622,389 downwards.
GGATTGGCATGGCGACAGCTGTCCATCCTCAAATGTATTTGCTCACTCATTCAATGGTTATTTGAAAACCTAACCTATGAACATGTCAACTTTTTTGATTGCAGGGATATGCATAATTATATTGTATCATAAATGACCATAACTAAGGGCAAGTGGTAAATAGGTGTTTTGCATCAGGAACCCAATGCTCCTGGCCCAGAGCTTTTGGTGCCAAAAGAAATGTAATAATAAAACAGTTTCCCTGATGTCCCCAACATCTGACATATCTCTGGCTGTTATTCAAACTCATTTTAACCTTCCACCATCTGAAACCTAACGCAGACAAGCATCATCACTCACTCTGTCTCACATCCAATGGTACAAAGGCAGTGTTCCAAGCTATGCTGCTCTCCTTAAGCGGGGACACTCCAAAGCACTATAAAGAAACAAAGGAGGGCACAAACACTTAGTGCATTACCTCCAACACCATAATAAACTTTTTAAAAACATTTTACATTCCATTTAAAAAAATAAAAATAAATAAATATTGCTATAGCTGTGGAAAACAAAACGATTTTGCCTTTTTATTTGTGTTTCCTATATAGTCTTATCAATACTGGAATGAAAAAATAGGATTTTTTACTTACCGCAAAATCAATTTCTCTGGGTTCATTGACAGACGCAGCCTTCTTTATTCAGAACGGTAGGGTTATATCATCTCTGCAGGAGTAGGACTAGGCAGAACAAAAAACAACCCCTGGCTACGCCCATGGGCTATCCTCCATCACTATTTTTAAACCCCCTCCCTGCTCTATGTATTCAGTTTAGTAGCAAGCAGTAAGAGAAGTATCAAAAAACTCCATAGAGGGGTGGATGCTGTGTCTGTCAATGAACTCAGAGAAACGGATTTTACGGTAAGTAAAAAATCCTATTTTCTTATTTGTTCATTGACAAACACAGCCTTCTTTAGTCAGAATGGTAGTGACGTCCCAAAGCAGTGCTGAACATGAGGGGCGGGACAGCGAAAAATCCCAAGGCTAACACAAAAGCCAACCAGGAAACAGGAGCTTCATACAGGACAAGCTGGAACCCAACCTGAACGATACCCCTTCAAGAGGGATTAGACCCTCTTAGCAGCAGCCTGCAAAAAGGCACCTGCAGATGCCAACCCATCCACTTCGTAGAACTTGTGAAAAATGCGCCACAAGCGCCTGAAGACAGAAGGCCCAAGACGCACTAGGCGCCCGAGAAGAATGCGCTGTAACAGGGAAAGCAGGAACCCGATTCCTGACAGAATAGCCCAGAGTCATCATCTGTCTGATCCATCCAGAAGAAGCTCACAGAAGAAGCAGACAGGCCCTTTCTTGGCCTGTCCATGAGTACAGAGAGCCTGACCTCCAAAAGATTTAGTGGCTGGCAAATACAACCAAATCCCCCAAACCACATCCCAGGCAAATAAGGCAAATTCCTTGAGATGTGTTGCCAAGGACACAAGAAAGGAAACACAATGTCCTTGTTCAAATGGAAACCCAGGGACGGAACTATAGAAAAGGGCAAAGCCCTGCCTAAACCTGGGTAAGGTGAACCAGAAGATAACGCCATCCTTTTTGACACCCTGTGAGTAGAAGAGAAAGCCACCAAGAGGCCACCTTCCGAGACAGAGTAAGCAGTGGAATCTCCCGATATTTTGAGAGAGGGAGAAAGAGAGCGGCTCCTGGAGAACCGAAAACACCAAGTTCAGATCCCACGGCGGTAGAAAAAAAATGCACCGGTGGAAACAGACATCCAACCCCTTGAATAAAGGTACGCACCAGGGGGCACGAGACCAGGGGATGCTGAAGACTACCACCCAGGCTGACAGCTGGCCCTCGATGGTACTCGAGGCATATTCCTGCTAAACTACCCGTAAATGGGAGTCTGAATTGGAGCCACCTAGAAAGAACAAGGATGAATGCCCGGTGCTTCACACCAGGATATATGCGCTCTCCACACCAAGAGGTTAAAACCTCCTAAAAGTTGGACTCCCTAGCCATCAACAGTGTGGTTGCTTTGTCCGACTAGAACTGTACCGAGAGCCCCCGAAGTCGATACGTCCATGATCCAGACTTAGCCTGATCGCTCAAAGTTCCAGGATATTACCTGACAGTCCGGATTCCACCAGCGTACAATGACCCTGAGCAGAGCTCAGTCCCAGGACATCCTACCCGGACCAACTGGCATTGGTGGTCACCCTGTTTAATACAAGGTGAGAAAGGATTTATCCCACCGAAGAACCGGAGAGCGAGCCACCAGACCAGGGAACCCTGGTTTCCTAACTCAGCCTAATCCGATTGTCCCGAGACCTCAGGCATTTGTCTCATGCCATGATCTCCCCGAAGGGAGCTTGTATGGAACTGCACAAATAGAATTGTTTCAAAAAGGTAGAAACTCTCAGACCCAACACCCACACACAGGTCCACAGAGGGCCTACCTGCCGGACAGAAAAATAAAAATGCAGCATGCAACTTCTGGAGTTTGTCCAAGAGAAGAAAACATGCTGGCCAGAGCTGAAGCTTGGGCTTAGATAATCCGATGTTTTGAAAGGGCCCAAGCAGACTTCAGATAGTATAGATGCCTGCTTAAATCAGTCAAGGTCTGTATAGAAACTAAATCAAAAAAACTAAAAAAAGCAAAAACCGCGCTATAAAGTGATTTAGACAATAGTCCGACTGTGAAGTCTAATACAAAGATAAATAGTCCCAATTAAGGTCCAAAAAAAAAGAAGATAAATATGTGACATAAACTTCATCCAAAGGAAACAGTGATGGCGGACACAGTTTGCGGAACACACCAATATATTGCGCTTACCAGAAGTAAGCCATAAAAGGGCGAGTGGCTTAAACCCAGCCTGGGCCTTTAGATGAGCAATCCAGATGAAGCAGGAAGGGCGCCCTCGTCCCGTGGATCCACAAAATATGGTCCGAAAAAATCTATGACAAAAATATAGCGTAATATTGTTTACATAAACCAAGGCTTTTGGCCTGGGACTCAGGAAACCAAAACCCAAGAAATCTTCTAATGGGAAGTTATGCTTTATCTTTGTTTTGTGCGTGACTGGGAGAAGCCTTTCACCTGTACTGCTGAGTCCGGGTTGAGTGGTCAAGACGCGTTAACACCGTTCCGGTCTGGAGTCTGGCTGGGACCGCACTACATCTGCCCTCTTTGTTTTGCATATCTTGTAAGGGGACATTCCCTAAGGTTCGTTGTCAATATCTGCTCCTTTTGGTGTTTGGTTCCTGGTCTTAATGAATCTGCACAAAAGGGTCTGTCTTCTGGTAAGCAGCTCGCACTATTAGCTTTCTCAGCACCTGGTGGGAGTTCCTTTCACATACCTTTGGGGTGATTAACACACGCTGACTGTCCATTTATATCTGGTAAGCAGATTTTGGGAGTCTTTGTAGCTTTCACCCATTATTTTTATTTTGCATGATTGCATGATACTCACTACATTGTCCTAGCTATTTAGCACAGGATTTTATATGATCACATATGATTTAAGGCTAATTGAGTGTCACTTCTTTTCTGGTTTGGAGTGGTGTTTATGTAAACAATATTACGCTATATTTTTGTCATATATTTTTTCGGACCATATTTTGTGGATCCACGGGACGAGGGCGCCCTTCCTGCTTCATCTGGATTGCTCATCTAAAGGCCCAGGCTGGGTTTAAGCCACTCGCCCTTTTATGGCTTACTTCTGGTAAGCGCAATATATTGGTGTGTTCCGCAAACTGTGTCCGCCATCACTGTTTCCTTTGGACGAAGTTTATGTCACATATTTATCTTCTTTTTTTTTTGGACCTTAATTGGGACTATTTATCTTTGTATGAGACTTCACAGTCGGACTATTGTCTAAATCACTTTATAGCGCGGTTTTTGCTTTTTTTGATTTATTTTGGTGGGCCACACTTATAACCGCAGCTTGTTTTCTTTTTCTCTTTTTTCCAAGCGCAGTTTTTTTTCTTTATTTTGTGTATAGAAACTACATTTCCCCTCGGGGTAGCCGAGGAGTGGCAGAAGAAGATCGTCCCAGCAGCAAGGACCACAAACCCCCACAGATGCAACCACGCCCGATCTGGGGCCAACACCTCGCCAATACCCGAGGAGTGGTGGCCAGACTATGCGCTGATCATGCGCCGCACCCACAGCAAAACGGAGGAAGTGCTGGAGTCGGACACATAACGGAATGCGTAAACAAGCATTCGTGATGTCGATAGAAACCAGAGGGTCCCCATGATGAAGTGGTGCTACCGCCGTGCTAACGGACTCCATCCTGACCTTCTGTAACACTGTTCCCGTGACAACCACACTCTGCAGCAACGGAGCTTGCACATCCCCCCCGTGGAGAACAGCAATCGGTCCGGCAGTAGACGTCCATTGGAAGTATTGACATCCAGGGTAGCCCCCAAAATACCTGTCTAAGCACCACTGAGGAGACCTTAGAAGCTCAGAAACCAGGGGAACTATGGCCAAGAGGCGTAGTTGACATACTGCAGTGCCTAGACCATAGGTCTGGCAAAGCAGCAAAGGCAGGGGAATTCCCAAATGGGTACCTCACAGCAAGCTTTTTTTTTTTAGAAACACAAATACACTCTAGACCCTCCCAATCTTCAAGGACAATATTGTCAAGATAAGAGGGAAAAGGGAACGCTTTCACCACAGCTTATGAGGTATCGGCTCTCCGCCGCGGCCACCGCTGCATCCCCCATCTTGAAAGGTTCCTGCACAGATGTAATAAGTGTAATAACCAGTGCTTTTTCGTGCCCTACTGCAGTCATCATCACTCCCTAACAAGATAGGGAGCATGGCCAACACACCGCAAGGTGGGCCACGTCCTCAGAGCCAGATAGGAGACAGAGGGGGGAGGGGAGGGCAACAGTGCCATATACTAGGCTATATGCCTAAGTGCTACCCCAAAAAACACAGGGGGAGGGGGCCACAAACTGCCACTATACGTTGTTTCCACAAGATGGCAATAGATAGTCAAATGTACAATCAATATGCTGATTGGGCAGTCAGCCCTATTTATAGACACGGATCATCTATGCACAATGTCGAGGTGAAGTGCTCAGTTAAGAGCACGAAACGCATCGACATTTTGATGTCTTAGACGCTGTGGGGTCTCCCTCCTCCTCTCCCCTTTTGTTGTGCAGCCTTCACCATTGTCAGGATGACACCATACCGCATGACCAGCCGTGTTAGCAGCGCCAGCATGATTTCCTAAAACCTGTGCCCTCTGCTGGTCACAGCCGAATAAGACAGCACAGGAACTGTTCACCTCACTCAGACACTTCCGTCACTCACGTCCTCCAGCATGATCAGCTGTTCCCCGACCCGAGAGTAAACAACATAACCTACACGTGGGACTATCTCGGCGAACTAGATATATACAGACTTGATCCGTGGAAGGAAAGCTGTGTCTGCACCATGAAGCGACAGGAGGGGTAAGAATCTTACAAGGATCAATTACACTTTCCATGCTTCTATATCCATCTACCTTATGAGTGAACAGTCTATTCTTACAAACGTATACATCTGTTATCATTACATGATGAAACCATAGGAGATGCGGAGACTGAGACAAACACTGCTTTTTCATACTCTGCAGATCTCTCAGCACCATCAGCCCAGTTTCATTCATGCATTGCAAGATCTTTTGTGTGATTAGTTCACTGTCCTGGCTTTATTAGCTGCAACACCACTTTTATTTATATCTCATGGAGATCAAGCTGCACATGTGTGGTATCATCTAGCCCGTTATCGGGCATATATGTACACGGGCATTTTCTAGGACTTTCCTTGGTTCATTCACCACACTATCCAGCAAGGGGAATATCTCCCCATCACTCAGGTTCTTTAGGTCCACTCAACGCTATTACCTAGAGACTGTGGGTGCAGGGGGGAGCAGTGAGGGGTTGCCCCAGTGTTGCTGTTTTTAATATCCAACGTTGTTTTATGTTTATGTTTACAGTCTATTTTTGCAAACTGCAATCCACTTACCTTTGATATCGTGGTGGATTGGACCCCACCTGCGTGTATTCCACGCATGTGGGTTCCTTTTTCTCCCCCTTTTATATATTTGTCCTAATGTTTTTTCCAATAAAGGTTTTTCCATTTGATCATATTCACGTGGTTGCTTCTCCCTCTGGTTAGCTATCATGGGGCTAGGGAGTTTTTCTTATTCCCCCCTCCCCCTCCTTTTTGTTTAGTTTCAGTGTTTTTTTTTGCTACATGGGAGGTAGCCCGTCCCCAGGACGAACCGTTTTGATCATATGACATTAATCAATTTGTATTAGACACGTGCTGATTCATTACAGTGGTTTCCCTTTTATTATCATTGCTCTTAACTCCCTGATCCCCTTTGGATCACTTTACCACTGTGGATCCCGTGCCATCCCTTTTGGATACTACAATTATTCCTTTTTTGACTACATGCGATATCTTATGTTCGTGGAGGCATACATAACCCGGTGCAAGTATATGCCAAACTAGCATGGCATTTGTATTAGGTGAAGAATTTGACCAAGAGATTAGAGCCACCTGTAATAACGGGGCTCCAGGGGATGAGCCGCAGGCTGTCATGATGCACGTTGGCACCAATGACAAAGTCAGAGGCAGATAGAGTGTCCTAAAGAACGATTTTAGGGACTTAGGAGCTAAATTGAGGAAAAGGACCTCCAAGGTAGTGTTCTCAGGAATACTACCGGTACATCGAGCCACACCAGAGAGGCAGAGGGAGATTAGGGAAGTAAACAAGTGGCTGAAGAGCTGGTGTAGTAAGGAGGGGTTTGGGTTCCTGGAGGACTGGGCCGACTTGTCAGTCGGTAACCGGTACTATAGAAGGGACGGACTGCACCTAAATGAGGAGGGTGCAGATCTGCTCGGAATGAAGATGGCCAAAAAGTTAGAGGGGTTTTTAAACTAGGCGATGGGGGGGAGGGTCCAGAGACAGTGATAGCCAGCGCGGAAGATATTCCAGAGGGTAGTATTGGGGGCATTAGTGGTAGGTTAACCAAAGCACAAAAACGACCGGTCTAAACTATGTGGCATGTTCACCAATGCCAGGAGCCTGGCGGACAAGATGGGTGAACTAGAGATACTGTTGTACAAGGAGGATTTGGATTTTGTGGGAATTTCAGAGACCTGGTTCAACAGCTCTCATGATTGGCTGGCAAACATTCAAGGGTATACCCTATACCGCAAGGATAGAGAGGGTAAAAAAGGGGGAGGGGTATGCCTATATATCAAGAATAATGTACAAGTGAATGTGAGAGATGACATCACTGAGGGGGCTAGGGAGGAGGTGGAATCTTTATGGGTAGAGCTCCAAAGGGATGAAGCTAAGGGGAAAATAATACTGGGAGTATGCTATAGGCCCCCTAACCTGAGGGAGGAAGTGGAGACGGATCTCCTATCACAAATTGGATTAGCAGCAAGGATGGGAAGTGTTATCATAATGGGGGATTTTAATTATCCAGACATAGACTGGGCGGAGGGAACCGCGCATTCATTTAAGGCTCGCCAGTTCCTTAGTGTCTTGCAGGACAATTTTATGGGTCAGATGGTAGAAGCACCAACTAGAAATAAAACATTACTAGATCTACTGATTACCAACAATACAGACCTGATAACAGATGTGGAAATACGGGGCAATTTAGGTAACAGCGATCACAGGTCAATTAGTTTCAGTATAAATCACACAAATAGGAGACATGAAGGGAACACAAAGACACTGAATTTCAAAAGAGCCAACTTCCCTAAACTACAAACCTTGCTAAAAGGCATAAATTGGGATAAAATATTAGGAACAAAGAATACGGAGGAGAGATGGGTTTGCTTTAAGAGCATATTAAATAAGGGGATTAGCCAATGTATCCCATTGGGTAATAAATTTAAAAGAGCGAACAAACATCCTGGATGGCTTAACTCCAATGTAAAAATGCATATAAAAGCAAAGGAGAAGGCCTTCAAAAAATACAAGGTTGAGGGATCATCCACAGCATTCAGAATTTATAAAGAATGCAATAAGAAATGTAAGGGTGCAATTAGGATGGCTAAGATAGAACATGAAAGACACATAGCGGAGGAGAGCAAAAAAAAATCCCAAGAAATTCTTTAAGTATGTAAACAGTAAAAAAGGGAGGACAGACCATATTGGCCCCATAAAGAATGACGAAGGACATCTGGTTTCAAAGGATGGGGAGATGGCAAAGGTATTGAATTTATTCTTCTCCTCAGTCTTCACGAGTGAATCGGGGGGCTTCAGTAACCAAAACTGCAGTGTTTATCCTCATGACACAACACAGGAAGCACCTACATGGTTAACAGAGGACGGAATTAAAATTAGACTTGAGAAACTTAACATTAATAAATCACCGGGACCAGATGGCTTGCATCCGAGGGTACTTAGGGAACTCAGTCAGGTGATTGCCAGACCGTTGTTCCTAATTTTTACAGACAGTCTATTGACTGGAATGGTACCAGCTGATTGGAGAAAAGCCAATGTAGCACCAATATTTAAAAAGGGCCCAAAAAACATCCCTGGGAATTACAGACCAGTTAGCCTAACATCAATAGTATGTAAACTCTTGGAGGGGATGATAAGGGACTACATACAAGATTTTAGTAATAAGAACGATATCATTAGCAGTAATCAGCATGGATTCATGAAGAATCGTTCTTGCCAAACCAATCTATTAACCTTCTATGAGGAGGTGAGTTGCCATCTAGATAAAGGAAGGCCCGTAGACGTGGTGTATCTGGATTTTGCAAAAGCATTTGACACAGTTCCCCATAAACGTTTACTGTACAAAATAAGGTGTGTTGGCATGGACCATAGGGTGAGTACATGGATTGAAAACTGGCTACAAGGGTGTGTTCAGAGGGTGGTGATAAATGGGGAGTACTCAGAATGGTCAGGGGTGGGTAGTGGGGTTCCCCAGGGTTCTGTGCTGGGACCAATCCTATTTAATTTGTTCATAAACGACCTGGAGGATGGGATAAACAGTTCAATCTCTGTATTTGCAGACGATACTAAGCTAAGCAGGGCAATAACTTCTCCGCAGGATGTGGAAATCTTGCAAAAAGACCTGAACAAATTAATGGGGTGGGCGACTACATGGCAAATGAGGTTCAATGTAGAAAAATGTAAAATAATGCATTTGGGTGGCAAAAATATGAATGCAATCTATACACTGGGGGGAGAACCTCTGGGGGAATCTAGGATGGAAAAGGACCTGGGGGTCCTAGTAGATGATAGGCTCAGCAATGGCATGCAATGCCAAGCTGCTGCTAATAAAGCAAACAGAATATTGGCATGCATTAAAAGGGGGATCAACTGCAGAGATAAAACGATAATTCTCCCGCTCTACAAGACTCTGGTCCGCCCGCACCTGGAGTATGCTGTCCAGTTCTGGGCACCAGTCCTCAGGAGGGACGTACTGGAAATGGAGCGAGTACAAATAAGGGCAACAAAGCTAATAAAGTGTCTGGAGGATCTTAGTTATGAGGAAAGGTTGCGAGCACTGAACTTATTCTCTCTGGAGAAGAGACGCTTGAGAGGGGATATGATTTCAATTTACAAATACTGTACTGGTGACCCCACAATAGGGATAAAACTTTTTCGCAGAAGAGAGTTTAATAAGACTCGTGGCCACTCATTACAATTAGAAGAAAAGAGGTTTAACCTTAAACTACGTAGAGGGTTCTTTACTGTAAGAGCGGCAAGGATGTGGAATTCCCTTCCACAGGCGGTGGTCTCAGCGGGGAGCATTGATAGCTTCAAGAAACTATTAGATAATCACCTGAATGACCGCAATATACAGGGATATGTTATGTAATACTGACACATGGTCACGCACATAGGTTGGACTTGATGGACTTGTGTCTTTTTTCAACCTCACCTACTATGTAACTATGTAACTATGTAAGATGAAATAAATCCTTATTCAAGAAACATAAGAAACTTACCATTAAATCCTTGAACCGCAAATGGGATGTCCTATCTCTGGAATCTTATATTCAGAGAGGGATTATCCCTTGCGGTTTAAGAGAGAGTGTAGTGCCTGCATCTCACCTTCATACGGAGAATTTTCTATTGATATGGAAGGCAGAATGTATTAAGCATGGCTTGGAGGTTATGAGGCTCATTGTGGAGGAGGAAAAGGACCAGTTAGCTACACTACAACAGCAGATAGTCATTAGTGGCTCCAAATTAGAACCCTTTAAAGATCATGCTGAATTTGGGAGGCTGAACGATATTCTCAAAAAGGAGGTTGAAAAAACTCAGAGAAATCTCAAGCTCACCAAGCAAAGCAAATTCAAATGAGACCTAGATGACTGGGCTAGGGATGAGATCTTTGACCTGACCACGGGTGGTCGCCGCAGGAGGTCACGTCAACGAAGACATCCCTCCCAAGCGGGAACTGACAGCAGTGCCCAGTCATCAGGGAGTGAGGAGGAAACATCTCACACGGTATCTTTTTTAGACAAAGTCACTAGAATTTGGAGATCACTCTCCCCCACCAAGGGTATTCTAAAGAAAGGCAAAGTAGGAGCAACAGGAGGAGGAAGGAGTCAAGGAAAAGGAAGGCAAAAATCAAGAAACGAGAATCAAAAAGTGGACCGCACAGTCACAAGGAGTCAAAGACAGCACCATTGAGTGACCCTATGCCGGTAAGTGCTGGTAGGGAGGATCTCAAAGTTATCAATCTCTCCGAATTTACACTGGAGAAGAGACATCTAGCACTTCTCGCAGAGGACTGTCCTTCTCACCTTCATCTACAATGGAAGAGTTTGAGATCTACAAGGATCTCAATCTATTCCTTAGAAGGGTGTATTATAGATCCCTATATTCAGACAGCCCCGGGGAATCCACCCAAATAGACATACCCAATAGCGAGGATGCCCAGGCCCTTAATCAATTAGAATCCCTCTATGAAGATGAATGTTCCTCTGATGATGAAGAATCCTCAATCAAGTGTGGTTGGAGGAGAGATGCAGGGCTATGCATTCGGTCCACAAAGATGCCCCAGTTTAGGAAGGACAAAAGATTGGGGATCTTCTTGGATTTGGTCCAGGAGGACCTGACCAAGGTCAATTGGTATATCAAAGACCCAGGTAATCTATCACTAGATGAACGCCAAGCCTTAAAAGAGCTACGTGAAAACAAAAAAAGCATTATTAAACCTAGTGATAAGGGAGGTAATGTGGTTCTGCTCCCAATAGAGATGTATGAAGCAGAAGTGCGTCGTCTGCTCTTAGATCAGTCCACATATAAGAAACTAGATCGTAATCCCTTTGGCCCTTTGGTAGCACTCATTAATGATCGCTAGCTCTGGGCCTTAGAGGCCTCACTCATTACTAAAAAGGAGCATGAGTTCCTAAGAGTGGATGATTATAACACTCCAGTGCTCTACATAATACCCAAAATCCACAAAAATATGGAGAATCCCCTGGGAGGACCCATTGTTTCGGCCATAAGAGGCCCACTAGAGAGAGTGGGCAAATACATTAATGGCTTGATCAAGGAGCTGGTTGAATTACTGCCTTCGTATGTACAGGACACCAGGGACGTACTCAACAAAATGCTTGATTTACAAATTTCCCAGGAGGCCCTTCTTGTGGGTATCGACGTGGAGTCTCTATACGTCAATCCCACATGAATAGGGACACTGGCAGTATACCATTTCCTTGACCAATGTTTCCCCAATCTAGCCGCGCAAAATGAATTTGTCTTAGAGTTGTTTGATTCGGCTCTAAAAAATTTTTTTTTCAAATTTGCAGAGCATTATTACCAACAACTCCGTGGGACCTCTATGGGGGCACCATGGGCACCAGCGTATGCCTGTCTCCACCTTGGATGGTGGGAGGAGGAGACGGTATACGCATCGTCGCTGTACCGTGGCCATGCTCACGCGTGGCTACGGTATATCGACGATATATTCATGGTGTGGACCGGCATTCGCCAGGAGCTTTTGGAGTTCATGAATGAATTGGGACATAACACACGCAACATACATCTTACATTCATTGCAGACCCTCGCAAAATCTCCTTCCTTGAACTGACTATCAGGGCAGTTGAAGGTAAACTAGTCACCACGACATTTCGCAAGGAGACAGCTGCCAACACTCTGTTGCGTGCTGACAGCCATCATCCTCTGTCCCTTATTATGGGTATTCCAGTGGGACAGTTCCTTTGCATTCGAAGGAACTGCTCCACAGAGGAAGATTATACATGAGAGTCTGAACTCCTTTACCAGCGTTTTTGAGAACGTGGATACACACATCATACTCTTAAAAGAGCTAAGATGATTGCAGGACGTAGATCTAGTATTGACCTGCTCACCTCCCACAAAAAAGACATGGACAAGGGCAATGAGCCTGTAAGGTTCATCACCCCTTATGGTATGCAATGGCAACAGGTGCGTTCCATCTTGTCTGAACATTGGCACATCCTTACAAGATCAGACAAACTAAAAGAGATTGTGGGTGACAGACCCCTTATGGTAGCAAAGAGAGCTAAAAATATCAGAGATGAATTAGTGGAATACGAGTTCCGGCATCCGATCAACAGGAGCTGGCTCACAGACATGCCCAAACTTAAGGGGATGTTCCCATGTGGTCACTGCCTAACATGCAAGTTTGTTGAGCGGACCAAGACGTTTCGCAACTCAGATTCTAGTCAGGAATATACAATTAATTAATTTATCAATTGCAGCACGTCTAGGGTTCTATACATCTTAGAATGTCCATGTCACAAGCTCTATGTGGGCAAGACGAAGCATCAGTTGAGAATCAGATTTGCAGAACATTTGAAAAGCATTCAACTTAAAGAGGAAACCCCAATAGCCCAACACTTTTTAGATGTTCATCAGGGAAATACGTCTGGGCTCAGGGTCAAGGGATTTTATGCCCTTGACTTACCTGAGCGCCGAGGTGATTTTGATATGTTATTACAACAAAGGGAGAAATTATGGATATATAGACTCCAAACTCTCCAGCCTAAGGGTTTGAACACAGAACTTAGTCTCAAAGTTTTTCTGCAACCTTGACTATACACTTTTATCTGAGTCGGGGTATCTTTATTAAAAGATCCACATGCAAGCTTATTCTTTCCTCATCTACACCCTGGGTTTCCATCCTTGCCATATCCAATATGTCCGCAGAATAAAATATAAATATATATATATATATATATATATATATATATATATATATATATATATATATTATATATATATATATAGTTTAAATACAAAAAAATATATATATAGAAAAATATATGAATACTTTGTGGACATCTGCCTTGGTTAGACCTCCATGACATCGTATGTTATATACTAAATTACCATCCATCCATCCTCTTTTTTTCTCCCCCCCCTTTCCTCCCCCCCTACACACCCCCCTCCCCCATTTCCCCTTCCCCCCGTATGTTGACTTGGCTTGATTTCATTCTCTCTACCCCACATTGAGCACTCATATGTTACAGGGTTTGTGGGTTTGTGTTTTTGGTCAATAAATGTGTGCCTATTCATTGGTAGACTGATTGACTGTCACTATACGTTGTTTCCACAAGATGGCGATAGATGGTCAAATGTGCAATCAATATGCTGATTGGGCAGTCAGCCCTATTTATAGACACAGATCATCTATGCACAATGTCCAGATGAAGTGCTCAGTTAAGAGCATGAAACGCGTCAACATTTTGAGGTCTTAGAAGCTGTGGGTTCTCCCTCCTCCTCTCCCCTTTTGTTGTGCAGCCTTCACCATTGCCAGGATGACACCATACCGCACGACCAGCCGTGTTAGCAGCGCCAGCATGATTTTCTGAAACCTGTGCCCTCTGCTGGTCACAGCCGAACAGGACAGCACAGGAACTGTTCACCTCGCTCAGACGCTTCCGTCACTCACGTCCTCCAGCGTGATCAGCTGTTCCCCGGCCCAAGAGTAAATAACAAAACCTACACGTGGGACTCGTGGGATCTCGGCGAACTGGATATATACAGACCTTATCCGTGGAAGGAAAGCAGTGTCTGCACTAGGGATGAGCTTCGAGTTCGAGTGGGAATTCCCCACAGGGGAACCCCGAACCAAAATTTTTAAAAAAATGACGTGGGGGGTCCCCCTAAATTCCATACCAGGCCCTTCAGGTCTGGTATGGATAGTAAGGGGAACCCCGGCCAAAATTTAAAAAAAAAATGTGTATGATGGAAAAACCTGGACAGCCGCACTCCGGATTGGAAAAGTGAAAAATAAAATCCTCTTTATTGAAAAAGTAATAACATGATTAAAATCCGTACATGGCTTTGTTGGGATGATGCAGCATAACCGCTAACGCGTTTCACGCTCCCATAGAGCGCTTACTCATAGCTGGTTTGTACGAAAGTGATTACCACTTATATACACATAATTTATCTACCACATGACTACATATTGATTATCTGATTTTAAACAGCTGATCGTTAGTCTGTGTGGGATCTTTTTGGCATAGATGTGATTGGATGTGCGTCCTATAGTGGATTCACTAATGAAGACATGAATATATAAATGAAATGTATTCATATTGGCAAATGTCAACATATATAAATAATAAAAAATTCTATTCAAGGTTTTTGAAAAACATGTTTGTTATTTTTCAAAACCACAATAATGAGATGGGTGCTGGAATTTGACGTTCAAACGTATAAATTATCATACGGATAGGCGCAAGTATGGGCAAACTATGTGAGCTGGTGGCTGCGGTATAATGTAAACGGTGTATAGAATGAAAATAGAAATTGGGTCTATATGCATGTGATAAAAAGATGTGCATCCAACACCACTATCAGTGTCTACAAGAAAAGACTAAATATGTGTGTATGGTGCATAAATATATGCAAAAAATTTTTACGACATAAAAATAAAAATAATGATGAAAAGCAATTCTTTATATGTGTGTGTATGTGTATATACATGATGATTTCAACTTTCAAAAAACGTGGTGACATATGTGAATTGGAAGCTGGGCAGAAAACTGGCGTCCTGTCGCAATAATGCGACCAAAAGTCTCCTGATTTACAGGAGTCTATGTGTGAATAAATGCTTTTGCTTCAATTCCTACATGTGTGAATATTATTCTTTGCAACATATAAAGGATTGTGAAACTTATCACTCTCTGATAACCCCGCCACTCCAGCTTCACACAAGTGCTCATTTAAAACCTTGCATCACTCCGTATGGGATGCATTAATCCCAATCAGGTAACAACATTAACGTTGCTGAACGTCTTTCTTTGAAGCAATCACATCTCTCGATGAGTTGTCTTCAAGTGTATGGGCAGAACTATATGAGATAGATAAAAATGGGACAAAATGCAGTGTTTATGCACCTGTCTCTATTCTTTCTATACATAGTATAATATTGGCAGTGAC
The DNA here is from genome assembly GCA_037952835.1 of Lithobates septentrionalis. Lineage (NCBI taxonomy): Eukaryota > Metazoa > Chordata > Amphibia > Anura > Ranidae > Lithobates > Lithobates septentrionalis. The sequence continues at coordinate 606,964 of JBBDGP010000999.1, read as the reverse complement.
CATATGACAGGTTCTTCCAATATATGTGTTTATATCAATAGATAATTAACAATCTCACTAAACCAATTACTATGTGAAATAAACAACTGGTCTACCTCTTTGAAGACCACAGCTCTTAAATCAACTCAAAACACATGGGAACTTTGCAAAGAAGGTAATGAACCATGTACACATGTGGTAAAAAACATTTGTGCAAAGTTAGGCTAACCATACATTATACAATTCTCCCGTGCAACTCTGGTCTAGATTCACCAAAACCATACAATAGGGGGCCAAACCCAAACACCCTCAACTTGTATGCAATCAGGCAGGCCCTTCTACCACACAGCTGAAGGCAAATCCAAAGAAAATTGGACAAGAAGATTGCACGGTGTATGGCCAGCTTTAGTGTTATGGTCTACCTACAGCTACCATCAAACAATAATGTCTAATTAGAAACGAGATTCAAGTGACAGTGAATGCAAAAGATATAGTAAATTGTTTCTTTTAAATGAAAACATATATGCATATCACTAGTCATTTGCTCGTATGGATTGGAGTGTGTGTAGCCCAATAAAATGTACCGGTTACTGGGAATATGTGTAAAAAAGGGAACTGATATTTTGATATGTGTCCCTATATGTTTTTTTGCTCCATTATCCACCAAAAAAGAATGTGGATGTGTAATCAAGGAAAAAGTTGGGAGGAAAGGGTTACAGATGTATTGCTCGGGGATATAGCTTCAATGTTGTTTTATTCATAGAAATGTGAAACGTCCCACTCAAAGTTTAACCCCCGTGGAATCCTGGTGTCTAACGAGAATATCCAAAGGACTTCTCGTTTGCACAGTAACTGGAATCTGTCACCTCCTCTCACCGGTGTGATGATTTTCTCAATGCCCTGAATAGTTAAACTGGAAGTGTCTTTGTGGTGTGTGTAGACCCAGTGCTTTGATACATTGGTTAAGATCTCCTTCTCAATATTATACAGGTGATCATGTAACCTGTCTCTGAGACGCCGTGTTGTGCGTCCAACATATTGTACCTGGCAACTGGTGCATGTGATAACATATACCACAAATTTGGTGTTACAATTAATAAACACGGGGATCGAGAATTCTTTTTGATTGCTGCATGATTTTATGAGTTGACCCGTTTTAATGTACCTGCAGTAATTACAAGTTTTTATTCCACACTTGAAATTGCCTGTGAAATTGAGCCAATTGGATTTTGTTCGGTTGGTTGAGAACAAACTGGGAGACAATGAACGTCCCAATGTGGGTGCTCTGCGGGACACAACCTTGATCCCTTTAGAGAGGATGTTATTATATATAGGGTCATTATACAAAACAGGAAGGTGTTTCATGATAATTTTCTTGATTGTATTAAATTCTGAGCTGTATGGAGTAGAAAATACCGGGATTCTAGGGGACATGTCCCTTCTCTGTTGAATGTTTCTAGCTGTTTTTTTCTTTACAAGTGAAGGTCTTGGGATGGATCTTACTGTGTTGAGTGCTTTTTGTATTGATGTTTCTTTGTAGCCTCGAGCTTTAAACCTGTTTGCCATGCTTTTGGCTTCAGCCTTAAAAGCATCAGGAGAGCTACATAGGCGCTTTAACCTTAAAAACTGGCTATATGGAATGCCTCTGATGGTGTGTTTAGGGTGTGCAGAGTCAGCTCTAAGTAGAGTGTTGCCACTGAGAGGTTTTCTGTACAGACTGGATTGAATCGCATCACCGGACCCCGCCAGTTGCACATCAAGGAATTCTATGGATCTGGATTGCAGATTTCCCGTAAATTTTAAGTTTAATGAATTGTCATTGAAATATGCCAGCCAGATATCCAAATTAGCTTCTCTATCTGATGTAATAAATAACAGATCGTCTATAAAGCGACAGAAAAAGACCGTATCTTTGCGGCGGGGACTATTTGGTCCAAAGATGCGGGACCTCTCCCACCAGCCCATGTAAATATTGGCCAGTGAGGGGGAAAATTTAGCTCCCATAGAGGCCCCGCATTTCTGGAGAAAATAGTCCCCGTCAAACATAAAAAAATTGTGTGTTAAAAGGTACTCCAGGGCTTGTACAATAAACTCTTGTAAAATAAAAGAGAGTTTGCCTGTTTTTCTAAGAAAATAAGTGACTGCCTGGATCCCCAGATGATGTGGGATACTGGAGTACAAACTAGATACATCACAGCTGATCCATCTATAATTGTCTTCCCATTTAATGTCTTTCAGTTTGTTCAATAAATCGTTCGTGTCTTTTATGTAACCAGGGAGACTGGTGGCTATTGGCTGTAAATGAGAGTCTACCCACTCTCCTAGGCGTTCATTTAAGGAGCCTATCCCCGCCACTATAGGTCGACCTGTAAGGGGATTTAACCCCTTGTGGATCTTTGGTAGGTGGTGGAATATTGGTGTTATGGGGCATTCTGGAATAAGAAATTCTTTCTCCCTAGGAGTGAATATACCCATTTGTGTGGCTCTATCTATGAGTGTGGAGAGCGTGTTTTTGAAAGCAATAGTGGGGTTGGAGGGTAGTTTCTGGTATGTGTGTGTGTCAGATAGTTGACGCAGAGCTTCTTTTTTGTAGACTTCTACATCTAAAACCGCCACCATACCCCCCTTATCTGCGTTTCTGATGACAATCTGGTCGTCTGCGGAGAGCCTCTTAAAGGCTTGTCTCTCCTTGACGGACAGATTGTCCTGTGTAAATTTCTTTCTGTTGCAGCTGTGAGCCAGGTGTACCAAGTCCCCCTCCACCAGTTTTTGGAATGAGTCAAGATTCTTACCTCTGGCCGCCACCGGATAAAAATCTGATCTACCCCTGGAGATTTCAATATGTACATCCGTGGGATTTAGAGGACAAGGATCTGACTCATGTGCCAAATCAGTTAAATCCTGTAGAGCACAGTTATCAACGAATAGTATGGGTGAAGAAGGGGACTCACCTGTGTCACAGTTGTCTACAGACACATTGGGCTCATCCACTGCACAATCAAAAAAATGTTTCCTAAGAGTTAAAGTCCTTGAGAATTTATTAATGTCCAAAATTGTTTCAAAAAGGTTGACATGTCTGCTAGGACAAAAGTTCAAACCTTTGGCCAACAGGCTGACCTCTTCTGTGCTCAGTTGTTTTTTGGACAAATTAATCACACTGTGTTTTATTTCCTCGGCGTCTTCGGCGTCTTCTCCCGCAGCATATAGCGTGTGTTGTTCGTGGCGTTTGTGTTTCCTACCACCTCTTCTTGTCTTTTTGTGGAGGGTTTCTTTTTCTTGGTTTGTCTGGACCTGTGAGGGTTTCCAGGGGAGCGGCTGTTGGTGGATCTGATGGATTCTGGTGGGGTTGGAGATCTGTCAAGTGATGAGTTTGACATGGTACGTGCTAGAGTGTTGTCGGCCGACTCCCCTTCATGGTCTGAGAAACTTACTCGTTTATCTCGGTTTTTGCGGGATCTGTTGGACTTGTAAAGTGACTTGTGCCAGGTGTAGACCTTGTTTCCTTGATAATCATCCTTATCCCGGGCCATTTTGCCTTTCTTGGTATCAATTACTGCTCTTTCCATTCAATCTAGTTTCTTGTTTAACCTTTCATCGAGTTCAGAGAAACCTTTAATCGCTTGAGAAGTGGTAAGATCTTTTTGTATTGTGGAAATATCCAGTTGTAACTTCTCTGTTTCTTTTTTCTTTGAGGCGATCAAAATCTCCATGAGTTTAAAGGAACAGGTGTCTAAAGTGTCTGTCCACTGTTTTTTGAAATCTTCATCAAATAAATCTGAGGTAGGAAATTTTTTGATTCTTAGTCCTCGAGGAATGTGCAGTATTGATACATATTCTGTAAGAAAAGTAATGTCCCAATAGGCTCTAATCTCTTTAGACATTAGTTGTTCTAATTTCCTAAAGAGCCTTATCAATTGTATTTCATCGTCTTCCGACGGTTGTAAGGTGTATGTTTGCAATGGCTGTCTTAGAGGATTATTGGATGGTGCTGTAAGAGTTCTGCTAAAAGCTGCTTCCACAACAGGCACTTGTGTACTGGGATGATCCATGATTTATTTCCAATATTGTTCTCTCACTCTGAGACCAAAGGTGGTCTTCCAAAAATCATAAGGTTATAATAAAATATATATACCTTGGTGGTGCGGGGAGATGACCGAGCTGGTGGAGAAAAATATGTAGCAAAAGTCCAGATATTTGAGATAAACAGGATAGTTACCACCGCTCTAGGTGATCGGGTTCAAGCTTCCCGTCCTCCGCTGTGTGGATGATTGTGAGAGCCCCAGGTGCCGGCAATTGCTATTCCAATGGTATGTGTATGATGGAAAAATCTGGACAGCCGCACTCCGGATTGGAAAAGTGAAAAATAAAATCCTCTTTATTGAAAAAGTAATAACATGATTAAAATCCGTACATGGCTTTGTTGGGATGATGCAGCATAACCGCTAACGCGTTTCACGCTCCCATAGAGCGCTTACTCATAGCTGGTTTGTACGAAAGTGATTACCACTTATATACACATAATTTATCTACCACATGACTACATATTGATTATCTGATTTTAAACAGCTGATTGTTAGTCTGTGTGGGATCTTTTTGGCATAGATGTGATTGGATGTGCGTCCTATAGTGGATTCACTAATGAAGACATGAATATATAAATGAAATGTATTCATATTGGCAAATGTCAACATATATAAATAATAAAAAATTCTATTCAAGGTTTTTGAAAAACATGTTTGTTATTTTTCAAAACCACAATAATGAGATGGGTGCTGGAATTTGACGTTCAAACGTATAAATTATCATACGGATAGGCGCAAGTATGGGCAAACTATGTGAGCTGGTGGCTGCGGTATAATGTAAACGGTGTATAGAATGAAAATAGAAATTGGGTCTATATGCATGTGATAAAAAGATATGCATCCAACACCACTATCAGTGTCTACAAGAAAAGACTAAATATGTGTGTATGGTGCATAAATATATGCAAAAAATTTTTATGACATAAAAATAAAAATAATGATGAAAAGCAATTCTTTATATGTGTGTGTGTATGTGTATATACATGATGATTTCAACTTTCAAAAAACGTGGTGACATATGTGAATTGGAAGCTGGGCAGAAAACTGGCGTCCTGTCGCAATAATGCGACCAAAAGTCTCCTGATTTACAGGAGTCTATGTGTGAATAAATGCTTTTGCTTCAATTCCTACATGTGTGAATATTATTCTTTGCAACATATAAAGGATTGTGAAACTTATCACTCTCTGATAACCCCGCCACTCCAGCTTCACAAAAGTGCTCATTTAAAACCTTGCATCACTCCGTATGGGATGCATTAATCCCAATCAGGTAACAACATTAACGTTGCTGAACGTCTTTCTTTGAAGCAATCACATCTCTCGATGAGTTGTCTTCAAGTGTATGGGCAGAACTATATGAGATAGATAAAAATGGGACAAAATGCAGTGTTTATGCACCTGTCTCTATTCTTTCTATACATAGTATAATATTGGCAGTGACCATATGACAGGTTCTTCCAATATATGTGTTTATATCAATAGATAATTAACAATCTCACTAAACCAATTACTATGTGAAATAAACAACTGGTCTACCTCTTTGAAGACCACAGCTCTTAAATCAACTCAAAACACATGGGAACTTTGCAAAGAAGGTAATGAACCATGTACACATGTGGTAAAAAACATTTGTGCAAAGTTAGGCTAACCATACATTATACAATTCTCCCGTGCAACTCTGGTCTAGATTCACCAAAACCATACAATAGGGGGCCAAACCCAAACACCCTCAACTTGTATGCAATCAGGCAGGCCCTTCTACCACACAGCTGAAGGCAAATCCAAAGAAAATTGGACAAGAAGATTGCACGGTGTATGGCCAGCTTTAGTGTTATGGTCTACCTACAGCTACCATCAAACAATAATGTCTAATTAGAAACGAGATTCAAGTGACAGTGAATGCAAAAGATATATCTTTTTATCACATGCATATAGACCCAATTTCTATTTTCATTCTATACACCGTTTACATTATACCGCAGCCACCAGCTCACATAGTTTGCCCATACTTGCGCCTATCCGTATGATAATTTATACGTTTGAACGTCAAATTCCAGCACCCATCTCATTATTGTGGTTTTGAAAAATAACAAACATGTTTTTCAAAAACCTTGAATAGAATTTTTTATTATTTATATATGTTGACATTTGCCAATATGAATACATTTCATTTATATATTCATGTCTTCATTAGTGAATCCACTATAGGACGCACATCCAATCACATCTATGCCAAAAAGATCCCACACAGACTAACGATCAGCTGTTTAAAATCAGATAATCAATATGTAGTCATGTGGTAGATAAATTATGTGTATATAAGTGGTAATCACTTTCGTACAAACCAGCTATGAGTAAGCGCTCTATGGGAGCGTGAAACGCGTTAGCGGTTATGCTGCATCATCCCAACAAAGCCATGTACGGATTTTAATCATGTTATTACTTTTTCAATAAAGAGGATTTTATTTTTCACTTTTCCAATCCGGAGTGCGGCTGTCCAGATTTTTCCATCGTACACATACCATTGGAATAGCAATTGCCGGCACCTGGGGCTCTCACAATCATCCACACAGCGGAGGACGGGAAGCTTGAACCCGATCACCTAGAGCGGTGGTAACTATCCTGTTTATCTTAAAAAAAAAATGGCGTGGGGTCCCTCTCAAAATCTATACCAGACCCTTAAGGTCTAATATGGATTTTAAGGGGAACACGGCGCCAAAATGTAAAAAAACAATGGTATGGATTTTAAGGGGAACCCCGCGCCAAAATGTAAAAAAAAAATGGTGTGGGGTCTCCCAATCCATACCAGACCCTTATCCAAGCACACGACCTGGCAGGCCACAGGAAAAGAGGGGGAGACAAGAGAGCGCCCCCCCTCCTGAACCGTACCAGGCCACATGCCC